>CM040963.1:40548698-40638758 GCA_022985045.1 Macadamia tetraphylla
TGGCCTATAGGGCTACCTATTTGTAGGCCCCGGGCTGCGACCCATGGTATGCCTTGGAGGAGTTGCCCATATCCGGAAATAGATTTGTTCTTTCCACAGCCGTGTGAGGGACTTTCCCTTCCGCTTATCTTCCATAGTCTTGGCCTTCTACAAATCTGGCCATAGTCATCAAATCTAAGACCTCAATCTGGACCCAATGGATGCCTTTAGGCCCTTCAAAAATCTTGCACCTTTTCTTCAACTTGTCCTCATATGCCTGGGAAAAATGGAACAAGCTCTCAACTGTTTGATACTCAAGGATAGTCTTACCTCCTTGAGTTAAGGCCATAAATTCCGTCTCCTTGCGGTCTCAAGCGCTGTATGATTGTCCAAGAACAACTCCTTGAACTGTTCCGTGGGTTCGATGGGAGGCCAACAATATGGGCTTAGAGCCTTGCCACCAAGAGTTGGCCTCTTTCTTGAGTTGCAACCTCACACAAATGAATTTATGTGCATCAGGCACTCAATCACCTCAAATATTTTCTCCAAATTTGGATCCATGTCCGTTCCGAGGATCCCCCCACCTTAGAGAATCGGTGGCAAGTTCCTCTTGAATGACTCTACTACCTTTGACGATTATTGGCCGGGTAATTGGGCATAAGCTGAATAGTGCGTATGGAGGGGGCACCCCATCGGAGGAACGCCAAATGGTGGAATTGGAGGTGTACCTCCCACTTGTGGCCCTGCACGACCCTCAAGGGTCGTGGAGTAAATCGGGAGGTTGACCTGTTGAAAAGGTCCCATTGTTGCTATAGCCCATAAATGCTTGTTGTTCTTTGAAGCATTTGTTCCGAAAGCTCTGGATTGGATTATGGTAGCAACATCCACCGGAGTAATAACCGATGGAGGGTCCGGATGCGTCATAGGTGAATCCCTGTGCCCCCCGACCAAAGGTCTCGGAGGTTGTGGAAGTGGGGTTTGCCCCGGCGGGACCTTCTGGGATTCGGTGGTCGACCGACCGGACGAGGACCACGCGGGGTACCTCGTGCATTGCTACCGGATCTAGTACGTACCATCGTATCCCTGTACCTGGAGCATATCATACACCACATTGGTTAAACATCATAGAATTGATATCGGCACATAATTATATGCCAACACGCAGGATATTATAGTGTATGATAGTTTGCAACTAACCATAACTTAATTCCGAAAATACAGGGCTAGTGCTTCAACAAGTATGACAATGGTCCCACTCAACCATATGGTGCTATCCACACACCCTTTTTTTTTTTCAAGTATATTATTATAAGAATAATAATAATAATAATTATAATAACACCCCTTTTTCCCTTTTTATTTTTTTATAATAATTTTTTTTTTAAGTTTTCTCTCAACCGGCGGGCTACCACCGGTGGGCTGATTGGGCAGCCGGTCGGCCCGTCGATCCTACCCGAGCGAGAAAAATGAACAGGGCTTTTAAGCCCCTGTTCCTCTTGTTTCTCCCATTTTTCTCTCTCTCAGGAGATTTTGGGGAGCTTCTTGACGCTTCCACTCGCGATTTCACTCAACGATCCGGCGATTTTGGGAAGATTCAACCCCTCTACTTACAAGTAAGTTTCTTCCTCATTTTCTTCTCAGAACTTGCATTTTGGGGGTAGAACTCATGAGTAGTCTTTAATCTCAATTCCTTTTCGTGTTTCTTTCCATAGAACATTGTTTTCATGTGAATGTGATGTTCTCTCTGTGATTTGTTTCTAGTTTTAGGATTTACTTCCCACTTTTTGAGAGAAAACCCCAACCGTGCCCTAGTTTTCTCAAATTTGGGGATTTCTTCAATTTCTGCTCTTTTCTTCTCAATTAATAACTCAAATGCAATGCATTATGTTTGATTTGTACTTAACATGCTGTAGAGATCATAGAAAGTCCCTTATGTTTGAAATCCCATTTCTTCCCATGAAAATCCATCTTTTTGTGTTGGGTTTCTTTGATTCCCTTTACATCCTTTCGTATTTGTGGACCTCAATAGCATATTAGCATATGTTTTTGCATCTTCTTGATTGCACTACGATGGCATTTCAATCTTAGACCTGTAGCTTCAAGCTTTCCTCTATTGTGAGTCTTTTAAACTTTTTCTTAGATTGGACTTGCACCTTGAGAATTGGGGGTTTTTTCCATTCCTTAATTGTCGTGCTTTATATGCCTCTTGTCACTTTTCTATTGTGCCATAATTTATGTTTTGTCACTTACCATGCATTTCATCCATAGACTCCCTATTATTCCTCGCTTGTCACATGTTCTGTTTTGCGAGAATTGGGTTTTGGGGCTTCCTCTTACTGCTCACCCATCTATTATTCCTTACTCACCCTTCTTTCCTTTTTTCTTTCCAGGATGTCTTCTCTCTAGGGCAAGGAACCCGCATCCTCTTCTACTCGGCGTAAGACTACTGCTTCCAAACAAAAGAGTGCGGGGACTAGTTCCCCAGCCCCTCGCACAGGGCGACCCGAACCTACCCCTATTGATTCTTCCGACTATGACGAGGAGATCTTCCGCTGTTCAGAGGCAGCAACCAATTGGTAGGCCTTCCTGAAGAGGTCTGTAATGATGGAGAAGACTGTGGTAGTTGACGACTTCCACAAGGTTCAACTTCAGGAGAGGTTCACCGCACTGGGTTGGTAGTCTATCCTCCACATAGACCGTCTGGTACTGAGCAGTGGTTCAGAGATTCTATCAGAACTGGAGGTTTCCCACCAGTACGGAGAGTATGCGATAATTAGTATGGTGAAGGGGGTGGACATTCAGCTAACCATGGACACCCTGGCTAGTATTTTGGGTATCTCTTCAGCTGGGCACCGTTTCTATAGTCCTCCCTGGAGTAAGCCCATGGGCCCGTTCATGAGTTTGGAGACACCGGACTACATCTATGAGACCATCTGTGGTAGCAGTGAGCATCCGGATTCCGAGACATCATTTTACCCAGAGGCTCGTGTGTTTACCCGTTTGGTCCAGTTCAACTTGCTCCCCAGAGGAGGTCATCGGAACCAGGTGGGCTTCATGGCAGCCTTCTTAGTCTTCTGCATCTATAAGGCTTTAGAGGGGGGTGACGAGCACTTGTGCTTACCTTACGTCATCCTCAAGACCATGGAGCACCATACTTCTCACCCTGAGGATGGAGGATTTCCATATGGCACGATCCTCACTAGGATCTTTGAGTTCTTCGGAGTGGACCTGAGTGGTGAGGAGGGGAAGACTCCAGGACAAGTTCGGACGGGAAATCTATTGAGGATGGGTCTCCACACTCTTATGGATGTACCTCAGAGAGCAGGAGCTCAGAGAGGTAGGGATAGGAGGGCTGCCCCTAGGGAGGATGTTCCCATGGAGGAGGAGTCTAGTGAGGAGGATGAAGACTATGTTCCTCAAGGTGAGGAGGATGATTTTGTGGACGAGGACATCCTTGAGGAGGTGCCTCATGAGTTGAGAGGTGCTGATCCTAGCTTCACTAGAGCTGCAGGCCCACAGCATAGAGCCCCACCACCTGAGAGTGGTGCATATGATTTTGAGGGCATGATGTCCACTATGAGGGCTTTGAAGGACGGGCAAGATCAGCTGTTAAGAAGACTGGATGAGAGTGCTTCTAGGGAGGAACGCATCCTGGAGAGGCAGGCTACTTTGGAGAAGGCTGGGCCAGGACTTGGATACAATGACCAATGCCATTTCAGCAGATTTTGGCCGACTTCAGAGGAATGTACAGCTAGTGAACTGGAGGTTCGACTACTACGACCGTCGACTCAACGTTAACTCTAGACCTCAAGTGAACGGAGTAGTAGTATTGGACGATGACGATGACGATGATCAGTGAGGACTTGGCTCGTCCACACCAGCTTCTCACCTGTTTCATGTTGTTGATCTTATTGTATTTTTTTTCCTTTCTCATTCTTTGTACTTTCTCTGTAACTGGACTTATTTGTGGGGTGATGTGTTTTGATGGTGGTTTGTGGTGAATTGGTATGTTTGATAACTTGTGTAGTTTAGTTGTGGTGTCTTTTGTTAATTATGATTTATTGATATATATATATATCTGTTGTTTATCAGGTGTTTGTATGAAAATTTTTAGAAATCTTGTTTTGCGCCGTGATGCTGTCGAAATTTTGCCAAACTCGTACTCGATGGGTTATGATGTCAATTAATTAACCTTTCATTTTCTCTCATGCATGCCATGAATGCAATATCTAAATGCAACCATTTTTTTATTACTTTCTTTCTTCGACTTTTATCTCTTTAAAGTTTTTACATTAACCCAATCTCATTTCCTATTATAGATTCTATAGGGTCTAATGGTATGCTGTGAGTGGAATAGAGCATCACCCTCTGATACCACTGTTGTCACACCCGCTCACAGTAAGCGTTGATCGGTTAACACCGGTTAACCCAAACCTGCCAGGATCATCTGATACAGTATCCAATCACAACATACACACAACTAAGAAAGTGTTCATTAGTTCAACAGAAGACTTAATTTACCTGTAAATATTCTCATTATACTTGATACCCAAATTGTAATACATAGTTAAGTACATGTGGGCCCGCAGGCATGATATTTACACAAAAGAATACAATTTACATATCAAGTACACAAAAGGGATCATCAAAAACACAAAGAGCACAGCTCAGCTCGGTATCAAAAGTAGAGCTCAGCTCAGTATCAAAAGTGTAGAGTTCAACTAGGAATCAAAGGTAGAGCTCAGCTCGGCATCAAAACTGCTGTCTCGCAGCACAACCCTCGCACGAGCAATCTGTGTCGTGCTCTAATTCCTCGGGGGCCCACCAATCCTCTTCAGGGAATTCAACTATGGGGCCCGACCCGTGCTCCTCAGGTTGATGACCTGCAAAATCATCTAAAAGAGGTGCACACGTGGGATGAGCTCACTAGCTCAGTAAGTGAAAAGGACCTCACAGCAGTTCACACAACAAATCACAACCATATGCACTATATGCTATGTAATTAATTTTTTTATCACTTCCACCTAAACAATCATTACTAAGTCCTTGGTTTAGTGCTACTACAACCACAGTGCGCGTATACTTTGGGTACGAGCCGTGAACTCCATCCCGCGATAAGCCCATAGGGCTGTCGGAGAAGGCCCACGTGAGTACTTAAAAAAGTAAAATATACCGACCACCGGCTCTCAACATAAAGTAAATGACAAAAATTAAAGGTGCTGACTCCAACAATTTAAAAGTAGTACGATTGACCCTCTTAAATATACCACCGGGGTTGCCGACTGTCCTAATGACCAGCCGGGCATATGTCTAACCGCCACAGTGACCCGACAACCGCGACCACTGCTTCCCCCCAAATGGTAACCCAACACCTCAACCCCTGTTGGGAAGGGTCGTAGTATGAGAAGATGATAATCCTACACCGTATGCTCTTATATGACATAGTACGATTGCATAGTGCCTCCGCGTCCCATTCCACGGGCCACCAATGCACTCGTTTCCAAGCCGACTACGGTATCTAGTCTACTAATGCATTATGCACAATGATGTCATCATTCATCACATATTCACATCATCATTTGACATTAAGAAAATAAACACAACACACAAGTCATAATAGTATGAGGATGGCTAAGTTACACATAATTCGTATGATGACATGACTAGTCTAGATACAATTAAATGAATTCCAAACAAGCCTTAACATAAGGCCAAACGTCCTCTTCCCACTTACCTGTAGTGTACAAGGACTCACGCTCGGTACGGGTGAGATCCGGTGTGAGAAGCGTACATTTTGGTTACCTTAACATAAGTGAATGGGGTTAGCATTTCACCATTTTGGGATCAAAATTAACATGATCCAATGACAAAATCATGTTTAGAACCCTAAAAGAAGGTCGCACGTCCATTTTGGGTCCGTTCGGACGTAAAAATCATGTTGGAAGCCACTCGGGTGGGTCGGACAGCCCACCTGTCTGACCCACCAGTCAGACCCACCGGTCATGACCAGCGGGTAGGTCGGCCCACTGGTTGGGCCCGCCGGTTAGGCCCGAGGATCCTGCTAAGACCGGCGGGCAGGTTGGCCCACCGATTGGCCCGCCGGTTGGCCCCCGAGGGTCTGCCCTCTTAGGCGGGTGCCCTCAGGCGGGCCATTTGGCCCACCGGTCTTGGAGGGAAAATGCCATTTTCATCCGAAACCTTTCCCAACCTTTGGGGAATCAAATGTGGCTCTTCCCAACCCATTCTCCACACATTCAAGGTCTCATAAGATGGTTCTAACCTAGATCTAGGTTAGATTTAAGGAATGGAAGCCATCTTACCTCCTTTGCTCAAGAACTCGTTCAAAAACCCCAAAATCACTTTAAATCACCAATGCTTCTCCAACCTTGTAAACACTTCTTCGAATCCTTCAAAATCAACACATAACCTATCTATTAAACCTTAGATTCATCATCTCAAGGGGGATTTACAAGACCTCAAGGAACTCTACCCAAATCAAGGGTTTTACTTGGGTATGGTGAAAGTTTAGGGAATATAGCCTTTGCTCACCTCTAAACGTAGATCTCGGGTTGGAGATCACTCTTCCGACGTCGGAATGAGAAGATCAAACCTCGGTGCCGCTGAAATCCATCTCTTCTTCCTCTTCCTTCCCTTTTCCTCTTCTTTCCCTTCTTTTCTCTCTCCTCTTTACTCTTCTCACCAAACGCCCGAGTGTCATAAATGGGAAAATGGAAACTCATAAATGCTATTTATACTTTCTAAAATAACTAAGTAATCACATGGGTGGGTCACTCAGGTGGGCGGATGCGCCCACCTGAGGGCCGAAAATTGGCCACCAAGTGGGATTTTGATGGAATTCGACTCTCGGCACGAATCTCACTCTCGGCATAAAATATAATATACGTATGCGCTTTAAGATACGGCTACGTACCTGCTTTATCCGTACATGGCCTTATGATATGTGCATGTACACGGCTTGGGTACACCTGTCTCCTCTGGCACTGACTTGGACTTGTCTGGCCAGCCGGTGTTCAAAGTCACCCTTGCCATCATGGTCTATAAGGAACCCGCCTTAATCCTCTCCGGTTCGGGTCCTGCATGGTTAAACCGGGTCAACCATATAATCAGACCAGGTTTAAGAAGTAGGGTATTACACTACCCGTCCAAGTTCTTTGGGGAAATTGAATGGACATTGAAGCCCGGAGGTATTTGCGTTTTGCACATGGCTTTACCAGAAGGTCTTATAAGTACTCGGCCAACGACCTCTATAGTGTGGAGCCTTTGGTGGAGTTGTTTGAATTGGAGCTCATTCATGTCCGTTTTGTTGACGGATTCGGTCTCGGCACAGAGGTGGTTCTCCGCAAAAAGAAGAACAAGTAAAAACGCCATTATTGGTTTTTGTTCTTTTCTGTTTAATGTTTTCTTGGGCTTTGGGATTCAGAAGGAGAGTCATTGATCAATTCATCATTCATGGCTGCTACCTCTTATGTTGCCTTTCGATTTTAGGGTTCTAAACTTTTTCATTTTTGTTCTAGTTGAGTTTTAAGAAGTGAAGATTAACCTTCGCCGGAGGGAATGGGTAGCCGCGAACCTTCGCCGGAGGCGAGGGGTGCTCAGGAACCTACGCTGGAGGGGAGGGATGCCCACAAACCTACGCCGGAGGTGGGTGAACCATGTGAGTTAAGAAGAAGAAGGGAAAGAGAGGGTAATATTGCTCTCTCACAATAGCCAGGGGTGTTTTGGGTATTTTGTAAAAAAACTAACAGAGGTTCTATCACTTAACACGGTCGGCTAACGACAGGGACTAATTTGAAATTGTTTGAATTTTCAGGGGGTGTCTTTGGGATTTCAAAAAGTCCAGGGGATGGCGTTGAATAAAGACCAAAGTTCAGGGGATGGCAATATAATTTTCTCAAAAGCTTAACTAGAACAACTAGTAGAGAAGACCACAAAGTACAATTAATAGTTCAACCGAGCAAACCCATAGAAACTTGAAAAGGATACTTTCCACCAAAAAATTGAGGTAATCAAAGAGTTGACTTTCTTAAACTTGAACTTCTTCTGGGAAGACTCGTTAGTACGTACCATACTCCCATACATAATGAGGCTAAGGGTAATAACGACAACGAAAGGAAAATATAGTAAAGGCTATAAACATGGAATAATAAAATAATAATAATAAAATCTCTACCGAACGGTGTGCCCCTACGCCACCCCTACTCCCAGAAGCATAGGGTGGGGAGAAAAATCAACCTACCCTACCCCTGGAAAAAAATCGTCTGCAATTCTGATCTCGTACAATTCCGTGAAATACCACCTTCAGGGGGTGACACGTGTATTGATACCAATACAATGGTCCAGATCTGATTTAAATGTTTCTTCACTGATTTAATGTTTTATTAGTTGTACCAGATCTGAACCATTGTATTGGTATCAATACACGTGTCACCGCCTGAAGGGGGTATTGCACGGAATTGTACGAGATCGGAATTGCAGACGATTTCAACCCCCCTACCCCTAGATTAGATATATGTGCATCTTCCTTAATTACTTCTTATGTTGATGCAATGACCATTTGACTCGACAACAAATCTATATTTTTTTATAAAGTTCTATCAAATATTATAAAATTTTGAAGGAAGATGAGATAAGATAATTTCTTTACCATATAAGTAAACAAAACATTTATTGCACTTTAGTATCTAATGTAAAGTGCATTAAATGTATGTTGTTTGTTATTTTAATAGTGTTGTTACTTTACCATATCATGCAAACAAATAACTTTGATTTTTTTTTTTTTTTTTTTAGAAAAAACTTCTAAAATATCCAACCCATTTTTTCCCCATCTAACTGGGAAGAAAACAGAAGTGAATATGCCATTGAACTTATGGGTTTCTATGAGCAAAGATTGTGCCCTAAGAGGCAACCAACAAGCTTTGTCTTATTTGGAAGTAGTGCAACCACTCCCAACAAGGCTCTCCAAACAGGCCCCTAAAGGCTGGAGATCTCTCCAACCTTGCCTGCCTCAATAATAAACACATAAAACTACACCCAATTCAAAGAATCTAACCACATTATTTATCTTTACCAAAAAAAAAAACCATTTTATTTATCATAACTAAACCATGTGTTTAGTCTTTTTATTTTTTGGATAAGAACCTTGTGACTATCGAAACCACATGAAGTGATCTTTGAAAACATGCAAACAAAAAGGAAGGAAGCTCATCCTAGATTTTTAAGAAATAATTTTATTTTTTGGAAAAAGATTTTGTGCATGATTGTATAGCACGATCGACGCATGCCCACATTTGGTGGATTAGTTACTGAGTGACCAAGGTGCACCTGTAAATGTAGATCAGCACGCAGGAACGACCAAGCCATATCCGAGCTACAATTGAGGCAATGAAGCAAGATATCATCTGAGCCACATTCAGCGGTCAAACTATAACCATATTTGTAGGCCTATCACGAAGAAGAATGGCTATCCATTAGGCGCTTGGTAGAGCTTGGCAATCGAGCTACCGAATCAATGTCACTCGGTTCTAGACGCTCGACGAATTCTTGGATAGATTACGTTCACTATGAGGAAACTCATTCCTAATCCAATACATAATATCCAAGCAAGGATTGGACCTGTCCTAATCAAGAAAGGTGATGCCTGTAAGGACTCCAAATCTTCTGTAGAAGGAAGGAGATCTCACATGTCATACAAGATATGAGAACTCCTATAATTGGGGTGTCTTCCAGATACATACTTTTCAGTATAATTCTTACCATACATGAAATCTTACCTGAGCTAGGAGACTAGCCTAATTAGGACTCTCCACTGCCGCCACTCCATATCTAAAAATTCCTAAGTAAGCTCCCTTTACGGGGATCGAATCTTTTTCCATTCTTACGAGAATTACTGTTTTTAGAGAGATCGGAGAGTCCCCCGTCAGATCAGCCTGACGCTTAATCTCTTGTGTTTGTTCCCCTGCGTAGGGCCTATAGGAGGCCTAGAATGATTTCTTGCAGCAACAGATTGACAAAGTCAGTGGGAAGTACTTAATAATCAGGCCATTACCTCAAGAGCAATGATGCTATGCACTGGACGTTCAATATCTCCCCCTCCAACAGGTTAGGAGGGAAAATGAGGACCACTACTTGGAGAGGATCCTCCTCCATCGATGCCTAATGTGGTTTCGTCCCAACCAGTGTAGGGAGAGAACCGTCAGTCGACGGGTTCAGGTCCTACCAGTGGGGGGGACCCTACCTCCGCCACCGTCGCTTGCCCAACTGAACCCTATGTGTCGACCACTAATGCGTAGATACACGACTTATAACTTCAAGTTTTGTAGACTAATGATATGTTTTGGAGGTTTCTCCATCAGTTTGGATCAACTCTACCCGAGGGACTGCTTATTGTGGCATAGGCCAATGGAGTACAACCTACGAGATCGACAAACATTTAGAATAATATGGGTTGGGTAGGTTCTGCGAACATGCATCGTCTGAACCCATCACGCATTAATTGCCATGAGGATGAGGGAATTCATACAAGGCCTGCCAATAGACGCCAGCAAAAATACCTGTAACCTTCTGAACCATGGAGGATTGCCAGTAGACATTCTCAACCACTTGGCGGGTCTAGAGGGGTCCGAACAGCAGGAGTACAGGCACCTCACAAATCATCTGGAAGATCTGCAACAGAGGCCCGAAGACCTACTCCAAGATCCAACTCGCCTTGAAAGGAGAACGCGAGGAGAAGTGTTAATACACTACCAAAGAAAAACTTCTTGTAGACGAACTGACGAAGGCTGGCCTCCCTAAGAAGTTTAAGACACTAGCTTTTTTTCAATATGAAGGGTGATAGACCCCTGTTGAACACCTTTTTCCACTACAACTCTATTATGTCCATCTAAAGCAACTCAAATGTGGCGCTCTGTCGGGCCTTCCCAGTTTCTCTTAAGGGAGCAGCGTTGTCATGGTATTTGGCCATGATGCCTTGATTCATCCACAACTATGACGAATTGGGAAGAGCATTCATCTCTCAATTCCAAAGTAGCATTCAACAACAAAAGACTTCTGTTAGTCTTTTTACCGTGAGACAGGGTTGAGACAAGTCACTTTGAGAGTAAATCACCCTCTTCACAGAGGCTAGCATGGAGATCAAGGACCTTAAGGATGAAGCGACCTTTAGTGCTTTTTATTAATGAGTGTGCTATGAAGAAATTTCAAGTCATTGTCCAAGAAGTACCCCGCGGACATGTCTGACCTATTGCAACGATGTCACAAGTATGTAACGATGGACGAGAATATGATAGCACGAAAGGTGATAGTGCAACCACCTCAGGAAAAGAAAAGGATGATAACAAGCCCCAAAGCGGATGAGCGAGATTTAAAGAGAGCACGAGCAGTGAGCCCTAAAAAGCCGCTACTCCCTCATTGGATCGGGAAACATCCAAGGTGCTCCTTAACATCAAATTTATTCGTTAGGTGAGGCCCATGATGTTAAAGTCGAAAGAGCATGACTCGAAGAGGTATTGGCTGTTCCACAAATACATTGGGCACCACACTTATGAGTGTCGAGCCCTGAAGAAGGAATTAGAAGAATTGATAAAAATAGGCTATCTTAAAGAATACCTCAAGAATCCCGAGGTGGATTGACTGATACAGAAAGATCATGGGGAGCAGAGTTACTAGCAAGCAGATTCTCGAAGAGATGATGATGCAAAAAGGAGGTAACGAACGAAAAAAGGCCAGAATATGCCAACCAGCCGACCGAACCCATCATACATGCTGTCCTCAAGGGCTAGAATCTGAGTCAGTTAGGAAGGCAAAAGTGCATGCCTACTTCGTCTGCATGACCAAAGGACCAATTAAGGTTGCTTGGAAGGACCTGATCATTTCATTCTCTGATGAAGATTTACAGGGCCTGAATTGGCCATACAACGATGCTATTGTGGTCTAGCTGGTCATCACCAACTATCCATTTCACAAAGTTTTGGCTGAATCAGGATTTTCAGTCGATGTAATATCTTATGACGTGTATAAGGAGCATTGAGTTAAAGTGACTATAGGGAAAAGCCCTCGCTTAGCAACAATCCTCATCAACTTAATGGCTGTCAAGATGATATCGGTACAACACTATCCTTGGCCGACCAGCTGTAAATGATTTAGGGTCAATTGCCTCCATAAAGCATCTAAAGTGAAATTTCTAACGGAACTGGGATTCAGAGAATGCTGCTCACATCGAAGATAAGAAGAGCGCCAACTCAGGCTTGGCATATGGCATATGGCATATGGCATATGGCATAGAGATTAAAGATGTCAGGGACGAGACCCAATTGCAGTGGGGGAGAATTAGTAGAAGAGTTGGTGCATGTCCCATTGTTTGAGGAAGATTTGACCCACACGATTCAGCTTGGGGCACTACTGATGAGGAATAGCTCTCAAAACCCTAGAATTCCTCAGGACCAATGCAGACGTATTTTCTTGGTCAGCCATTGAGATGTCGGGTATTCCAAGAACTATATCGAAATACACCCTGAATGCCGATCAAAAAAGAAAGCATACCAAATAGAAAAGGGAGGAAATTCACCCTCGAGCGTTAGAAGATTATCAATGAAGAGGTAAATAAGTTAAAAGCTTCACGCTTGATCAGAGAGGTGCAATTCCTAACCTAGTTGGCCAATGTTGTCATGATCCCAAAGTCCAATGGGAAGTGGAGAATCTCATCGACTATACTGACTTGAAAAAGGCTTGTCCCAAGGCTACCCCTTACATCAGATTGACTTACTCATAGACCTTATAGCAGGTCATGAAATGCTAACCTTCATGGATGCATTTTATGGGTAAAACCAGATAAGGATGAGGGAAGAAGATGAAGAGAAGACCGCCTTCCTCACTGAACGAGGAAACTTCTATCACAGAGTCATATCCTTCGGCCTGAAGAATGCAGGGGCCACTTATCAAAGAATGGTGAACAACATATTCAAAGAATAAATAAGAAAAAATATGGAGGTGTATATAGACGACATACTCATTAAAAGCACTAAAGTCGATCGACACATAACCAACCTAGAATAGGCCTTCGAGGTCCTCTCAAAGAATCAGAGAACCCTACTAAGTGTACTTTCGGAGTCACCTCGGGCAAGTTCTTATGTTTCATGGTCTCTAAGAGAGGAAAAAAGGTGAATTGGAGCAAAATTCAAGAAATTCAGGACATGGCTCGGTCAAGAAATGTCTGGGAGGTGCAGCAGCTTGCTGTATAGAACATAGTGCTCAATCACTTCGTCTCCCACGCAAATGACAAATGCCTGTCGTTCTTCAAGACTTTAAAAAACTTGTAGTTCCTGAAGGACTTTCTATGAACGTCAGACTTCCAAGACCCGTTCGAAGCGCTAAAAGTCTACCTCAAGTCATCGCCCCTCCTCGTTCGACCAAAGCTAGGGGATCCACTACATATCTATTTGGCCGTGTCAAGAGTAGTCGTCAGTGCAACCCTAGTAAAAAAGCTGGAGAAACAGTAGAGATCGATCTACTATGTCAGCCATATCCTCCTAGATGCTGAGTCAAAATATCCTGGTCTGGAGAAGTTAGCTGTCACACTAGTACTTGTCACTAAAAAACTAAGGTCATACTTCTAGGTCCACTCAATCGTGGTGTTAACTGATCAACCACTGAAGAAGATCCTGTACAAACTACGCATCTCCGGGAGGCTAGTTAGTTAGGCAATTGAGCTAAGCAAGCATGACATGGATTATCGACCAAAAAATGCCATCAAGGGCCAAGCGTTGGCGAACTTCATAGACCCTGGCTGATGAAGAAAATGCCTAGTCCATCGGACATGAAAGTTATGTAGATGGTTCCAGCAGTGGAATAAGAAGCAGAGCATGACTAATCCTGACAAATCCTGAAGGATTCAAGATACAGTACGCACTACGCTACACTATCACCACCACCACCAACAAAACACAGTACGAGACTTTTTTGACAAGACTTCGGGTAGCTCCAGCAATACAGGCTACCGAGTTGCTGGTCCATAGCAACTCACAAATTATTGTAAACCAAGTGAATCGTGAGCATGAAGTAAGGGAGGAGAGGATGATTAGCTACTTAAGAAGGTAAAGAACCTAATCGCACAGTTTGCTAAGTTCGAGATAAGGTAAGTTCTCAGAGTTGAAAATGCTCGACAGACACTCTGTCTTAATTAGCAACAACTGACTATGAGATAATGGGTAGCTCGATATACATTGAAATACTATAAGAACTGACCCATAAGAGGAAAATGAGGTATGTTGCGCTGAAGATGAGCCGAAATGGATGGATCCCATCATTAACTATCTCAGGGATAACTCTCTACCTGAAGACCAACGCAAGGCGCGGAACATAAATAGTGGATCAGTAAAACACATTTTGGGTGACAACAGAGCCTTGTACAAAAGAACAATTTATCGGTTCGGAGTGCCTAAGATCATGCTAACAGACAACGAGAATCAGTTAACTTGGAATTCAAAAGATTCTGCGAGAAGTACCACACTTTTGTAGCATACCTCCAGTTGAATGGCCACATAGAAGCATCAAACATAACCATCCTGGATGGGTTGAAGAAGCAACTGGAACTGGAAAGGAAAAGTGGGCCATCGAACTACTCAATGTGCTTTGGGATTATCGAACAACCATTCGGACCCCGACCAGCAAGACACCTTTCAAGCTGGCATACGGGATAAAAGCATTTGCTTTGCTCAAAATTCTAGCAGAGTCATAGATCTCAAAGCTTCAATGAAGATACAAATGAAGAAGGACTACAAGGCAACCTAGAATTCCTCGACGAGACACGAGATAGAGCTGCAATGAAGGATGAAACATACAAGCTGAGAACTGAGAGATTCCATAACTCGAGGGTAAAGGAAAAGGTCTTCCAGCTAGGTGACCAAGTCCTCCAAAGAACCAAAGCCTCTGACCTGTAAGACATTAGTAGGTTGAGCGCTAACTGGGAGGAGCCTTATGTAGTCTCCAAAGTCATATGCCCAAGGACATATCATTCGTAAACTCATGGGGAGAAGCCATACCAAGAGCATGAAATCCAGAGAACCTCAAGAAGTACTACTAGTAACCCACTATGGGTCGGCCGATCGGGTCAAGCTTGCTAGAACTATTTTAATTCATGCCTTAGTCACTTTTGCTTCAGTTTGTTAGTTTTAGTTTTCTTTGCTTCAGTTTTTTTGTGGCTTTTCCTTTGGTTAGTTCAAATTTCTTGACATTCTCTTTGAATACAAGTTTAAAGTTTTATAGCCATATATTGGTGTCAACTATTCAAAAGTGAAAAGCCCAATCTTCGGTAATTCTCAAAGATTAACCCTGAGTTGGCAACTAAACCTGACATCGATTGGTAAACTTAAAAGACCAACCCCAAGTTGGTGAACAAGCGCAATCTACATCGATTGAAAAATCCCAAAGACCAATCCCAAGTTGGCAACTAAGCCCTATCTACTTCGGTTGGCAATCTCAAAAACTAACCTTGAATTGAAAATTAAGAAAACTAAATCTTTACTTCTTTAACGGAAAGCTTGACCTACTTCAATCCATACTCAGAAAATAACGAGGGATGAAGACAAAGGAGAATCAACCTTATAATTGAAGTACAAAATACCACTTTGCATTAATAAAGACCAAAAGGCCAATTTACAAGGAGACCGACCAATACAAAAAGTACCAATCGGAGTAAGCCATTTTGTTACAAAAAAATGAAATAAAAATAAGAGCTTAAGCCCCACTTGAGTCCACCCCATCCTCAACATCTTCCTCTACTTGTTCGACAGGCCGGGCTGGCCCTATAGTATTATGGCCGCTTCTGAGCGATGCTCCTCCTCTTCTATCTCCTTCGAAGTAAGAGCGTTGACAATCGTGAAGGGACTAAAATTGAAGGATGGATGCTCCGTAAGGATGTAGTCTCGATACTTGCAGGCACTGTAGATATACACGTCTAAGTTAAAGGAAGAAACATAGACTTCAGTCTTTCGAGGTCTTGTAACTTTTGATCTTTTGATCTCAGGCAACCACCAAATACTTCTGGGAAGATTTAAATTCAAACTCTATCTGAACCACTCGTCGTTCGGTATCCTCCCTAGCTGCTCGCTTGCGCTGCAGGTAACGGTCCCCTTTGTCAAAGCGAGCTTAAGTATAACTCAAGTCGGCCTTAGCGCTCCAGATAACCTCGAGCAAGTTCTTTTCTCTATCCTCCTAGAGAGACTTGTCAATATTATGGCCGTCAATGGTGTGACAACCTCAACCTTAAGAACAAACACTCACTCCCGAGCGTCCAAGTTGGAAGCCTTAGCCAACTTGCTTTTAGCGTTCGCCTTCCTTAGCTGCTCAGACAAAGAATCAATTTCTCTATCCTTAAAAGCGATCTCCCTGTCCTTCTCAACAAAGAAAGTCTAGAGTGTCGAGAGCGTTTTGACCTTAGCAGTTATCCTCTCTGCCTCATCATAACACTCGACCACATAGGATGGGGCATGCACACAACCAAAAGGAGTTAAAAAAATGAGCTACACCAGGGAACCCCGCAAACATGAACTACTTACCTAAGTGAGTGTTTCTCTCCTTTTTCGATCGAGCTCGAGCATAGTCATCTCCCTCAAGATATGCTAGTTGCAGGGTAATGATAATTGCACGTTTAGAAGCCAGCCATGAAGTTCTCTCCAAAATATGAACAATCATTATACAACATGACTTGTTCGGCCTGCATCATCGAGAGCCACCAGGTCCCCCCGTGCTGCAGTCTTAGCCAATAGGTTAAACTCTTTGACATGTTCTTCCTACTCTTGGGAGATGTCCCCTCAGCATGTGGGGCATTATCGGGACCCACGTCTTGGACAGGCCAATTAGGTCCCTCGGCAAGGCATGCAGACTCACCTTGGTGCATAACCTGCTCCACTTCTTGAGGTGCCCCTTGCTTCACTTATTCCTCTGAGGAAATCTCTTCCGTGCGGGCCAGCCTCAGCAGGAAGAGTCACTTTAGACACTTCCTCCTCTGGGGGCCAAGGGGCCCACTTAATTGTGACGATCGAGGCAATCTGAGGAGTGACATCTACCTCAGCCCTTCTCCTCTTTCAATGCCTCTCTAGTGAGTTTTTGACAGCTTCATCTTCGCTCTTCCTCTGCAATTATTCCTAGTTTCTATCCAAGATTCATAAGTAACGAAGGCACCCTACGACAATTGGCGGTTGAGCGACACTGTGCAATACGGAAACTATGTCAGTGAACTGATAAACATCCAAGAGAAAGTGACAAACTCTTGACCAAATTAATCACTTGCACTCAGGTTGTGCTGAGCGAGAAAGTTATCGTCACTTAGCCTAGCAGTATTGATGGTGCGACTTGCATCTTGTAGTGCGGTAAGGATCTACTCATCCGAAAATGAAAGGGTGGGATGAACATTCACCATCACAATATCGGGCTTCTAATAGCCATTTTCGGTCGATAAACCTTCAAACACCAATGCAAATAAGAATTTAATTGTCCATCCCTTGATGGAAGAGAGATTCCTCTACAAGTCATACCTTCACGCGCTGACTCAAAGCATACTAGCCACTGGGTTTTCCCAACGAGTTTGGATAGAAGTAGGCAAGGAAAAGATAGAAGGATGTTGATCAGTCGACCCTGGACACAAGGGCACAAAACCCCAGGAGGTTCCACCACCCGTTGGGAATGAGTTGTAGAGGATTGATGCTGAAGTAAGCAAAGGCTTGCTCACCAAGGGGTGGATGGGAAATCAGAGCCTAGCCCTGAGGAACTATTCTTATAGGTACACCTCATCGTCGAGCGAGGTACAAGCTTTCTTACCCACGAAAGGGACTCATTGGGTGATTGAGTCAGGTATATAGTAGGTTCTCCTAATCCTAACCAAGTCCTCCATAGTTAGGTGGTTGTGGAAGTTCTCCGCCTCGAACCTAGGGCCTATAGGGATTGTAAAGGCCGATTCCTAGAAACGTCGGGAACCATTAGGCTAGGCCCTACCATCATAGACAGATTCGTGACAAGAATGGCGGTAGGAATAGATCTACTCCTGCCCCCAAGGGAGCTCTCTACCAAAGTGATAGAGGAAGCGACGAATGTGGTCCTATTAGCAAGGGCAATCAGGTCTCTACCAGAAGCCATTAATGGTGGAAGAGGAAACAATAACAGAAATGAAGAAATTGAAGAACTGAGCAAGGAGGAGCTTACTGGTGATCAGAAGAAGCCCAACAAGGACAAGAAAGTACTGCGAAGCTGGGAACGGTCACGAGTGCGTGAGAAGTAGAATAGGAAAATCGGCGGTAAAGTTTCGAAAAAGCTTGCAGGGACTGAAGAGCACTTGACAATCAAAGAAGAAGAAGAAGAGTAAAAGAGAAATAAGAACAGTGCACGCGCTTGAAAAGACACTTCCACCCCTCCCTAATGGAGTGAGGACATTAAATGCTAGCCCAAGAATCGACACCCCCTATGGAGAGGCGTGAGATTTGAACAGGCCAGATGTGCTGGCTCAGCTCCTTAATGCCCACCTGATGGCATGACTGGTGACATGGCACTACCCATTCATCAACCCATTAATAGTGCATCTTTCAATTAGAAAATGGCTGTCGTGTAGAAATGCAATCCTAAACGATGCAGAAGATAATGAAAAAATAAGAATAAGCGGTGTACACAGATTTACGAGGTTCAGAAAGATTACCTACGTCCTCGATGAGATGAAATCCTACTTCACTATCAATGGAGAATAGGGTTACAGCGCTCGTCCCTCACACCTCTCAGTATTGCTTGCATTACAAAGAAAGAAACCCTCGCTACAAATATTTAGCCAAAAACCCTAATCCAAAAAGTACACAATTACAATCAAATAAAAAATTCGAGCGGGGGCCCCCCGCTATGCAGGGGGCCTCCTGCCCCCCTTGCAACCCCCATGGCCTGCTAACCGGCTAGCAGGACCACCATCCTGCCTATCCAGGTGCTGCACCAATGCTCTCTGGGTTAAACTGTGACGGAATACAAGACATCGTACACCAACAATCTCTACCTTGGCTTGAATTCTGTCGAGCCTCCAGTATAGATGACCTGTAGACATCTTCATTCCCGTACCTCATCAGAGGTACAAACCCGCACCTATTTGATGCTTCCCTCATCTTCAACAATGAGTAATATTAATCAAGTCCAAACAAGACTCGAACTTCCCTGTAGTAACAGGCTTGGTAAACATATCTACAGGATTGAGATCTGTATGATTTTTTCTCAAATGAATACTGCCTTCTGACACAAGCTCCATGATCTTGTGAAATCTCACATCAATATGTTTTGTCCTTGCATGAGACACCTGATTCTTTGCAAGATGTATGGCACTATGACTATTACAATGTAACACTGTATCTCCTTGCTTCAACCCCAACTCACGAACCAATCTAGCCAACCAGATTCCTTCCTTGGCAGCCTTAACTGCCGTCACATACTCTGCCTCTGTAGTAGACAATGCAACTGTAGACTGAAGCATCGCCCTCCATGATATAATATAGGTCCACCAGCCAATGTAAATACATACCCTATAGTAGACCTCCTTTTGTCTAAATTACTGGCATAGTCAAAATCAACATAACCCGCCAATTCTGTGGAACTTTCCTTACCACTGAATATAACACTTATATCTTTAGTCTTGCTCAGATATCTGAAGATCCACTTAATTACATTCCAATGCTCCTTCCCTGGATTACTCATGTATCTGCTAACAACACTGACTACATTAGACAAATCCCACCTGCTACAAATCATAGCATACATGAGACTCTTAACTACGCTAGCATAGGGGACCTGAGACATATACTCTACCTCCTTATGTGTTGTAGGGTATTCTCTTTCAGATAACTTGAAGTGGCTGGCTAACGGAGTGCTAATCGGCTTGGCCTTTTCCATATTGAAATGCTCTAGCACCTTTTCAATATACCTCTTTTGAGTTACCCAAAGTTTACATGTATTTCTATCTCTAAGGATTTTCATGCCAAGGATCTTCTTAGTAGTACCAAGATCCTTCATCTCAAATTCAGCACTCAATAAAGACTTCAAAGAGACAATATCATGTTTGTTCTTTGCAGCAATAAGCATGTCATCAACATTAAACATCAACAAAATAATAAAATTATCACTTGATATTTTATAATAAATACAACTATCATACTCGCTTCTTGTGTAGCCAATCTTCATTATATGAGAATCAAAGTGCTTGTACCACTGCCTAGGAGATTATTTAAGACCATAAAGTGACCTCTTAAGCAGACAAACATGATCTTCCTTTCCCTGTACCTTGCAACCTTCAGGCTGCTCCATGTAAATCTGTTCCTCCAAGTCACCATGAAGAAATGCAGTCTTCACATCAAGTTATTCAAGCTCTAAATCATACATGGCCACCAAAGTAAGTAGTACCCTGATCGAAGTGTGTATCACCACTAGAGAGAATATTTCATTATAGTCTATCCCCTCCTTTTGTGCATAGTCCTTGGCTATAAGTCTGGTCGTATACCTTTCACGCTCTTTCTCAGATGTTGCCTCTTTCTTACGAAAGATCTATTTACACCTAATGATTTTTCTTCCCTTAGGTTTTTTCACAATCTCTCAAGTCTTGTTCTTCTGTAGAAATTTCATTTCCTCCATCATAGCTACCATCCATTTATCATGCTGTGCATCACTCAAAGCATCATGGTAGGAAGATGGATCACCTGTACCTACAATGAGGGCATAGGCAACTATGTCCTCAAACCCGTATCTTATAGGTGCTTTGTGAGTACGCTTCCCTTTACCCTTTGTCAAAGTATAGGGAACTTCTATTGCTTCTTGTTGTCCTGGTAAGTCACTTGATGACTCATTCTCTCTTGTTATTTCTGACTCACCTAACTCCACCTGCACAGTAGAACCTTCTTTATTTTCATCAACTGCTTGTGAATTACAATTCACCATATGAGACTCATCAAGCACAACGTCCCTGCTAACCATAACTTCATGTGAACTTAGATCCCACAACTTGAATCCCTTTATGCCTTTCTTAAAACCAAGAAAGATACACTGCTTAGACTTTGAGTCTAACTTGGAACGCTGCTCACTCTCAACATGTGCATAGGATGGACAACCAAATATTTTTAGAATAGAATAATTTACTGGTTTTTCTATCCATAACTCTTTAAAAATTTTATAATGAATCGTCTTTGATGGAGACCTGTTGATGAGGAAACATGCCATATTCACTGCTTCTGCCCCAGATCTCTTGCTCAACCCTGCATTCAGCCTCATACTCGGAGCTCTTTCTAGAAGTGTTCTGTTCATCCTTTCAGCTACACAATTTTACTGTGGTTTCTTTGGAACCATGAAGTGACGTGTAATCGCTTCATCTTTGTACAATTCTAGAAATGGCTTGTACATGTACTCCCCTCCATTATCTGTTCTCAAGTACTTAATTTTCTTTCCTATCTTTCTTTCTACCTCATCCTTCGATTCCTTAAATTTAGTGAACACCTCACTTTTATGCTTCACGAAGTAGATCCAGACTTTCCTTAAGTAATCATCAACAAAGGTCACGAAGTATTCTACCCCACCTTTAAATTTTGTTGTTGAATAACCCTATACATCGCTGTGTACATAATCAAGCACCCCTTTGCTGTTATGTTTTACAGTTTTGAAACTAACCTTACATTGTTTCCCGAACACACAATACTTGTAAAAGTTTAGTTTACAAGTTTTCACTCCTTTTAACAGTTTTCTTTTATGAAGCTTCATTAATCCTCTTTCTCTCATATGCCCTAATCACATATGCCACAGATAGGTATCATCTGTATCAAATCTTACATCTGTAGTCACAGATGCTTCACATGTAACTGTGCCCCCTATGAGTCTGTATAGGTTTCCAGTTAGCTGTCCTTTCATGATAACCATGACACCCTTGATAACTTTAAGAACTCCACATTCTGCTATGTACTTGCAGTCATTTGTGTCAAGTGCCTCCAAAGATACTAAGTTTTTTCTTAATTCTGGTACATGTCTCACATCTTGATTTTGATAGTGCCTATCCTAATGGTCTTGCAAATAGCATCATTCTCCATTAGGATATACCTACCATTATATGGTTGATATGTATCAAACTAATCCTTATATGAACACATATGATATGAATATCCAGAATCTAAAATAAAAAAATCAGAAGGTTGATTCTTACATGATGATATAGAGAGTACATCTCTATCATCTCCATCTAAACTGTCAGCCACGCTAGCTTCCTCAGATGCCTTATCTATACCTTTCTTCTTCAAGTCCGCTTTTCTCTTCAAGCACTCTCTCTTCAGATGACCTTCCTTTTTATAATAGTAATAAGAGACATTTGTCTTTGCCCTTTTTGATTTTGATCGACTCTTCTCAGATCCCTTCTGATTTGATCTCCCTCTTTCCTGCTCATTATCACCTCCGAAAAGACCTTCTCCTTGAGATTTTGTACTACTGACCTTCTTTCTTGTATCATTAGACATGAGGGCAGCCATGAAGTCATCCATCTTAAGGGTCTCCTTCTGGTACAAGAGAGTTATTACCAGGTTATCCTATGATTCTGGGAGCGATGACAGCAACAATAACGCCTTGTCTTCATCCTTGATCTTAACCTCCAGGTTTGTAAGTTTACTTATGATTTTATTGAACATGTTAAGATGCTCTAATAAATCCGTACTTTCTTCCATCTGTAGAGAATACAATTGCTTTTTCACGAATAACTTATTCGTTAAGGACTTCATCATGTAGATGCTTTCAAGTTTCGCCCATAATTGTGGTACATATTCGATACCCATAACATATTGTAGGGCATCATCAGAAAGATTCAATCGAATAACACTTATTGCCTTTTCCTCCATCTCCTCCCAATCTTCGTCAGTAATTTTTATAGGTTTCTTCGACTTCTCTAACAATGTTTTCGTCAAATCCTGTTGTATCAGAAGATCCGTCATCATTTAATGCCAGAGAGTGAAATTGTTCTTCCCATTGAACCGTTCGATATCATACTTGACATTCGATCCCTTCCCTGCCATTGTGTTAGTAAACCCTAGAAAAACAAAAACCTAGAGCTCTTATACCAATTTGTAGAAATGCAACCCTAAAACGATGCAGAAGATAATGGAAAAACAAGAATAAGCAATGCACACAGATTTACGAGGTTCAACAAGATTGCCTATGTTCCCAGTGAGATCAGATCCTGCTTCACTATCAATGGAGAATGGGGTTACAGCGCTCATCCCTCACACCTCTCAGTATTACTTGCATTACAGAGAAAGAAACCCTTACTACAAATATATAACGAAAAACCCTAATCCAAAAAGTACACAATTACCCTCAAATAAAAAATTAGAGCGGGAGGCTACGCCCCCTACACCCCCCGCTATACAGGGGGCCTCCTGCCCCCCTTGCAACCCCCATGGCCCTCTAACTAGCTAGTGGGACCGCCGTCCTACCTGTTAAGGTGCTGCACCTGTACTCTATGGGTTAAACTGTGACGGAATACAAGACATCGTACACCAATATGTTGCCACCCAAGCACACGTCCCAGAAAACCTGCTAAGTATTAGTGATGAAAAAATTAAGATTAAGAAACCAAAGGGAATGATTGCAAGGCGGTTGGTCTCTCCCCATAGTGGAGCTTGTTCGGAAATATTAGAAAGAAAAAAGATTCTGCTCGATGAGAGATTGTATCTAGAAATTCAGCAAACCTGTGGCTAGGGCATTTGGGCCATTGCAATTGAAAGTGGATGACAGCCACCACGATGATCGCTCGGCTTCAACTAGAAGTTAGCACAATGATAAACTACTACTCCCATTGATCACAAGCGACTCGATTGGAGTGGGGGGCATTCTGTTATGCAAAAAAGTACTAACCAATGATAGTGCGCCACATGGATCTAGGGGAACAAAGCAAGTCTAGGACCTACTAGCCTTGGAATGAGGCAGGTTGATCGGGAAGAGTACGGTCGAGCTACGTTCCAGATTAGTGGCCACTATTTGGGTCGGGTGTAGCATGATTGACCCACTCCCACATTTAGTGGAACAGTAATTGAACGGCCAGGTGTGCCAACATATGAAGGTCGGCACATAGGAACTGTCGAGCCATATCCGAACTATAATTGAGGCAAAGAAGCAAGACAATATCTGAGCCACATCCTAGCAGTCAGACTATAACCACATCCATAGGCCTGGCACAGAGAAGAACTGCTAGCCATCGGGCGCTTGGTAGAGGTCGCTTGGTTGCCAAGCTACCAAATCAATGTCGCTCGATACTCGATGCTCGGCGAATTCCTCAACAGAACACGTTCACTATTTCATTCATAATCCAATACGTAATCTCTAGCAAGGATCAAACTTATCCTAATTAATAAAGGACACCTGTAAGGACTCCAAATCTTCCACAGAAGGAAGGAGATCTCCCACTTCACGCGGGATATGGGAAGCTCCTATAACTGAGATATCTTCGAGATACGCACTCTCCAAGTATAACTCTTATCATACACGGACTCCTACTAGAACTAGTATACTAGCATAATTGAAACTCTCCATTGCCGCCACTCCACAATTATAAATAGCCAGGTAAGACTCTCTTCAAAGGAATCAAATCTTTTTCCATTCTTACTGAAGTTCCTATTTATAAAGAGTTCTAACTTGGACATTGGAGAGTCTCCCGCCTGATCAGCCTGACACTCACTCTCTTGTGTTTGTTCCTCTGTGCAGAATATGCAAGAGGCCTAGAACGATTTATTAATGCAACAATCTTAAATGAAAAGACAAATGATCTCAAATTATGTTTTCTTATTTAAGATTATCCTTGTGGATCATACTGCATATATATAATACCTAAATGATATCATCATTAGTGCAAGACTTAGGAGGCAAATTGGTTGGGGAGAGTGAGGAAGGCGACCTCTAAACCGGAGTCTCCTCATCGTCTCCCTCCACAGAGATCACATTACATGTCCATGGGACTCGATGCTTCGGTGCATGCTTACGTACCCTGTCAACAAAACGGTCATTAGCAAGTCCCAGTGTCTACATAATCTAGATAGCTCTCCCTCCCTGTACTTTATGAGCTTTCTATGTAAGGACGTAACCTTTACACATGAGGGCTCAGTCCTTGCCCCTCCCACTGGTGTAAAGGGTCAATGGCAACTCCCAACGTCCAAGGTTAGCTCAGCTCATCATCTGACTTTACATTTTAATGGGTTATTAATATTAATTGGCTTTCCCATTGATGGACAACTTGGTCACTTGTCTAACTGAAAGATGCTATCAACCAGATTGAAGAACGAGTTGAGCAGTTCTATTGATCAATTCAACAGGCTACATCGAGTCAACAAAATGGGTTGAGGCTTGGGTGAGGTTGTTGGTGGTATGATGTTTTATATTCCATTGTCCATAAGTGGATTGACTACTTCGAAAAGGGGGGGTTAAGTGAATACCTAATAGATTATATGTGTATTTCGGTAAACCTGTGTAGGGTTTCATTATGTATTTGTACTGAAGATCTTTTCTCATCATGTATGTAGGCGATCTTGTCAAACCATATAAATTTTTGAATTTACTATCATGTGATTATTTGTTTATGATTTCCATCATATTCTGCATTATTACTGGTTATTGTTTTTCTACAGAGGTTTCAGAACATTGGAGCCAACCCACGATGTCCATGGCTTAACTGATCTTACTGAAGAGCTCTCAATCTACTTCTCCCATGGGTTTTCAATTCTACAAGGGACTCGAGCTGGCCAACATTAATGGAAACCTGGGTTCCAGTGAGTCATATAACACATTATAAAGAAGAAAAGCTTAAAAAATAAAAAAAAATGGTTTCATGGAGTTTAGGTAACCATAAGTTGACCAATTACACCATGACAATTAGGATGTGAAAAAACAGGAGACCTTGATCGATTCTCTTTATTCAATTGGTCAATAGAAGAGACTGAATCCAAAAAAAAAAAGACTGAATGGCTTATTTATTTTTCTGTCTAGCTACTAACCTACCAGTTTGTGGTTCTCCACTACTGATGAAGATCATGAGGCCTCTTCCTTGAAATTTTCAACTAGTTTGAGTCTGTCATAGCCAGCTAGCTCTACACCTTCTCCTAGAATGTATATAAAAATAGTTGATAAACTATTAAGGTTGGATTCATCAGAATTTAATAAAAAGGACTGAGTTTCTATGCATCCACCATGATCCATTCATTGCGGGTGGGAAATCAGGACCACTCGAGGAGGTGTCTCTTGATTCTTCAATCATGTGATGAACCTCATCCTGCGGTGCGATCAAGGAAAACTTATTCTTTATAAAATATATAAAACATAATAATAAAAGATTGCACGTGCAGAATATTCTAAAAAATAAAAACAAATCAAAGTTAATACTTTTCCTTGGTATTGCCATAGGCAAACAGAAAACCCAACTCAAAAGCCCTGTTCGTTTGACGGGATTTTTAAATATTTTTGGTAAAATTTGACGGGATTCTATCCGATGAGTTTTTAGGACCGCATTTTCGATGATTTGTAAATTCCATGTGTGCCTGGTGCAGTGGGGGTGGGATAATAGGGAAAAAAAAGAGTGTCGGCACCATGTTTCATCTTGTTTTTGAAATCGATGCCATTTTCATGCACTGTAGACCCAGAAATAGATTATACAAAATTGGTAGGGAAAAGGGCATGGAGAACCATAGTCTAGTAACAAAGTACGATATTAAGTCAACTTCTTTGGAGAACCATAGTTTAGTAACAAAGTACTGGAAATATGGTCCTAAGTATTGGCGTCGGATTGGTCATAACCTACTGTTCTTGTATCAGCCGATACTTGATCGATTCAGATTGGTTACAAGTATAGTTTCAGGGATAAAATCATAAAGAAAATGTACATTTTTTAAAAAGAGTAAAGACAAAAGTGACTAATACGCATCAATTCGATCAGTTCTGGATCAATTTTGGAAAATATCGATTCCGATATCAATATTGACAACTAAATCCTTGAACGGAAATGCTAGATTCTAACAACTTTTGGGATCAAACCCCAAAAACAAATCTAATCCCAACCATGGTTTAGGTATCGTTATTGTATTGGCTATATCGGTCGTATTTTATTGGTATTGGCTAAGATTGATCCCTATATCTGAATGATTTGAGATCGCGTATTGGTATTGGAACAATAAAATCAAAAAAAAAAAATCTATTTTCTTATGAAAAGCAAAGGTAAAATTGACTGATCCAATCGATATAGGCTAATCTAGGATCAATATCATATCAATATCTGTTTGGCAACAAAATCCTCCCAGAGGTCACGGTCAGTTGACTGTATTATGTATGCGCGGGCATGCCAGAATCCTTCCTGACTGGATTCAACAATGAACCTGACTTTGATCAAGCGACTTGGGCTCTCCTCTTTCTCCGATAGCTCTAGGGACTTTTGAATTGTCAATGGATGAGGGAATAAACTGTGGTATATTCCTCAAAATTAAAGATGGTCCTGAATACAAATCACTAGAGTCTAATAGATAGACTCTGAGGTGAAATTCAAAGGGAGTGAACACAAGAGTTATACACCATCTCTAATTCTAAATAGTGGAAAGAAAAAGCATAAAATGAAATAAATAGTTGCATTGTAATTGGGTTTGTTTGATTGTTGGTTATGCCTTCTTTCTTCCACCATAGTCCATTTTATAGTTTTATTTGCAAGATTCTGCTCTCTTGGCAGTTTCGTAACTATAGGAACCAATGTGTCATGTTCTTAGTGGGGTAGTTATTGTAAGTACACTCCCTTAATTGATTGTAACTGCCTTAACCGTTTAAGTCATGTGTTTGTAACTTCCTTGGAACTAACCCACGTTTGTACGAACTATATTAATTGATGATTGGTCAAGCTGGCCGAAAAGTCAGAATTGGTTAGCTGACCGTAAAAAGTTGTAATGGTCAGCTGACTGTAGAAAATTATACTCGGACAGCTGATCGTAAAAAGTCACAATGGTCAATTGACCGTAAAAAGCCACAATCAGTCAGTTGACCGTAAAATGTCACAATCAGTCGTTTGTCCATATTCGGTCAGTTTGCTTGATCAACTTGATAGTTATTCTGACCATTCAACTCCTTAATACAAGGTTGTCATTTTTTTTTTTTACCGATTTGACTACCGGTCAGCTGAACCAATCAACTCCTTAACAAAATCAATCAATAAATTAACGTCGATTTATTAACCGAACGTCTTGTAGGCCAGATTTGCTAAAATCAGGTACCCACAGTATCAACTGAGATCGATGCCAGTATCATACCGATTACTAAATCCAAAGACAAAACAAAAATACACTTATGATTCTGTTTTCGTTTTAGAAGCTTTTATTGATTTTGAAAAATCTAGGTCCACCTGGCCTGGGTCATAGGCCACAACAACGACAAGGCTTGAGACAAGCTAAAATGCGCTTCTATGGAAGAATCTCACTAAAAATTCTCTGCCCTTGGTCACTATTTGCTTCTCTCTCCTCACTCTCCGTCTCCCTCTCAATCTTCTCCCCTAACCAAACGAGGTGGGTTGGGAAGCTACAATAATTTCCTTCATTTTCTCATTATGGTTTTTCATCCCACTAGCATGTGGGACCCATGTATCAGACAATTTCACCCGTACTCTCTTTAAACAAACGGATTCAAATAGATTTTTTTTTTGGGTGAATGAAAAACATATTAGAGCATCAAATAAAAACAAATATAACACACAAAGCCAAATTGGCTAGACCAGAGTAAAATCCTACCAAGCCCTGAAGAGATGTGTCACACCGTTCTCCCGAATCGCGTTGACGGTTAACACCGTTAACCCAAACCTACCAGATCATCGAATCGTTCCATCACAGCATACACACAACTAATGTAAGCTCATCAGATCAGCGGAAGAATAAGTTTTACCTGAATATAATCCCATAATACTTGATACCCGAATTGTGATACAATAATTATATACATGTGGGCCCGAAGGCATGATAATTACACAATAAAAGTACAATTCATATATCAAGTGTATAAAGGAAATCATCGAAATAATCAAAGTACACAGCTCAGCTCGGCTCGGCAACAAAGGCTAGAGCTCAGCTCGGCATCAAGGGTTGAGCCCAGCTTGGCATCACATAGAAGAGCTCAGCTCGGCCTCGGAAGTGGAGATCAAGACGGCCCCAACGTGGAACTCGGCTTGCCTCGAACTGCGGTCCCAGACACAAGTCTCGCATGAGCGGTCGGTCGTGCTCTAACTCCTAAGGGTCCACTCCTCTTAGAAACTCGATGGGACCCACCCATGCTCCTCGGATGTATGACTCAGTAAATCATCTAAAAGGGGTGTACACGTGGGATGAGCTCACTAGCTCAGTAAGTGGTAAGATGGACCACACAACAATCCACACATCAAAACATAATCATATGCACTACATGTCATGCTATACTTTTTAAATCACATCCACCTAAGCAACATTACTAAGTCCTTGGTTTTAGTGCTACTACAGCCACAGCTGGCGATACTCCATGCGAGCATGAACTCCCTCCATGCATCGCCCATAGGGCTGTCGGAGAAGGCCCACCGTGAGTACTCAGAAAAGTAAAGACATTGCCGTCCATCGGCTCTCAACAGAAATGAAAATGACTGAAAATAAAGGTGCTGACTCCAGCAATTTAAAAGCAGTACGATTGGCCCTCTTGAATGTACCACCGGGGTTGCCGGCTGTCCTACATGACCCGTCGGACGTTATGTCTAACCGCCACAGTGACCTGACGACCGCGACCACTGCTTCTCCCCAAATGATAACCCAACACCTTAACCCCTGTTGGGAAGGGTCGTAGCACGGGATGGTGAAAATCCTAGTACCACATGCTCTAATATGACAATAGTACGATTACATAGTGCCTCCGTGTCCCATTCCACGGGCCACCAATGCACTCGTTTCCAAGCCGACTACGGCATCTAGTCTATCAATGCATCATGCACCATGATGTTCACATTCAACATATAAACATCTCATTCAATTGGCATTTAGAAGTAAACATAGCACCTATGCATAACAATGTGAGGAATGACTAATCTACATAACATATTCATGATGGCATGACTAGACTAGATATAATTAAATGAATGCCAAACAATGCCTTGAAAACAAAGCCAAACGTCCTCTCCCCACTTACCTGTAGCGTACAAGGATTCCCGTTCGGAACGGGAGAGATCCGGTGCGAATCGGGTAGGATTTGGTGAACCTAACATAATTGAGCGGGGTTAGTACTTCACCATTTGGAATCAAAATTAACGAGATTCGATGACAACATCATGTTTAGAACGTTAAAAGAAGGTCACACGTCCGATTTGGGTCCAATCGGACATAAGGATCACCTTCGGAGCCACGCAGGTGGGTCAGACAGGTGGGCTGTCTGGCCCACCGGTCCTACCCACCGGTTTGGACCGATGGGTAGGGGCCCGCCGGTTGGCCCCCCGGTTGCACCGGCCGATTGGGCCAGGGGCCCCTTCCAGGACCGGCGGGTAGGGTGGCCCACCGGTTGGCCAGCCGGTTGGGCCCGCCGGTTGTGCCCGAAGCCCCCTGCCCTCTCAGGTGGGTGCCCACAGGCGGGTAGGGGCCCACCGGTTGCACCCACCGGTCTTGGCGGGAAAACAGCCGTTTCTTCCCAACTTCCTCCATTCTTTGGGGATTCAAATGGGGGCTTTTCTCAACCCAATCTTCACACTTCCAAGTCTTATAGGATGGCTCTAACCTAGATCTAGGTTAGATTCAAGTGATGGGAAACCATCTTACCTTCTTTGCTCAAGAACAACTTCAAACCCTCCAAATCATTTCAAACCCACAATGCTTCTTCCACCTTGTCAATACCTCTTCAAATCCTTCAAGATCAACACATAAATCATCTATTAAACCTTAGATTCATCATTTCAAAGGGGATTTACAAGATCTCAAGAAACCCTACTCGAATCAAGGGTTTAAAGCTTGGGTAGGGTGAATGTTCAAAGAACCCAACTTTGCTTACCTCTAACTGTAGATCTAGAGTTGAAGATCATTCTCCCGGCGTCGGAATGGGAAGATCGAGCTTCGACGCCGCTGAAATCCCTCTTTTCTTCCTCTTCCTTCTCTTCCTTTCTTCTTCCCTTTCTTTTCTCTCTCCTCTTTTCTATTCTCACCAACGTACGGGTGTCATAAATGAAAAGAAAAGAAAGTCATAAAGCTATATATATAATTCCTAAATAAGTGAATAGTGCACATGGATGGGTCACTCAGGTGGGTGGGTGCACCCACCTGTCCGCCCTCCTGAGGGCAAAAACTTGGGATTTTGACCGAGTTCGGGCCTCGGCGCGAACCCCACCCCTGGCATACGATGTAGTATACGTATATACCTTAATATACGGCTACAATACCTGCTTTATCCGTACATGGCCTTATGGTAGGTGCATGTACACGCTTGGCACTCCGCCTCTTCCGCATCGGCTCGGACTTGTCGGGCCAGCGGTGTTTAAGGTCACCCTTGCCATCATAGCCCATAAGGAACCCGCTCTAACTCCCTCTGGTTCGGTCCCTGCACGGTTAAACCGGTTCAACCGCGAAATCAGACCGGGTTTAAGAAGTAGGGTATTACAAGATGGGTCTCAAACCCCTAAGATAGGGGACAAACCCAAAAAGGAGGTTGGGGTTGGGAGGGAAAAAACAAGCAAAGAAGGAAGGGACACAATACAAATCTGGGGGGGGGGGGGAAGGGGGAGAAACAAAAAAAAAAAGAAAAGAATGATACAAGATAATGAGGGTGGGGTGATAGAAGGTCCCAAGAAGATGTCTAATCTAAGGGGGAGGAGAGAAGAGAGGAAGGATCCACGAAGAAGTCAGGAATCGATTTTGATTTGTATATGGGCAAACAACAAAATTGAAGAATTTTATTCTTCATATCAAAAGTAATAGCATCCCTACTAATTTGCTGCAGTGAAGAATTGGAAGTCCATCTTCTTTTGTTCATTTTCCACCAAATATGATATAATGTTGCACTAAATGCCAACTTATCAAGATGATCACAAAAGGTTTTACTATTAAAAATATTTAAAATCCATTTCAATTCTCTTTCAAATGGAAGAATAATTCTAGAATTCGATCAAAGCTTGCGAAGAATGCTTCCCCAAGTTGACTCAGAGAAAGGACAACAAAAAAACAAGTGCTCAAGGCTTTCAAAGGAATTCCAACATAGACAATAATTAGGGATAGAAATATTTCTATGCATAAGAAAGTCTTGAGTGGGAAGACAATTAATCATAGCTCTACAGATTGAGAATGAATGCCTTGGAATAGTAGAGAACCATACAAATTTTGTACCATGTGACAACTGGGGCAATAGAACAAACCAAATTCCAAGCAGAGATTGAGGTAAAGCAACAAGAGGAATTAGGCATCCACAGGATTATGTCGCCACTACCCCTCGATCTCAACTGAATACTTAGTAATTTGTTCCACATCTCAATCAAAGCATTTGAAGTACGAAGTCCAGGGTCCCAACACAACATCTCAAAGAAGAAAGGAGATCTCCCACATCACACGGGATATGTGAAGTTCCTATAATTAGGATATCTTCCTGATATGCACTCTCCAAGTATAACTCTTACCATACACGGACTCCTACCAAAGCTATAACACTAGTCTAATTGGGACTCTCCACTGCCGCCACTCCGCAACTATAAATACCCAGATAAGCCCCTCTTCACGGGAATCAAATATTTTTAATTCTTACTGGAGTTACTATTTGCAGAGAGATTTAACTTAGGCATCAGAGAGTCTCCTGTCGAATCAGCTCGACACTTACTCTCTTGTGTTTGTTCCTCTGTGCAAAACCTACAGAGGCCTAGAATGATTCCTTGCCTCAACAATCTTAAATGAAAGACGAATGATCTCAAATAATGTTTGCTTATTTAAGATTATCCTTAATGAGCACAATAATATGTGAAATCTTAGGGATATAAGTGTACATTTTGCCCCACTTTGGATAGTATTACTTTTATTTTTTCTTTTATTTTTTCAGTTTTCAAGTCTACAAGAAAAAGTGTTTAAAGTGAATCAAAAACCAATCCAAAGGTGGGACCCACTCATTGGTACCACATTCTCTCTCCTATAAAATCCTGAAGATTATTCTCTCTCCTTGCCACCTCACAAGATCTTAAAGATGTTATGCAGAGATTCCTTTCTGATTTAATCAAGATTGCAAGATATTGGTTAATATTGCAAAGAAGGAATAGAATTTGTTAATTTTGGAAACGGATTCTCTCTTTCCTCACACAATATCTCAGAGAATGAGGATTTTTACCAAGATTTTATTTTATTTTATTTTCTTTCTTTTCTTAAAGAAGGTTTGTAGAAGGAAGGAGGTAAGAAAAAATATAAAGCCCCTTCCTCCCCCCTCCTATTTATTATTCTCCTTAGTTTACTTTCTAGTTTATGCTTAGTTTTCTTCCTTCTCTCCCTCTCTCACTCTCTTTAGTTTTAGTTCTTCTTTATTTTTGCTTTAATCACTTTTGTAATAGTTCTTTATGTCAATTAATGCAAGTACTCTTTTATTCTTATTCAGCCTTTTATGTTTATGATCTATGCAATTGAGTTGTAAATTTTAAAGTTATAGTTCTAGGCTTAGATCTAGGTGACAAGATCACGAGCCGTGGAACATCTTTTTTTTTCAAGTCAGTTTTTTTTTTAAGATTTGTTTTCTCTAGTACTAGAAATTTCAGATTTAGTTAATTCCAGATCTGGTTTTTAGTACTGGTAGTATCTCAAATCACCCAAGCTTTCAAGTTCAAGCATTGAAGTTCAAGTAAGTAGGCTCCCTCAGTAGTCTTCTCTCCCCCCTCTCATTCCCTCTTCTGACTACCCTTTTTTTCTTAATTTAGGATTTTAATTTCAGTCGTTACATTGTTGCTATCCCTTTCCCCCAAGGTTCATGGCTAGTGTATGTGTTGGCTTTGCCCCTCCTAGCCATAAAACTATCAATTTATTGCTTTAATTTTAATTGTCTCCCTTTCCCTATAGCCAAGTAGAGTAACCCTTGTAAGAGTGACTCTTTGGTCAAGTAGGGAAGCTCATATTATGATGCATCTATAGGGCTAAGTAGAGAAACCTACTTGTGAGTCTCTCTCTAGTTTTCTCCCCTTTCTTTTACTTTATTTTTATTTCAGCATTTTTTTCCTTTATTTTTTTTTAATTGCGTGGGTTGTTTATTTTTGCTTATTTATTTATTTAATTTTAATTGTGTGGCTTGTGTTTTTAAATTCTTAGATGACGAATGGTTAGGAAGTTATTTTTGATACATATGTTTAGGACGGTAGTTAGAATTAGATCACAACAATTAATAGGTTCACTTTCACATTATTAAAAGAAAAAAAGAATAAAGTGGTTGCTCTCCCTGAGTTCGACCCCTAGCTACACTGATCCGTACGCTTGCGGTTACATTTAAAATCTCAAACAAGTTTTTGGCGCCGTTGCCGGAGAGATAGTTCTATGTTATTTTTCACTTTCTTTTGGTAAATCGGAGTACTTTATTTGCTTTGTTTTGTTTTTTTTTTTCTTTTCTTTTATTGAATTCCTGAGAAGATCAATTTGCAATAATAGTTGTATCAGTGGAGGTTGCCATGCCTCACAGTATGATAAAGACAGGTTTTGCCCTGTAACATTACCTCAGGAATTGACCTGAGTAACCCCGGATCCCTGCCGGTAAGCTCCCAAAAATCCAAAAAAATCAAATAAGAAAAAAAAAAGAGTTTTTCTTTCCATTCTTTTGTGCTTGTCTTACTATAGTTGTGGGTAGTTTTCTGTCGCATGAGTGTGTGGTCCCGTGATTCTACCAATCGTTTAGTAAGAATACCTATTTTTAGAATGGCAGAACAACCTAAGCCTACTTTAAAGGATAGATTCTACCCAGCCAAGGTAACCCAACCTTCTTGCATTAGATTACCAGCTGCCACAGGGAACAATTATGAGCTTAAAACTCAATTCATCACTATGTTACCCCACTTCCATGGGCTATCTTCCGAAGATGCTTATTTGTTCCTGAGAGAATTTGAGGAGGTTTGTGTCCTCATTAAGATACAACACTAGTTGATGATGTCGTTAAACTTAGATGCATTACCTTTTCGCTCAAGGATGGAGCAAAAAGATGGTTATATGGGCTGCCAACTAATTCCATTACCACATGGGATCAGTTTATAGTAGCGTTCTTAAGAAAATTTTTTCCCTTACATAAAACAAACAAACTTAAGAGCGAGATTATGCAGTTCTGAAAAAAACCTCAAGAGTCATTTTCTAGACTCATGGAAAGGTTCCAAGACCTTCTCCAAGAGTGTCCCCATCACGGGATTAACAAATGGCATCTTTACCAAATAATTTATGAAGGGATAGACTACCATACCAAGCAGATGTTAGAGTCTATGTGTCCTACAGGCTTCACAGCTTATGTGGACGAAAACGAAACTTGAAACTTTTTGGTTGACTTAGCTGAAAAGACAAGAGAATGGGAGTCTACTCAGGAAAGTGAGAGAACTATAGGAGGTATATGGTACTATATCGATGGGATAGTAGCCAAGGAGGCCCATTTAGATAGCCTCATTAAAAGAATAGAAGCCTTTGTCCCTAAAGCATATGCCCCAGTCCACCAAGTCCAAAATCAGGTCTCTATGTGCAATTAGTGTCACTCTCCTGGACATGTAATGAAAGAATGCCCCAGCAGTTCTGGGGGCAATGAAAGTGTTAATGCTCTTTATCCGAATAACCCGTTTAGCAACGCTTATAATCCAGGGTGGAGAAATCACCCTAATTTTTCATGGAGCCAAGGGAATTAAGGAGGTCCATCCAACTTTCACAACCAAGGGCAGCCTAGTCCCCAGAGGCCCAATTTTGCACCACTACCTAATTCTTTCCTTTGGCCTAATCTAGGTCTTCAGTCAAATTTTGCTAGGCCCCCTCTCCAAGCACCTTATCAACAACCCCCGGGGTTTACATCCACTGGAGAGGCGGCAAGAATTAGTGAGCTAGAGAAAAGTATGACCCTTCTCATGACAAACCACAATAATGTGGAGAGGCAACTCACCCAACTTGTCACAATCATGCATGAGAAGGAGAAAAGAAAATTGCCTAGTCAGCCAGAGCCGAATCCTAGACATCAAGTGCTGACTCCACAAGGGCTACCTGCTCCTGAGCTCAATGTTGTACAGAGTCAACAACATCAAGGGCCCTCCAACCAATGTAATGCGGTATATGCCCTACGGAATGACTGAGAATATCTTCGGAATTGTACCACTCATTCTTCACCATTTGACCTTTCTATTGACACTTTGACTGTAATACCTTACTTCTTAAACCCGGTCTGTTACACGGTTGACCCGGTTTAACCATACAGGACCCGAATCGGAGAGAGTTAAGGAGGGTTCTTTATGGACCATGATGGCAAGGGTGACCTTAAATATCGGCTGGCCCAATAAGTCCGAGCCAGTGCCAGAGGAGACGGGTGTATCCAAGCCGTGTACATGCACATATCATAAGGCCATGTACGGATAAAGCAGGTATATAGCTATATCTTTAGGCGCATACGTATAGTACATCTTATGCCAAGAGTGAGTTTCGTGCCGAGGGCCGAACTCTGTCAAAATCCCACTTGTTGGGCAAGTTTTGGCCCTCAGGTGGGCAGTCACAGGTGGGCGCATCCACCCACCTGAGTGACCCACCCATGTGATTACTTAGTTATTTAAGAAGTATATATAGCATTTATGTTTTTCTTTTTCTTTTCTCATTTATGACACTCGGACGTTGGTGAGAAGAGTAAAGAGGAGAGAGAAAAGAAAGGAAAGAAGAAGAGAAGAGAAGGAAGAGGAAGAAGAGATGGATTTCAATGGCGCCGAGGCTTGATCTTCCCATTCCGATGCCGGAAGAGTGATCTCCAACACTAGATCTACGTTTAGAGGTGAGCAAAGGCTGGGTTCCTTAAACTTTCACCATACCCAAGTAAAACCCTTGATTTGGGTAGGGTTTCTTGAGATCTTGTAAATCCCCCTTGAGATGATGAATCTAAGGTTTAATAGACGATCTATGTGTTGATTTTGAAGGATTTGAAGAAGTATTTACAAGGTTGGAGAAGTATTGTTGATTTGAAGTGATTTTGGGGTTTTGAAGGAGATCTTGAGCAAAGAAGGTAAAATGGATTTCCATTCCTTAAATCTAACCTAGATCTAGGTTAGAACCATCTTATGAGACCTTGAATGTGTGAAGAATGGGTTTGGAAAAGCTCCATTTGAATCCCCAAAGGTTGGAGGAAGTTTGGGAAGAAACAACAGTTTCCCGCCAAGACCGGTGGGCCATTTGGCCCGCCTGTGGGCACCCGCCTGAGAGGGCAGGACCCTCAGGCCCAACCGACGGGCCGACCGGTGGGCCACCCTGCCTGTCGATCTTAGTAGGACCCTCGGGCCCAACTGACCAGTCAGACCGGTGGGCCGACCGGTGGGCCGACCTACCCACTGGTCAAGACCGGTGGGTCTGACTGGTGGGTCTGACAGGTGGGCTGTCCGACCCACCCGTGAGGCTCCGAACGTGATTTTTACGTCCGATTGGACCTAAAATGGATGTGTGATCTTTTAGGATTCTAAACACGATTTTGTCATTAGATCGTGTTAATTTTGATCCTAAAATGGTGAAATGCTAACCCCATTCACTTATGTTAGGTTCACTAAAGCATACACTTCTCGCACCGAATCTCACCCGTACGGAGCGTGAGTCCTTGTACACTACAGGTAAATGGGGAGAGAACGTTTGGCCTTATTTCAAGGTATTGTTTGGCATTCATTTAATTGTATCTAGACTAGCCATGTCATCATGAAAATGCTATGTAGATTAGTCATCCTCACATTGTTATGCTTTGGGTGCTGTGTTTATTTTCTAAATGCCAAGTGATGATATGCTTATGTGATGAATGTGGACATCATGTGCATGATGCAGTAATAGACTAGATGCCGTAGTCAGCTTGGAAATGAGTGCATTGGTGGCCCATGGTATGGGACGCGGTGGCACTATACAATCGTACTATGTCATATAGGAGCATGCGGTTTAGGATTATCATCTTCCCGTGCTACGACCCTTCCCAACAGGGGTTAAGGTGTTGGGTTACCATTTGGGGAAGCAGTGGTCGCAGCTGTCGGGTCACTATGTTAGACATTACACCCGGCTGGTCATTAGGACAGTCGGCAACCCCGGTGGTATATTCAAGAGGGTCAATCGTACTGCTTTTAAATTGCTAGAGTTAGCACCTTTAATTTCAGTCATTTACTTTATGTTAAGAGCTGGTGGTCGACATGTTTTACTTTTTCGAGTACTCACGGTGGGCCTTCTCCGACAGCCCTATGGGCATATCGCGGGATGGAGTTCACGGCTAGTACCCAGAGTATACGCGCACCGTGGTTGTAGTAGCACTAAACCAAAGACTTAGTAATGTTGCTTAGGTGGATGTGATTAAAAATGTATTGCATAGCATATAATGCATATGGTTGTGATTTGTTGTGTGGACTGCTGTGTGGTCCATCTTTTCACTTACTGAGCTAGTGAGCTCATCCCACGTGTGCACCTCTTTTAGATGATTTTGTAAGTCATCAACCAGATAAGCACGGGGCGGGTCCCACAGTTGAGTTCCCTGAAGAGAACTGGTGGGTCCCTGAGGAGTTAGAGCACGACACGGATTGCTTATGCGAGGGCTGTGCTGCAGGACCGCAGTTCTGATATCGAGCTCTGCTCCACTTTGGATGCCGAGGTGAGCTCTACCTTTTGATGCCGAGCTGGGCTCAACCTTTGATACCGAGCTGAGCTCTAAGCTTTGATACCGAGCTGAGCTGTACACTCTGATTTTTGATGATTCCTTTTGAATACTTGACATGTAAATTGTATTATTTTTGTATAAATATCATGCCTGTGGCCCCACATGTACTTAATTATTGTATTACAATTTGGGTATCAAGTATTATGGGAATATTCACAGGTAAACCAAGTCTTCTGCTGAACTGATGAGCACTTTCTTAGTTGTGTGCATGCTGTGGTGGAATACTGTATCAGATGATCCTGGCCGATTTGGGTTAACCGGTGTTAACCCGGTCATTGGCCAGGTTCTGTGTGAACAGGGTGTGACAACGGTGGTATCAAAGCGTGATGCTCTGCTCCACTCACAGCATACCGTTTAGACCCCGTAGAATCTATAATAGGAACTGGGATTGGGTTAATGTAAAAACTTTAAAGAGTTAAAAGCCAAAGAAAGAAGGTATTAAAAATGGTTGTATTTAGTCATTGCATTCATGGCATGCATGAGAGATAATTTACGGTTATTTAATTGGTGTCAGAACCCATCCAGTACAAGTTTGACGAAATTTCGACAGCATAACGGCGCAAAATGAGATTTCTAAAAAATTTTCACACAAACACCTGATAAATAACATATCCACATATATATAGATATCAATGATCAAATTAACAAAAGACATCACAACTAAACTACACAAGTATTCAAATATACAAATCCACCACACACTGCTGTCAAAACACATCATCCCACAAATAAGTCCAGTTACAGAGAAAGTACAAGAATGAGAAAAGAAAGAAAAATATAATAGGATGGACAACATGGAACAGGTGAGAAGCTGGTGTGGACGAGCTAAGTCCTCACTGATCATCGTCGTCATCGTCGTCTATTATTACTACGTTCGTCGGAGGTCTAGAGTTGACGTTGAGGCGATGGTCGTAGTAGTCAAACCTCGAGTTCACCAGCCGTACCTCCCTCTGAAGTCGGCCAAAATCTGCTGAGATGGCATTGGCCGTGGTATCCAAGTCCTGGCCCAGTCTGAGAAAGGAATCCTCCAAGGTAGCTTTCCCTTTCCGGATGCGTTCCTCCGAAGCACTCGTCCAGCCTTCTTAGCACTGATCTTGGCCATCCTTCAAAGCCCTCATAGTGGACATCATGCCCTCAAATCATATGCACCACTCGTGGTGGGGCTCTATGTGGGCCTGCAGCCGGTGAAGCCAGATCGACCTCTCGACGCCCGAGGCACCTCCTCAAGGATGTCCTCATCCACCAAATCATCCTCCTCATCCTGAGGAACATAGTCCTCATCCTCCTAGCTAGACTCCTCCTCCATGGGAACATCCTCCATAGGGGCAACCCTCCTATCCCTACCTCTCTGAGCTCTCGCTCTCTGAGGTACATCCATAAGGGTATGGAGACCCATCCTCAAGAGATTTCCCCTGTCGAACTTGTCCACTGGAGTCTTCCCCTCCTCACCACTCAGGTCCACTCTGAAGAACTCAAAGATCCTAGTGAGGATCCTGCCATATGGGAATCCTCCATCCTCGGGGTGAGAAGTGTGGTGCTCCATGGTCTTGAGAATGACGTAGGGTAAGCACAAGTGCTCGTCACCTCCCTCTAAATCCTTATAGATGCAGAAGGCTAAAAAGGCTGCCATGAAGCCCACCTGGTTCCGTGACCTCCTCGGGAGCAAGTTGAACTGACCAATCGGAAAATACACGAACCTCCCGAAAAAATGATGTCTCGGACTCCGGACGCGTCCTGCTGCCACAAATGGTCTCGTAGATGTAGTCCGGTGTCTCCAAACTCATGAATGGACCCAGGGGCTTACTCCTGAGAGGACTGTAGTAACGGTGCCCAGCTGAGGAGATACCCAAAATGCTGGCCAGGGTGTCCACGGTCAGCTGAATGTCCACCCCCTTCACCATAATGATTATAACATACTCCTCGCACCGATAGGAAACCTCCAGGTTACAGTAGAATCTACGAACCAGCTGCTCGTAGCATGGGCGGTCTATGTGGAAGATAGACTGCCAGCCCAGTGCAGTGAACCTCTCTTGAAGCTGAACCTTATGGAAGTCGTCGACTACCACGGTCTTCTCCATCATCACAGACCTCTTCAGGAAGGCCTGCCAGTTGGTTGCTGCCTCTGAACTGTGGAAGAGTTCCTCGTCGTAGTCAGAATGATCAGTGGGGGCAGGTCCGGGTCGCCCTGTGCAGGGGGCTGGAGAACTAGTCCCCACACTCTTCCGCTTAGAAGCGGTGGTCTTACACCGAGTGCCAGAGGATGCGGGCTCCTTGCCTTTGCGAGATGACATCCTGGCAAGAAAAAGAGGAAAGAAGGGTAAGTGACAAAATAGAAAGCATGGGAAGAAAGAGAAGGTGACCAAATGTGGCAAGTGAGAAACGATAAAAAGTCTAAAAAATAAAATGCCTGGACAGTGACAAGATAGAGATTATGGAAAAACAGCGATGCGACAAGAGGCATATAAAGCATGACAATTAAGGAAGGAGAAAACCCCGATTCTCAAGGTGCAAGTCCAATCTAAGAAAAAGTGTAAAAGACTCACAATAGAGAAAGCTTGAAGCTACGGGTCTAAGACTGAAATGCAGTTGTAGTGAAATCAAGAACCAGCAAAAACAGACGTTAATATGCTATTGAGGTCCACAAATGCCAAAGGATGTAAAGAAAAATCAAAGAAAACCTAACACAAAAGATGGATTTTCATGGGAAGATATGGGGATTTCAAGTATAAGGGACTTTCTATGATTTCTACAGCATGTTAAGTACAAATCAAGCATAATGCATTGCATTTGAGTCATTAATTGGGAAAAAAGAGCAGGAATTGAAAAAAATCCCCAAATTTGAGAAAACTAGGGCACGGTTGGGGTTTTTCTCAAAAATGGAGAAGTAAATCCTAGAACTAGAAATAAATTACAAGAGGAACATCACATTCATATGAAATCACTATTCTATGGAAAGAAACATGGAAATAAAGTGAGATTTAAGACCACTCATGAGTTTCTACCCCAAATTGCAAGTTCTGAAAAGAAATGAGGAAGAAACTTACTTGTAAGTGGAGAGATTGAATCTTCTCAAAAGTGCCGGGTCGTTGAGTGGGATCGCGAGTGGAAGCGTCAAGATGCTCTCCAAAATCGCCTGGGAGAGAGAGAGAGAGAGAGAGAGAGAAAATGAAAGGAATAAGGAAAAAACAGAGCTTAAAAGGCCCTGTTCGAGTGTTTCGCTCGGTCAGGACCGGCGGGCCAACCTGCCCACCGGTGTCAGCCCGCCGGTTGAAGTTGTAGATCGACGGGCCGATCGGCGGGCCAACCTGCCCACCGGTGTCACCCGTCGGTTGAGTGAAAACTTGAAAAAAAAATTAGGATTTATTATTATTATTATTAATATAATTATTATGATTATTGTTATTATTCTTATAATAATATGTTATGGTCAAGTGGGACCATTGACATACTTGTTGGAGCACTAGCCCTGTGCGGTTAGTTGCAGACTATCATACACTACAATACCCTATGTGATGGCATATAATTGTGTGCCGATATCAATTCTATGGTGTTTAACCAATGTGATGTATGATATGTTTCAGGTACAGGGATACGATGGTACGTACTAGATCCGGTAGTAATGCACGAGGTACCCCGCGTGGTCCTCGTCTGGTCGGTCGACCACCGAATCCCAAGAGGTCCCGCTCTGTGGGGCAAGCCTCACTTCCACCACCTCCAGAGACCCTTGGTCAGGGTGGGGCACATGGGGACCCACCTATGACTACACTTCCGGACCCTCCACCGGTTATTACTCCGGGGGATGTTGCTACCATAATTCAGCAGTCACAATAGGCTTTTCAGCAACAAATGCTTCAGCAACAGTAAGCATTTATGACTGCTATTTAGCAACAATTGGACCTTTCTCAATCGGGTCAACCTACCCGGATACTTACTCCACAGGACCCGCCTGTAGGGTCTGGAACGGGGCCACAAGTGGGAGGTACACCTCCAATTCTGCCATTTAGTATTCCTCCGTATGGGTGCCCCCTCCATACTCTTACTATCCGGCTTATGCTCCTAATTACCCACCGACGAATAATACGTCAAAGGTAGTGGAGTCATTTAAGAGGAACTTGCCACCTTTATTCTCGAAGGTGGGGAGTGATCCTCTGGAGCCGGACCAGTGGATCCAGGAGCTAGAGAAAATATTTGAGGTGATTGAGTGCACAGATGCACAGAAATTCATTTGTGCAGGGTTACAACTCAAGAAGAAGGCCAACTCTTGGTGGCAAGCCTCTAAGCCCATATTATTGGCCGCCCATCTGGAACCCACCTGGGAACAGTTCAAGGAGTTGTTCTTAGACAATCATTACCCACGCAGCTTCGGAGACCGTAAGGAGATGGAGTTTATGGCCTTAACTCAAGGAGGTAAGACTATCCTTGAGTACCAGCAGCAGTTTGAGATCTTGTTCCATTTTGCCTCTAGGCATATGAGGACAGCTGAAGAGAAGGCTACAAGATTTCTAAAGGGCCTAAAGGTATCCATTGGGTCTGTACTTGAGGTCTTAGATTTGACCGACTATGGCCAGATTGTGCAGAAGGCCAAGACTATGGAGGATAAGCAGAAGGGAGAACAATCCCTCACCCCTGGACTGTGGAAGAGAACAAATCCATTTCCGGATATGGGTAACTCCTCCAAGGCATACCGTGGGTCGTACAGTTCTGGGCCTACGTATAGGCAGCCCTATAGGCCATCTGGCTACCCTCTTAGACCAGCTGGTGGTTCGGGTTCCACATCTTTTCACCTGAACACTAGTGCGGCACCTACAGTTCCAAGGCCGCCCCGACCTCCATCTTCAACGGGTCAGTGCAGAGGGGCCCCACCCCAGTTCTGACATCTCAGATCCATTGTTTTAACTGCCATTCTTATGGGCACTATACAAAAGACTGTCGGGTCAGACCAGCCTTGCCCTCCAGTCAGCCCTCGGCGTACCGACCTCTCTTAACTCGGGGAAATCAACCGCAGGGAAGGATGTATGCCCTATCAGCCGAGGAAGCTGAGGCCAGCACAGAAGTGGTAGCAGGTACATTTTAAATTTAAGAATTTCCTTATGTTAAATATTGATGACCTGCTGAAATTATATGCATTGTTACACTAGGTGTCCTACCTATATCAGACATACCAGCCTATGTTTTATTCGATTCAAGAGCAACACATTCATTCGCATCTAAGAGATTTGCTGAGAAACTTGGGATGCCACACAGAATCCTAGATCATGGAATGATTGTTAGTATGCCTACTGGTAAAGTTACTCAGTTAAAGGAGGTGTATGGGCCGTGCCCAGTGGAAATTAGTGGGAAGAACTTTGATGCACAACTCATTAAGTTCAATATGCAAAATTTTGATGTTATACTGGGCATGGATTGGTTGTCGGCTCATCGAGCTAATATGATGTGTGCTAAAAAACTGATTAGGGTGACAGATGACGAAGGAAGAGAATTGGTATACCGAGCAGATGAAATGAAACGGGTGAGAAAGGTCCTCGTCTCCGCCCTTCAAGCGATAAAATTGTTGGAGAATGGATATCAGGGCTACTTAGCATCGGTACTTGATGTTGATGCAAGGATTACACCTCTAGAAGAGGTAAAGGTGGTTAAAGAGTTTCCTGACGTCTTCCCAGATGATCTGATGCATTTACCACCTGATAGAGAGTTAGAGTTTGCCATAGATTTGACTCCTGAAGCAACTCCAGTATCTAAGGCTCCGTACAGGATGGCACCAGCTGAATTGAAGGAGTTGCAGATGCAGTTGCAGGAATTATTGGAAAAGGGGTTTATCCGCCCAAGTGTTTCACCTTGGGGTGCCCCAGTATTATTTGTCAAGAAGAAGGATGGCAGCTTGCGTATGTGCATCGATTACCGGGAATTGAATAAGCTAACCATTAAGAATCGGTATCCATTGCCACGCATTGATGATTTATTTGACCAACTGCAGGGTGCCAAGGTATTTTCAAAGATAGACCTTCGATCAGGCTATTATTAGCTCAAGATAAAGAGCGGCGATATACCCAAAACAACATTCAGGACTCGGTATGGGCACTATGAGTTCCTAGTGTTATCTTTTGGGTTAACCAATGCACCGGCGGCTTTCATGGATTTAATGAATCGTGTATTTCACGATGTCCTCGACAAATGGGTAATTATTTTTATCGATGACATCTTGATCTACTCTAAGACAGAAGAGGAGCACACTCAACATTTGAGAATGGTGTTACAGAGGTTGAGAGAACAACAATTGTTTGCCAAATACAGCAAATGTGAATTTTGGCTTGAGCAAGTTGGATTCCTGGGGCACGTAGTGTCTAAGGCCGGAATCGAGGTGGATCCTGAGAAGATGAAAGCAGTAGTAGAGTGGGAAAGCCCTAAAAATGTCACTGAAATTAGAAGCTTCTTGGGTTTGGCTAGATATTACCGGTGCTTCATTGAAAATTTTGCTCGAATCTCAGCACCAATGACTAAATTAACCAAAAAGGGTGTGAAATTCGAATGGGTAGAGGAATGTGAGAAGATCTTCCAGGAATTGAAGAAAAGGTTAGTGACGGCCCTTGTGTTGACCATCCCTGAAGGCACAGGTGGAATGACAGTCTACACTGATGCTTCCAAAGTTGGTTTGGGTTGTGTTCTCATGCAACGCGGTAAGGTAATAGCGTATGCATCCCGACAACTAAAGGAGTATAAGAAGAACTACCCCACTCATGACTTGGAACTAGCCGCAGTCATTTTTGCCCTTAAGATTTGGCGGCATTACTTGTATGGGGAGAAGTGTGAGATATACAGTGATCATAAGAGCCTTAAGTACTTCTTCACCCAGAAGGATTTGAACATGAGGCAGAGGAGATGGCTTGAGCTCATGAAGGATTATGACTGCGACATTCAGTATCATCCCGACAAGGCTAATGTAGTGACAGATGCGTTGAGTCGGAAGGCACAGACTGTGTCACTCTCATACTTAGCAGTCAGCCCACCACTCATATAAGAGGCGACGCTAATGGATGAAGCTCTCTTATATGAAGGAGCAACCTTAGAGCTTGAACATCAAATAGAAGACCTTAAGTGGATGACTGCATCCTTGGTGGCTCAACGGGTGCATCCGACTATTAGGCAAGAGGTAATAATGAAACAACCTTTGGATCCTGAATTGCAGCGGATCAGAGTTAAGGTTCAAGATCAAATAATAAAGCACCAGTTTTGTTTTAGCGGTGATGGGGCATTGATGTTTGAGGCAGATTGTGTGTACCCGATGATTTGGATATACAAGACAAGATAGTACGAGAAGCACATCGCTCCGAGTACTCACTCCACCCAGGAAGTACAAAGATGTATAAAGACCTCAAACAAAATTACTAGTGGCCAAGTATGAAAGTCACAATAGCTCTGTATGTGGCGACTTGTCTTACATGCTAGAAAGTAAAAGATGAGAGACATCGACTTTATGGTACCCTTCAGCCACTCCCAGTACCAGAATGAAAGTGGAAAAGGATTATAAGGGACTTCGTCACCGGACTACCATGTACACCTAAGGGAATGGACGCGATATGGGTGATCGTTGATCGGCTTACTAAGACTGCTCATTTCATTCCCATCAAGACCAAGTTCTCTATGGCCAGGTTAACACAACTTTATATGGATAACATAGTGAGCTTGCATGGAGTGCCAGTGAGCATTGTATTAGATAGGGACCCAAGGTTCACTTCTAGATTTTGGAAAAGTTTTCAGCATGCCTTGGGATCACAATTAAATTTGAGTACTGCTTTCCACCCACAGATTGATAGTCAGTCGGAGCGGACCATACAGATATTAGAAGACATGCTCCGGGCATGTGTAATGGAAATGTGTGGTAGTTGGGAAGAATATATACCTCTTATGGAGTTTTCCTATAACAACAGTTACCAAGCTACAATTGGGATGGCTCCGTATGAGGCATTTATATAGTAGGAAGTACAGAACTCCTCTGTATTGGGATGAGGTAGGCGAACGCCGAATGCTAGGACCTAAAATGATACAGATTACTTGTGACAAGGTCGATGTTATTCGAGAACAGATTAAAGCAGCTCAGTCTCGTCAAAAGAGCTATGCAGACACCCGCAGGAAAGACATTGAATTTCAGCCAGGCGAAAAGGTATTTCTCAGGATCTCTCCTACTAAAGGGTTGCAAAGATTTCACAGAAAGGGGAAGTTGAGCCCAAGATACATTGGCCCATTTGAGATCTTAGCCCGGGTTGGCTCAGTAGCCTACATGCTTGCTCTGCCACCTTCACTTGGGGATGTTCATAACGTATTTCATGTATCCATACTGAAGCGATACGTTCATGATCCCTCTCATGTACTACCCGTGGAACCAGAATATATATAGAAGCTGACATGACCTATGCAGAGCAGTCGGCTGAAATTTTGGACCGAAAGGTGAAGACCCTTCGTAACCGCTCCATTTCCTACGTAAAGGTGCAATGGGCTAATCATTCAGTTGAAGAAGCATCTTAGGAGAAAGAGGATGAAATCCAAGCTAAGTACCCTCATCTTTTTGAACAACCAGGTACGCCAATTTCGAGGACGAAATTTTCAGAAAGGGGGGGTAAATGTAATACCCTACTTCTTAAACTCGGTCTGATTACACGGTTGACCCGGTTTAACCATGCAGGACCCGAACCGGAGAGAGTTAAGGCGGGTTGTTTATGGACCATGATGGCAAAGGTGACCTTAAACACCAGCTGGCCCGACAAGTCCGATCCAGTGCCAGAGGAGATGGGTGTACCCAAGCAGTGTACATGCACATATCATAAGGCCATATACAGATAAAGTAGGTATGTAGCCGTATCTTTAGGCGCATACGTATAGTACATCTTATGCCAAGAGTGAGTTTCGTGCCAAGGGCCGAACTCTGTTAAAATCCCACTTGTTGGGCAAGTTTTGGCCCTCAGGTGGGCAGTCACAGGTGGGCGCATCCACCCACCTGAGTGACCCACCCATGTGATTACTTAGTTATTTAAAGTATATATAGCATTTATGTTTTTCTTTTCTTTCTCATTTATGACACTTTCGACGTTGGTGAGAAGAGTAAGAGGAGAGAAAAGAAAGGAAAGAAGAAGAGAAGAGAAGGAAGAGAAGAAGAGATGGATTTCAGCGGCGCCGAGGCTTGATCTTCCCATTCCGACACCGGAAGAGTGATCTCCAACACTAGATCTACGTTTAGAGGTGGGCAAAGGCTGGGTTCCTTAAACTTTCACTATACCCAAGTAAAACCCTTGATTTGGGTAGGGTTTCTTGAGATCTTGTAAATCCCCCTTGAGATGATGAATCTAAGGTTTAATAGACGATCTATGTGTTGATTTTGAAGGATTTAAAGAAGTATTTACAAGGTTGGAGAAGCATTGTTGATTTGAAGTGATTTTGGGGTTTTGAAGGAGATCTTGAGCAAAGAAGGTAAGATGGCTTTCCATTCCTTAAATCTAACCTAGATCTAGGTTAGAACCATCTTATGAGACCTTGAATGTGTGAAGAATGGGTTTGGAAAAGCCCCATTTGAATCCCCAAAGATTGGGAGAAGTTTGGGAAGAAACAGCAGTTTCCCACCAAGACCGGTGGGCCAAGACCGGTGGGCCAAGACCGGTGGGCCATTTGGCCCGCCTGTGGGCACCCGCCTGAGAGGGCAGGACCCTCGGGCCCAACCAGCGGGCCCAACCGACGGGCCGACCGGTGGGCCACCCTGCCCACCGGTCTTAGTAGGACCCTCGGGCCCAACCGATGGGTCAGACCGATGGGCCGACCAGTGGGCCGACCTACCCGTTAGTCAAGACCGGTGGGTCTGACTGGTGGGTCAGACAGGTGGGCTGTCCAACCCACCCGAGAGGCTCCGAACGTGATTTTTACATCCGATTGGACTCAAAACGGACATGTGACCTTCATTTAGGATTCTAAACAAGATTTTGTCATTAGATCGTGTTAATTTTGATCCCAAAATGGTAAAATGCTAACCCCACTTATGTTAGGTTCACTAAAGCATACACTTCTCGCACCGGATCTCACCTGTACCAAGCGTGAGTCCTTGTAGGCTACAGGTAAGTGGGGAGAGGACGTTTGGCCTTATTTCAAGGCATTGTTTGGAATTCATTTAATTGTATCTAGACTAGCCATGTCATCATGAAAATGCTATGTAGATTAGTCATCCTCACATTGTTATGCCTTGGGTGCTGTGTTTATTTTCTAAATGCCAAGTGATGATATGCTTATGTGATGAATGTGGACATCATGTGTATGATGCAGTAATAGACTAGATGTCGTAGTCGACTTGGAAATGAGTGCATTGGTGGCCCGTGGTATGGGACGCGATGGCACTATGCAATCGTACTATGTCATATAGGAGCATGCGGTTTAGGATTATCATCTTCCCGTGCTATGACCCTTACTAACAGGGGTTAAGGTGTTGGGTTACCATTTGGGGGGAAGCAGTGGTCGCGATTGTCGGGTCACTGTGGCGATTAGACATTACGCCCGGCTGGTTATTAGGACAGTCGGCAACCCCGGTGGTATATTCAAGAGGGCCAATCGTATTGCTTTTAAATTGCTAGAGTCAGCATCTTTAATATCAGTCATTTACTTTATGTTGAGAGTCGGTGGTCGACATGTTTTACTTTTTTGAGTACTCACAGTGGGCCTTCTCCGACAGCCCTATGGGCGTATCGCGGGATAGAGTTCGCGGCTCGTACCCGAGTATCTGCCACTTGTGGTTGTAGTATGCTGAACCAAAGACTTAGTAATGTTGCTTAGGTGGATGTGATAAAAAATGTATTGCATAGCATATAGTGCATATGGTTGTGATTTGTTGTGTGGACTGCTGTGTGGTCCATCTTTCCACTTACTGAGCTAGTGAGCTCATCCCACGTGTGCACCTCTTTTAGATGATTTTGCAGGTCATCAACCAGATGAGCATGGGGTAGGTCCCACAATTGAGTTCCCTGAAGAGGACTGGTGGGTCCCTAAGGAGTTAGAGCACGGCACGGATTGCTCGTTCGAGGGCTGTGCTGCAGGACCGCAGTTCTGATACCAACTCCACTTTGGATGCCGAGCTGAGCTCTACCTTTTAATGCCGAGCTGGGCTCAACCTTTGATACCGAGCTGAGCTCTAAGCTTTGATACCGAGCTGAGCTGTACACTCTGATTTTTGTTGTTTCCTTTTGAATACTTGATATGTAAATTGTATTCTTTTTATGTAAATATCATGCCTGCGGATCCACATGTACTTAACTATTGTATTGCAATTTGGGTATCAAGTATTATGAAAATATTCACAGGTAAACCAAGTCTTCCACTGAACTGATGAGCACTTTCTTAGTTGTGTGTATGCTGTGGTGGAATACTGTATCAGATGATCCTGGCAGGTTTGGGTTAACCGGTGTTAACTCGGTCACTGGCCCGGTTCTATGTGAACGGGGTGTGACACTGACTATCGAGGTTACTACTGTGCCTCCCATTCCAGGTTCATCAGATGGACCTGAAGAGATTAAGGATGATTTGGTGGAAGCTATAAAAAAATGATTTTATTAATGAGAGAACTTCTGATAGTGTTTATGTTCCTCCTGTCCCCTATCCTAACCGTTTGATGAATAAAAAGAAGACAACTTCATTGAAAAAAATTTTAGAAGTCTTCAAGAAGGTAGAGGTAAACATCTCTCTTTTGGATGTCATAACTCAAATCCCAGCATATGCCAAAGTTCTCAAAGACTTATGCACTCACAAGCGTACCACAAGTATGTCCAAAAAGGTATTTTTGGTAGCTAATATCAGTTCAATGATCACACAACCTATAGCAGCCAAGTATAAGGATCCTGGGTGTCCCACCATCTCTTGTATCATTGGTAACACTCATATTGATCATGCCTTACTTGACCTTGGTGCAAGTATGAACCTTCTACCTTATCATGTTTATCAATAACTTGGATTAGGAGATTTGAAAGCTACGGGGACAACTCTCCAGTTGGCCAACCGTTCTATCAAGATTCCGAAAGGGATGGTCGAAGATGTCCTACTTAAGGTAGGAGAATTTATTTTTTCAGTCGATTTTATTGTTTTGGACACCAAAACCTTCACCACTAGGGATAAGATCCCTATCATTCTTGGAAGACAATTTTTGGCTACCAGCATTACATTAATCAATTGTCGGAATGGTCTACTAAGGATATCTTTTGGTAATCACACTATGGAATTCAACATGTATAGGTTGGGCAAGCAACCCATAATTTCTTCTGATGATATTGACGAAGAGGTCAATATGCTTGAGAATTTTTTTAATGATATTGTTAAAACTTTTGACATTGACTTTGATTCAGAATTCCAAGAGTGTATGGAAGAATTAGAGGATGATACTGAAAATTTCTTCTCTGATGTTTGGAGCCTTCATACACCCATGGAGCCCATTGGTCCTCTATCAAATTCTCTTCCTAAACCCTCAATTGTTGAGCCCCCTAAGCTTGATTTGAAAGAGTTGCCCTCTAACTTAAGTTACGCCTTCTTAGGAGAAGATCAAACTCTACCAGTTATTATCGCCTCAGATTTAACTTCAAGTCAAGAGGAAGAGTTGATCAAAGTTTTAAAAGAAAACAAGGAAGCCTTAGGTTGGACCATGGTAGACATTATAGGAATTTGCCCCTCAATCGTTCAACATCATATTCACCTCATAGAGGATTCAAAACCTTTTAGAGAACCACAAAGAAGGGCTAATCCTATGATGCAAGAAACTATCAAGAAAGAGATACTAAAATGCTTGGATCATGGTATCATCTACCCTATTTCTGATAGCGAATAGGTAAGTCCAGTGCACGTGGTGCCAAAGAAGTCAGGGGTCAAAGTAGTACAAAATACTGAAAATGAGTTGATCCCTACCCGTGTCCAAACAGGATGGCGTGTGTGCATTGACTACAGGAAGTTAAATGCGACAACTTGGAAAGACCACTTTCCTTTGCCTTTCATTGATCAAATGTTAGAGCGGTTAGCCGGATATGAGTATTATTGTTTCCTTGATGGTTATTCCGACTATAACCAGATTCCCATTGCCTTAGATGATCAATACAAGACCACCTTTATATGCACCTATGGAACCTTTGCTTATCGGCGTATGCCTTTTGGGCTTTGTAATGCCCTGCCACGTTCCAAAGATGCATGATGAGCATTTTCTCTGATATGGTGGAGTATTTTTTAGAAGTATTTATGGATGATTTTTCTATTCATGGCTCCTCATTTTCTAATTGTTTGCATCATCTTTCTTTAGTACTCAAACAATGCAAAGTGACTAATTTAGTCCTCAATTGGGAGAAATGTCATTTCATGGTCACACAGGGCATAGTGTTGGGTCATGTCATTTTCAAATAAGGGATCAAGGTCGATAGAGCTAAGGTGGACTTAATTTCTAATTTACCACCTCCCAAGTCAGTTAAGGACGTTCATTCCTTCTTAGGTCATGCAGGGTTCTATCGTCGGTTCATCAAGAACTTCAGTCACATGGTTAGACCTCTCACCAATCTTTTGGCTAAAGAGCAACCCTTCGAATTTTCTAGTGAATGCCTCATGTGCTTTGAGCAATTAAAGAAGATGTTGACTACAACCCCCATTAATCAAGCTCCCTTATGGACTGAGCCCTTTGAATTAATGTGTGAAGCATCTGATTTTACTGTAGGGGTAGTCTTAGGGAAGAGAGTTGATAAACTTCCTCGTGTTATCTATTATGCCAGTAGAACTCTCAATGATGCACAACTGAACTACACCACAATTGAAAAAAAAAATTTAGCTGTTGTATTTGCATTAGAAAAGTTTCGTGCATATCTGATAGGCTCTCATGTAATTATTTACACTGATCATGCAGCTATCAGATACCTTATTCAGAAAAAGGATGCCAAAGCACGTCTTATCAGATGGGTTTTTCTTTTGCAGGAATTTGACTTAGAAATTAAGGATAAGAAAGGCAGTGAAAATTTGGTTGCAGGCCATTTATCCCGGTTACCCAATTCTTTGACTGTGAATACTCCAATTAACGAGTATTTTCCTGATGAGCAACTCTTTGCAGCATCTAGTGAACCTTGGTTTGCAGATATTGTAAATTTTTTAGTTACAAACAAGACTCCGGATCATTGGTCTTCCCAAGAGAAGTACCGTTTTCACTCACAGGTTAAGTATTTTTTTTAGGATGATTCTTACCTTTTTAAATCATGCCCTGACCAAATTATCCAGAGATGTGTCCCTGATCATGAGCACCATTCTATTCTTTCCTTTTGTCATGATCAGGCTTGTGGCGGCCATTTTGGGCCTACTAAGACTGCAGCCAAGGTATTGCAATGTGGATTTTATTGGCCCAGTCTCTTCAAAGACTCCTTTGTTTATTGTAAGACTTGTCCTTCTTGTCAGTCTTTAGAAAAAATCAGTAGAAGGAACATGATGCCTATCAACCCAATCCTCGTGGTTGAGATTTTTTATGTTTAGGGAATAGATTTTATGGGCCCTTTCCCTAAGTCATGTGGATATGAATATATTTTTTTGGCTGTGGACTATGTGTCCAAATGGATTGAAGCTGGTGCTTGTAAGACCAATGACCATAAGGTTGTCATTCAATTCTTAAGGGAAAATATTTTTTCCCGATTTGGTACCCCTAGAGCTATCATTAGTGATAGGGGAAAGAACGTTTGTAATAAGCCTTTTGAGACCTTAGTGAAGAAGTATGGGATTACCTACAAGTTGGCTACCCCATACCACCCCCAAACCAGTGGTCAGGTAGAAATGTCCAATAGACAGATCAAGCAAATTCTAGAGAAGACAGTTAACCCAAATCGAAAGGATTGGTCTAACCGTCAGTTGGATGCTTTGTGGGCATATAGGACTGTTTACAAGACCACACTTGGTCAATCCCCATACCGTTTGGTATACGAGAAAACCTGCCACCTTCTGTTGAGTTAGAACATCAAGGCTTTTGGGCGATTAAGAAATTTAATTTTGATTTGTTTACCGCAGGAGCTCATAGAGATCTCCAACTATCTGAGTTGAAAGAATTACAAAATGATGCCAATGATAGTGCAAAAATTTTCAAGGAAAAGACTAAAGTTTTTCATGATAGGCACCTTGTTAGGAAATTTTTTATGCCTGGTGATAAAGTTTTGTTGTACAATTCTAGATTGCAAATCTTTCCAGGAAAACTTCTTTCTCGGTGGGAAGGTCCTTACCTTGTGCAAACAGTATTCCCCCATGGTGCCGTAAAGGTTATGAATCCATCCACTCGGAAAATTTTTAAAGTTAATGGACACCATTTGAAGCCATTTCTTGAGTTGCCTTCAATGCATGATGCAGAGGTCATGATTCTCCATGAGCCTCTTTATGATGATATTTGATTCTATTTGATAATTTCCTCTCATTTGTCCTTCTTGTTCTATTGTCTTATCATTTTTTTTCTTTTTTCTGCATTGTGGACATTGCACAATTTAAGTATGGGGGAGGGAACTTGAGGTTACTTTTAAGAGTTTTCTGGTGCTTTATACACACCCTAAACAAAAAAGAAAATTGAGATCTAGGACCCATCTTGGTACTATAATCCCTATTGGGAGGATGGTAATAAATATATGTCTTGAAGTGGGACTTCACTTAAATGATTTAGAGATACTTGTCTTAAGGTGTAGGACCATTTGTTAGTTGATGTCATTGTTCTTAGGTTAGGAGTTGACACCATATTCTTGACATGGTATAAAAATATATGATATGGATATGCAAAGAAAGTGAAAATTGGTCAAAAAGTAGAAAGTAAGTATAGAATTTCTAGGAGCTAGATAGATACTGCGCCTCATGAATCGGGGTGTTTTGATCGAACCTCTTAGGAAGGAACACTTCCGAAAAGAACTTAGCATCACTGTCTCTATTGGCATATGCATAAAGCGAAGCTACTTAGTAACTTGGGTTTCTGGTGTTTGCTCCACCATGTTATTCATGCCAAATGTAGTGGAGTAGAATGAGTTCTCTACTTAAAAAAAAAAAAAAAAGAGATACCATTATGCCTTGTTGTTTATGATTGGTTAACGCTCCAAAACCCTAGTTCATGGTCCCTACCTTGCAATGTGGTTTGCCTTAGGATTGGTCGTGCTTTAGAATATACAAGGATCGTCCCTATTTGAAATGTGTGATTGTTCCTAAATCTAGATGGAGTATTAAAGTTCAAGTGTGGGGGTTCCTCGGTTGATGTGCTCTAATTGAAAGAGGGTGTGTGTTTTGTAGTTATTGGAAACTTTAAATGGTAATGTTTCAAGTTAATTTAAATTTTAGGTGTATATTCACTGCAAACACCCACGAGACACAACTCGTCCACTAGGGGTGACCTAGGGGTTTAAAGGCTTATTGCACATGCTAAGTGCAATCGTGATTCCTACGAAAGTGAGTTAGGCTTTTTCTTTCAATTCTTTATTTATTTATCTTGCTCGAGGATGAGCAAAAGTCTAAGTCTGGGGGAATTTGATGAGCACAATAATGTGTGAAATCTTAGGGATATAAGTGTATATTTTACCCCACTTTGGATAGTACTACTTTTATTTTTTCTTGTTTTTTTTCAGTTTCCAAGTCTACAAGAGAAAGTGCTTAAAGTGAATCAAGAGCCAATCCAAAGGTGGGACCCACTCATTGGTACCACATTCTCTCTCCTACAAAATCCTGAAGATTATTCTCTCTCCTTGCCACCTCACAAGATCTTAAAGATGTTATGCAGAGATTCTTTTCTGATTTAATCAAGATTACAAGATATTGGTTAATATTGCAAGGAACGAATAAAATTTGTTAATTTTGGAAACGGATTCTCTCTTTCCTCACACAATATCTCAGAGAATGAGGATTAATACCAAGATTTTATTTTATTTTATTTTCTTTCTTTTCTTAAAGAAGGTTTGTAGAAGGAAGGAGGTAAGAAAAAAACCCTATAAAAGCCCCTTCCTCCCTCCTCCTATTTATTATTCTCCTTAGTTTACTTTCTATTTTATGCTTAGTTTTCTTCTTTCTCTCCCTCTCTCACTCTCTTTAGTTTTAGTTCTTCTTTATTTTTGCTTTAATCACTTTTGTAATAGTTTTTTTATGTCAATTAATGCAAGTACTCTTTTATTCTTATTCAGTCTTTTATGTTTATGATCTATGCAGTTGAGTAGTAATTTTTAAAGTTATAGTTCTAGGCTTAGATCTAGGTGACAAGATCACGAGCCGTGGAACATCTTTTTTTTTTTCAAGTCAGTTTTTTTTTTAAGATTTGTTTTCTCTAGTACTAGAAATTTCAGATTTTGTTTATTCCAGATTTGGTTTTTAATATTGGTAGTATCTCAAATCGATCAAGTTTTTAGTTCAAGAGTTGAAGTTCAAGTAAGTAGGCTCCCTCAATAGTCTTCTCTCCCCCCTCTCATTCCCTCTTTTGACTATCCTTTCTTTCTTAATTTATGATTTTAATTTCAGTCGTTACATTATTGCTATCCCTTTCCCCCAAGGTTCATGGCTAGTGTATGTGTTGGCTTTGCCCCTCCTAGCCATAGAACTATCAATTTATTATTTTTTTTTAATTGTCTCTTTTTCCCTAAAGCCAAGTAGAGTAACCTTTATAAGAGTGACTCTCTGGTCAAGTAGGGAAGCTCATATTATGATGCATCCCTCGGGCTAAGTAGAGAAACCTACTTGTGAGTCTCTCTCTAGTTTTCTCCCCTTTCTTTTACTTTATTTTTATTTCAGCATTTTTTTCCTTTATTTTTTTTTAATTGCGTGGGTTGTTTATTTTCACTTATTTATTTATTTAATTTTAATTACGTGGCTTGTGTCTTTAAATTCTTAGATGACGAATGGTTAGGACGTTATTTTAGATACATATGTTTAGGACGGTAGTTAGAATTAGATCACAACCATTAATAGGTTCACTTTCGCATTATTAAAAAATAAAAATAAAGTGTTACTCTCCACGAGTTCGACCGGTAGCTACCTTTGGTCAAAATGCGTTTAATGGTTAAAATAAAGTGTTTGCTTATTTAAGATTATCCTAGTGGGTCATACAACATATATATAATACCTAAATGATATCATCATTTTTGTAAGACTTAGGAGGTAAATTGGTTGGGGAGAGTGAGAAAGGAGACCACTAAACCGGAGTCTCCTTATCGCCTCCCTCCACAGAGATCACATTACATGTCCATGGGACTCGATGCTCACCCTATCAACAAAACAGGTCATTAGCAAGTCCCAATGCCCACATAATCTATATATCTCTCCCTCCCTGTACTTAATGAGCTTTCTACGTAAGGACGTAACCTTTCCACATGGGGACTCAGTCCTTGCACCTCCCATAGGTGTAAAGGGTCAATGGCAACTCCCAACGTCCAAGACTAGCTCAGCTCATCATCTAACTTTACATTTTAATAGGTTTTTAATATTAATTGCCTTCCCATTGATGCAAAACTTGGTCACTTGTCTAACTGAAAGATTCTAACGACCAAATTGAAGAACTAGTTGAGTAGTTCTATTGATCAATTCAACAGGCTACCCATCGAGTCAACAAAATGGGTTAAGGCTTGGGCGAGGTTGTTGGTAGTATGATGTTTTGTATTCCGTCGTCTATATAAGTGTGTTGACTCCAAAAGGTCCTTTAAGAGGTTTAGTACTTGATAAATTATATGGGTATTTTGATATGGGGGAGGAAACAAGCAAAAGAAGGGAGGGATACAATAAAATGGGGGGAGAGAAATAACAAGTAAAGAAGGAAGGGACACAATAAAAAGCTGGGAGGAGGGGGGGGGGAAGGGGGGAGAAACAAAAAAAAAAAAAGAGAATGATACAAGATAATGATGGTGGGGTGATAGAAGGTCCCAAGAAGATGTCTAATCTAAGGGGGTGGAGAGAAGAGAGGAAGGATCCACGAAGAAGTCAGGAACCGATTTTGATTTGTATATGGGCAAACAACAAAATTGAAGAATTTTATTCTTCATATCAAAAGTAATAGCATCCCTACAAATCTGCAGCAGTGAAGAATTGGATGTCCATCTTCTTTTGTTCATTTTCCACCAAATATTATACAATGTTGCATTGAATGTCAACTTACCAAGATGATCACAAAAGATTTTTTATGAGCACATTTATGTGTGAAATCTAGGGTAGTATAACATGCCTTTTACATATTTAGAATGGAGCTACCTTGGGTTTTACTCTCTTTTTGCAGGTTTTATATTTTCAAGGCCTTAAGGACTATCGGGTGCTATATCTCCAATTTTACACGTAAAGAGGTCTTATTTCTTTTCATGGTTGCGAAGAGGATGAAATTCTTAGCAAGATGGACGTGTTCAATTAAAAGTACACATTCGTTTGGTCACCCGTATAAGTGATTATTCTTTTCGGGCCAGAAAAAGAATAATGGATCAGAACTGAACCGAGATGCAGAACCAGCCCGTTTGCAATTGTCTAAGAGGTACAAGGAATACTCCAAATGCCAACAAGGATCGACGGACCACATCCTTAAGTGATTAAAGATTTGTTTTTGGTAACAACAACTACCTAGCGTAGTTGGTGAGCTATGGTGTACAAAATTCCCTTGCTCACCAAGAGGTCTCAAGTTCGAATCTCATGGTTGTTTTTTTTAGAGAATTTTGTTGAAGATTTTCTGCTTTTCACTCACTTAAAGCACTAAGGGCATGGAGGGGATTTCCACATCAAATTAGAAGCAAGCAAAATCGTGGAAGGGTTCCTGCGCAGAGAAGAAAAAAAAAGGAAAGAGAAAAAAAGGGGAGAAATAAAGATTGTCCAAATCTTCTCTCTCTCCACATCACACCACCAAAAGATTGTCCAAATCTCATAAAGCAAGAAGAAAATCGTCCCTAGGAGAGAGAAAAGAAGAAAAAAATTAGAAAAAGAAAGAAAATAAGCAAAAATTATAGGAAATTTTTCAAAGTTTATTTCTCTCTTCTCTCTCCTCCACCTTAGCACTTTTGGTCTCAAAAGATCTCACAATCAATTGTGGATTTCTCTCTTTTAGGAAAGAGAAAATTGTTACCTTACCATCCCCATTCCCTATAAATACAACTCATGTAAGAGGAGGGGAGACAATTCATTCTTCTTCTAGTTTTTTTAGTTGCTCTCTCTTTCTCTTGCTCTCTCTTTAGTTTTAGTTCTTCTTTATCTTTTCTTCAATCACTTTTGTAATAGTTTTTTTTTTTTTATTTCAATTAATGCAAACACTCTTTTATTTTTATTCAGCCCTTTTATGTTTATGATTTATGCAATTGAGTTGTAATTTTTTAAGTTATAGTTCTAGGCTTAGATCTAGGTGACAAGATCACGAGCCGTGGAGCAATTTTTTTTTCAAGCATTGATTCAAGTAAGTAGGCTCCTTCAGTAGTCTTCTCTCCCCCCTCTCATTCTCTCTTCTGACTACCCTTTCTTTCTTAATTTAGGATTTTTATTTTCATTCGTTACATTATTGCTATCCCTTTCCCCCAAGGTTTATGGCTAGTGTATGTGTTGGCTTTGCCCCTCCTAGCCATAGCACTATCAATTTATTGCTTTTATTTTAATTGTCTCCCTTTCCCTAAAGCCAAGTAGAGAAACCCTTGTAAGAATGACTCTCTGGTCAAGTAGGGAAGCTCATATTATGATGCATCCCTCGGGCTAAGTAGAAACCTACTTGTGAGTCTCTCTCTAGCTTTATCCCTTTCTTTTACTTTATTTTTATTTCAACATTTTTTCCTTTATTTATTTATTTATTTTTTAATTGTGGGTTGTGTCTTTTCAGTTATTTATTTATTTAATTTTAATTGCATGGCTTGCGTCTTTAAATTCTTAGATGACGAATGGTTAGGACATTATTTTAGATACATATGTTTAGGGACGGTAATTAGAATTAGATCACAACCATTAATCGGTTCACTTTGCATTATTAAAAGAAATAAAAAATAAAGTATTTCTCTCCTTGTGTTGACAGTAGCTACCTTTGATCCGAATGCGCTTGCGGTTACATTTAAATCTCAAACAAGTTTTTGGCGCGTTCTGAGACATTCCATGTTATTTTCACTTTCTTTTGGTAAATCGAGTGCTTTGTTTCCTTTGTTTTATATTTTTCTTTTCTTTTGTTGAATTCGAGAAGAACAACTTACAATAATAGTTGTATCGGTGGAGGTCGTCATGCCTCACGTATGATAAAGACAGGTTTATACATGGCGATACCTCGAAATTGACGAGCAACCCGGATCTTTGAGTAAGCTCCCAAAAAGCCAAAAATCAAAAAATCAAAAATCAAAAAATCAAAAAATCAAAAATCAAAAAAATCAAAAAATCATTAAAAAAGTTTTGCTATCCATTCTTTTGTGCTTGTCTTACTTTAGTTGTGGGTAGTTTTACATTGCATGAGTGTTAAGTGGAGTGCGTAATACTAAGAATCGGTTAGAAAGAAGAGATCCAACAAGTAGTGATCCTATCGTTTGCTCTCTTTAAAACCCTTCAATATGGGAGACCAACGCAAAACCCTTCACCTAAATCTCGAAAGATAGGTTCTACCACTAGAAACACCCAACCTTCTGCATAGTTCTACCACAAGCCAGGGCAATAATTTTGAACTTAAATCTCAATACATCACTATGTTGCCCCACTTCCATGGGTTGACCTCGAGGATGCATACCTATTTCTAAGGGAATTTGAAGAGGTATGTGTTCTAATTAAGATCCAACGACTTTACGATGATGTTGTTAAGCTTAGGTTTATCACTTTTGCATTGAAAGACCAAGCTAAGAAGTGGTTGTATGGGTTACCCACAAATTCCATAACCTCATAGGAGCAGTTCACATTGTTTTCCCTTTAAAGAAGCTTTTCCCAACTCACAAGACCAATAAGCTTAGAAGTGATATCCTTGATTTAGGCAAAAGCCTAGTGAGTCATTTTCCAAACTTATAGAGAGATTCAAGGATCTACTCCAAGAATGCCCTCACCATGGCCTAGACCTATGGCATTTATGTCAAATAATTTATGAGGTATTGATTACCCAACTAAACAAATGATAAAGTCTATGTGCCTGAGGATTCACATCCTTCTGAGATGAAGGAAAGGCATGGGAATTCTTACTTAACAATGACAAAACCCGTGAGTGGGAATCAACCCAAGAGAGTGAAAGAACCATAGGAGGAAAATGATATTTTGTGGATGGGATAGTAGCCAAGGAAGCCCATTTGGATAGCCTAATCAAGATGATTGAGACTATTGTTCCTAGAGAGCCATCATCAGTCAATTTGGTTAAGATTTGTGCTTGGTGCCAGTCCCCTGGACATGTCATAGAAGAATGCCCCAACACCTCTGGGGGCACTTCTAATGATAGTGTTAATGCCTTATACCAGAATAATCCATATAGTAACATCTACATCCAGGATGGAGAAATCACCCAAATTTCTCTTGGAATCAGGGCAACCAAGCAGGACCTTCCAATTTCTATAATCAAGGTCAACCTGGACCCCAAAGGCCTCCTTTTGCACAACAATCTTTTTGCCAAAATACTTTTCCTAGGTCAAATGTAGGACCTCAGGCGAGTTTTCCTAGGGCCCCTCTCCTATCATCTTATCAGCAATCCCCTGGGTTTACCAACATTGGAGAGGCAAGTAGAATTAGTGACTTGGAAAAAAATATGGCCCTCCTCATGACAAGCCATCAAAATCTTACGAGAGAACTCACTCAAGTTGCCTCAATTATGCGTGAGAGGGAGAAAGGAACTTTACCCAGTCAACGAGCCTAACCTAGGCATCATCACTGTTAGTTCACAAGGACCAACTAATGCACCTTGAATATAGTACAAGGTCAGACTCAACAAGGGCCTCTAACCAATGTAATGTTGTTTATGCCCTTAGGAGTGGTAGAGAGTACCTCGAGTGTTCCTAAATCTTCCCCATCTATTACTCTTGTTAACTCTTCTTGATTGAGGACACAAGTGTGTCTCTTGTTCGAGGTCGCGATGAACCTAAAGATTTTCTGAAACTAAAGATGATTTGGGTGAGGAAACCAAAATGATTCTTGAGCAGGGCAAATCCTAACAGGTCCTTATGTTCATCCTATCCCATTTCTAATCGCTTGGTACACAAAAGAAACGCTTCCATGGATAAAATTTTAGAAGTCTTCAAAAGGTAGAAGTGAACATCCTCTTTTGGATGCCATATCCCAGATCCCCACCTATGCAAAGTCTTGAAAGATTTGTGTACTCACAAGCGTATTACTAGTGTGCCCAAAAGGCGTTCTTGGTAGGTAACATTAGTTCCATAATTACTCGACCTATAACGACCAAGTATAAGGATCCGAGAGCCCTACCATATCTTGTGTCATAGGCAACACCTACATTGAGCATGCCTTACTTGACCTTGGCGCAAGTGTGAATCTTTACCTTACCATGTGTACAAGCAACTAGGATTGGGAGAATTGAAAGCCATGGAACTACTCTTGGTTGGCGATAGGTCTTAAGATTCCTAAAGGGATGGTTGAGGATGTCTTACTAAAGGTGGGGAATTTATTTTCCTTTTGATTTCATTGTGTCGATACTAAGCCCTTCTCAACCAAGGATGAGATCCCAATAATTCTAGGAAGACCATTCTTGGCTACCGTAATGCATTAATCAATTGTGAATGGTTTCCTAAGATTATCTTTTGGTAACCAACTGTTGAGTTTAACATGTTTAGGATTGGCAAGCAACCACATATTGAAGAAGAGATCAATATGCTTGAGGATTTTTGGATTTTTCTGATAATTTAGTTACCAACTTTGATATTGATTTTGATTCGAATTCCAAGAGTGTATGAATGAGTTGGATGATGATAGTGAAAATTTCTTTTAAAGTCTTGAGTCTTCACACACTTGTGGAGCCCTTAGGACCCCTTTCCAATTCCATTCCCAAACCTTCCATAGTTGAGCCCCCTAAGCTAGATCTTAAGGAGTTGCCATCTAATTTGAGATATGCCTTCCTAGGGCCTGACCAGACTCTTCCTGTAATAATTTCTTCAAATTTGACTTCTAGCCAGGAAGAGGAGTTACTTAAAGTGTTAAAAGATAATAAGGAAGCCCTCAGATACCTAGTTCAGAAGAAGGATGCTAAAGCCCGTCTCATTAGGTGGGTTTTACTTTTGCAAGAGTTTGATTTAGAAATTAGGGATAAGAAAGGAGTTGAAAACCTAGTTGCAGACCATTTATCCTAGCTTCCCAATTCCTTGACTATTGATTCTCCATCAACGAGAACTTTCCCGGATGAACAATTATTTGCAATGTCCGATGAACCATGGTTTTGCGACATTGTCAACTTCTTAGTTTCGGTGTGACTCGGATCACTGGTCCACCCAAGATAAGTATAGGTTTCATTCCCAAGTTAAGCACTTTTTCGGGATGATCCTTATTTGTTTAAGATATGTCAGATCAGATTATCGACGATGTGTTCCTGATCATCACAACATTTCATTCTCTCTTTTGTCATGATCATGCATGTGGTGGACACTTTGGACCTAAGAAGAGCCCAAAGGTTCTCAATGCGGATTTTATTGGCCCACTCTTTTTAGAGATGCTTTTGATTTTTGCAAGGCTTACCCCGCCTGTCAGTCTTTTGGTCGTATCAATAAGAGGAACATGATGCCCCTCAACCCTATTTTGGTAGTTGAGATCTTTGATGTATGGGGCATCGATTTTATGGGATCATTCCCTAATTCCTTTGGGAATTTTTACATACTTTTGGCCGTTGATTATGTTTCTAAATGGATAGAGGCCATACCTTGTAAATCTAATGACCACAAAGTGGTGGTCCAGTTTCTCAAAGAGAACATTTTTTCCCGCTTTGGTGCACCACGTGCAATAATTAGTGATAGGGGTACTCATTTTTGTAATCGGCCTTTTGAGGCCCTAATGAAAAAGTATGGGATCACCCATAAGTTATCTATCCCTTATCACCCCCAAACTAGTGGCCAAGTGGAAGTGTCTAATAGGCAGATCAAACAAATCTTAGAGAAAACTGTTAATCCCAACCGTAAGGATTGGTCCCTTAGGCTCATTGATGCCTTATGGGCCCATCGGACTGCATTCAAGACCGACCTTGGTCAGTCTCCCTATCGTTTGGTGTATGGGAAAGCTTGTCACTTACCAGTTGAGTTGGAGCATAAGGCCTTTTGGACTATTAAGAAGCTTAACTTTGATTTGTCTGATGCGGGAATTCATCGTAGGCTCCAACTATCTGAGTTGGAGGAACTTAGGAATGAAGCCTATGAAAGTTCTAGAGTTTACAAGGAAAAGACCAAAGCTTTCCATGATAAACACATTCTGCGTAAATCTTTTGCAATTGGTCATAAGGTCTTATTGTACAACTCTCGATTGCATCTTTTTCCTGGTAAGCTTAGATCCCGATGGGATGGCCCATTTATTGTTCATAATGTATATCCCCATGAAGTGTGGAGATTTTGAATCCGAGCAGGGGTAATTTCAAGGTTAATGGTCAGCGTTTGAAACCGTTCCTCGAGTTTCCTACTACTAGTAGTGAAGAGGTCATGGATCTCCATGAACCTTTTTACACTGATGATTAACTTTTAATCAGGTATGACCCCCTTGCATTATCTTTGCTTTTAATTCTTTCCATGCATTGAGAACATTGCATGACTTAAGTGTGGGGGAGGGAAACCAGTTTTTGTTTTTAGTTTTAGTTTTTTTTTTTTTCACTTTGTTTTGTTTGTTTTTCTTTTTATTTTTGAGCTTGCTAAGGATGAAGTCCTACTTTGGCTTTTGGCTAATGATCAGACCATTCGGTTGCTTGATGTATGAAAATAAAAGTTTTGATTAAGGTACCCATTTTGAACGTATAAAAACCCTGTTGAGAAGAAAGAAACAAGCCTGTGTCTTGAGATGGGACTTTCTTTTGAAAAATAAGAGACCCCTGTTTTATGGTGATGGACCATATGTAAGTCTGTGGGTTCTTTGTACTTTTGATTTGGAGTTGAGGCCTTCTTTTTAATTTGGCATGGGTTGACAAATGCACAATTTTAAATGAAATGTGAAATGTGGTATAAAGAAGAATAAGAGTTGATTCCCTTGGAACTAGACAGGGCATTGCGCCTCAGGAAGCGTGGTGTCTTGATTGAAATTCCTTAGGAGGAAACTTCTGAAGGAACTCTAGCATCACTGTCTTTGTGGGCATATATAAAAAGCGAAGCTACATAGTAACTTGGGTGTCTGGTGTTTTCTCCACCATGTCATTCAGGCCAAAAGTAGTGGAGTAGAATAGAGTTTATTAGTGAAAAAAAAGGAGAAAAAAAATGTGCAAATGTCATTATTGCTTGGTAACATGTTTGGTCAAAAACACTCCAACGCCTTAGTCATTGGTTCCCTATTTCTTCACAAGTGGTTTTACCTTAAGATAAGGATGTTTTGGAAGAGACGAGGTGAGTTCCAAATTAAGAAATATGCTAGTGCCTGGAATTGATAAAGGGTAATAAAAGTTCAAGTGTGGGGTTCCCTTGTAAGAGAAACTATCTTTGCTCTGGATCGGTATGGGCCTTACCTTTAGCCAAAGTTGGGATTTATTTATTCTGAATTTTGGGTGTATATTCACTGCAAACACCCACGAGACACAACTCGTCCACTAGGGTGACCTAGGGTTTAAAGGCTTGTTGCACATGCTAAGTGCAACCGTGATTCCTCTGAAAGTGAGTTAGGTTTTTGTTTTATTCTTTTCTTTTGTTTTCTCGAGGACTAGCAAAGTCTAAGTGTGGGGAATTCGATGAGCACATTTATGTGTGAAATCTGGGGTAGTAAAACATGCATTTTACATATTTAGAATGGAGCTACCTTGGGTTTTACTCTCTTTTGCGGTTTTATATTTTCAAGGCCTTAAGGACTATCGGGTGCTATATCTCCAATTTTACACGTAAAGATGTCCTATTTCTTTTCATGATTGCGAAGAGGATGAAATTATGAGCAAGATGGACGTGTTCAATTAAAAGTACACATTCGTTTGGTCACCCGTACAAGTGATTATTCTTTTCGGGCCAGAAAAAGAATAATGGATCGAATCGAACCGAGATCGGAACCACCGTTTGCAATTGTCTAAGAGGTACAAGGAATACTCCAAATGCCAACAAGGATCAACGGACCACATCCTTAAGTGATTAAAGATTTGTTTTTGGTAACAACAACTACCTAGCGTAGTTGGTGAGCTATGGTGTACAAAATTCCCTTGCTCACCAAGAGGTCTCAAGTTCGAATCTCATGGTTGTTTTTTTTAGAGAATTTTGTTGAAGATTTTCTACTTTTCACTCACTTAAAACACTAAGGGCATGGAGGGGATTTCCACATCAAATTAGAAGTAAGCAAAATCGTGGAAGGGTTCCTGCGCAAGAAGAGAAGAAAAAAAAAAAGGAAAGAGAAAAAAATGGGAGAAATAAAGATTGTCCAAATCTTCTCTCTCCTCCACATCATCACCCACCAAAAGATTGTCCAAATCTCACAAAGCAAGAAGAAAATCGTCCCTAGGAGAGAGAAAAAGAAGAAAAAAAATTAGAAAAAAAGAAAGAAAATAAGCAAAAAATTATAGGAAATTTTTCAAAGTTTATTTCTCTCTTCTCTCTCCTCCACCTTAGCACTTTTGGTCTCAAAAGATCTCACAATCAATTGTGGATTTCTCTCTTTTAGGAAAGAGAAAATTGTTACCTTACATCCCCATTCCCTATAAATACAACTCATGTAAGAGGAGGGGAGACAATTCATTCTTCTTCTAGTTTTTTTAGTTGCTCTCTCTTTCTCTTGCTCTCTCTTTGGTTTTAGTTCTTCTTTATCTTTTCTTCAATCACTTTTGTAATAGTTTTTTTTTTATTTCAATTAATGCAAACACTCTTTTATTTTTATTTAGCCCTTTTATGTTTATGATTTATGCAATTGAGTTGTAATTTTTTAAGTTATAGTTCTAGGCTTAGATCTAGGTGACAAGATCACGAGCCGTGGAGCAATTTTTTTTTCAAGCATTGATTCAAGTAAGTAGGCTCCTTGATAGTCTTCTCTCCCTCTCATTCCTTCTTCGACTACCCTTTCTTTCTTAATTTAGGATTTTATTTTCATCGTTACATTATTGCTATCCCTTTCCCCCAAGGTTCATGGCTAGTGTATGTGTTGGCTTTGCCCCTCCTAGCCATAGCACCATCAATTTATTGTTTTTATTTTAATTGTCTCCCTTTCCTAAAGCCAAGTAGAGAAACCCTTGTAAGAGTGACTCTCGTCAAGTAGGAAGCTCATATTATGATGCATCCTCGGCTAAGTAGAAAGCTACTTGTGAGTCTCTCTCTAGCTTTATCCCATTTCTTTTACTTTATTTTTATTTCAGCATTTTTTTTTCTTTATTTATTTATTTTTTTTTTAATTGCGTGGGTTGTGTCTTTTCAGTTATTTATTTATTTTTTTAATTGCGTGGGTTGTGTCTTTTCAGTTATTTATTTATTTAATTTTAATTGCGTGGCTTGCGTCTTTAAATTCTTAGATGACGAATGGGTAAGACGTTATTTTAGATACATATGTTTAGGACGGTAATTAGAATTAGATCACAACCATTAATCGATTCACTTTCGCATTATTAAAAGAAATAAAAAAATAAAGTGGCTGCTCTCCTTGTGTTCGACCCGTAGCTACATTGATCCGTACGCTTGCGGTTACATTTTAAATCTCAAACTATTTTACTATTAAAAACATTTAAATCCATGTCAATTCTCTTTTAAATGGAAGAATAATTCTAGAATTCGACCAAAGCTTGCGAAGAATGCTTCCCCAAATTGACTTCGAGAAAGGACAATGAAAAAACAAGTGCTCAAGGCTTTCAAAGGAATTCCAACATAGACAATAATTAGGGATAGAAATATTTCTCTGCATAAGAAAGTCTTGAGTAGGAAGACAATTGGTCATAGCTCTCCAGATTGAGAATGAATGCCTTGGAATAGCAGAGAACCAAACAAATTTTGTACCATGTGACAACTGGGGCAATTGAACAAACCAAATTCCAAGCAGAGATTGAGGTAAAGCAACAAGAGAAATTAGGCATCCACAGGATTATGTCGCCACTACCCCTCGGTCTCAACTGAATACTTAGTAATTTGTTCCACATCTCAATCAAAGCATTTGAAGTACGAAGTCCAGGGTCCCAAACGACATCTCAAAGAAGAAAGGAGATCTCCCACATCACATGGGATATGTGAAGCTCCTATAATTGGGATATCTTCCTGATACACACTCTCCAAGTATTACTCTTACCATACACGGACTCCTACCAAAGCTATAACACTAGTCTAATTGGGACTCTCCACTGCCGCCACTCCGCAACTATAAATACCCAGATAAGCCCCTCTTCACGGGAATCAAATATTTTTAATTCTTACTGAAATTACTATTTGCAAAGAGATTTAACTTAAGCATCAGAGAATCTCCTATCGAATCAGTTCGGCACTTACTCTCTTGTGTTTGTTCCTCTGTGCAGAACCTACAGAGGCCTAGAATCATTCCTTGCCTCAACAATCTAAAATGAAAGACGAATGATCTCAAATAATGTTTGCTTATTTAAGATTATCCTAGTGGGTCATACAACATATATATAATACCTAAATGATATCATCATTTTTGCAAGACTTAGGAGGCAAATTGGTTGGGGAGTGTGAGAAAGGAGACCACTAAGCCGGAGTCTCCTTATCGCCTCCCTCCACAGAGATCACATTACATGTCCATGGGACTCGATGCTCACCCTGTCAACAAAACAGGTCATTAGCAAGTCCCAATGCCCACATAATCTATATAGCTCTCCCTCCCTGTGCTTAATGAGCTTTCTACGTAAGGACGTAACCTTTCCACATGGGGACTCAGTCCTTGCACCTCCCACTGGTGTAAAGGGTCAATGGCAACTCCCAACGTCCAAGACTAGCTCAGCTCATCATCTGACTTTACATTTTAATAGGTTTTTAATATTAATTGCGTTCCCATTGATGCAAAACTTGTTCACTTGTCTAACTGAAAGATTCTAACGACCAAATTGAAGAACTAGTTGAGTAGTTCTATTGATCAATTCAACAGGCTACCCATCGAGTCAACAAAATGGGTTAAGGCTTGGGCGAGGTTGTTGGTAGTATGATATTTTGTATTCCGTCGTCTGTATAAGTGTGTTGACTCCAAAAGGGTCTTTAAGAGGTTTAGTAAGTGATAGATTATATGGGTATTTTGATATAGGATTTCATCATATATTTGTAACGAGGGTTTTTTCACATCGTGTATATAAGCAATCTTACTAAATCACATAAATTTTCGAGCTTACATTGTGATATTGTTTGTTTGTGATTTCCATCATATTCTGCATTATTACTGGTTATTGTTGTTCTACAGAGGTTTCAGAACATTTGATGCCAACCCACTATGTCCATGGCTTAACTGATCATACCGAAGAGCTCTCAATCTACTTCTCCCATGGGTTTTCAATTCTACAAGGGACTCGAGCTGGCCTAAATTAATGGAAACCTGGGTTCCAGTGAGTCATCTAACACATTATAAAGAAGAAACGCAGGAAAAAAAAAATGGTTTCATGGAGATAAAGTTTTGGTAACCATTAGTTGTCCCATTACACCAAGCCAATTAAGATGAGAAAAAACAAGAGACCTTGTGGAAAACAAGCGATCGATTCTCTTTATTCAATTGGCCAATAGAAGAGACTGAATCGAAAAAAATAAATAAATAAATAAATATTAAATGACGTCATCATGAACTTAAATTAAATGACAAACAATTAGCAATTAGAAGTGAGAAATAGCTTATTTATTTTTCTGTTTAGCTACTAAAGCACCAGTTTGTGGTTCTCCACTATTGATGAAGATGATGAGGCCTCTTCCTTGAAATTTTCAACTACTTAAAGTCTGTCAAAGCCAGCTAGCTCTACACCTTGTCCTAGAATGTATATAAGAATAGTTGATAAACTATTAAGGTTAGACTCACCAGCATTTAATAAAAAGGACCAAGCTTTTTTGTACCCACGATGATCCATTCATTGCGGGTGGGCGATCAGGACCACTCGAGGGGATGCCTCTTGATTCTTCAATCATGTGATGAGCCTCACCTCATGGCACGATCAGGGAAACTTTTTCTTTATAAAATATATAAAAAATAATTAAAAAATAAAAACAGATCACATTTGATACTTTTCTTTGGTATTGCCATAAGCAAATAAAAACAGATCACATTTCGTTTGACGGGATTTTAAACTTTTTTTGGGGCAAAATTTGACCATGTTTTTATTAGTGTCGGTACCATGTTTTTTTTTTGCCCCATCTTCAAGGACTGTTAAGTGTTAATACATGATCGACCGTACCTGGGAAATCTCTCTCTCTTCTTCTTGAATCGATGCCATTTTCATTCACTGCTGAACCAGAAATAGATTATACAAAATTGGTAGGGAAAAAGGGCACAGAGAACAATACTTTAGTAACAATACGATACTAAATCGAATTATTTGGAGAACCATAGTTCAGTAACAAAGTACCGGAAATATGGTTCTTAGTATTGGTATCGAATTGGCTGTATCTTATTTGTATCGGATCAAGTGATATTTGACCAATTCAAATTGGTCACAAGTATGGTTTTAAGGGTAAAACTATCAAGAAAATATACTTTTTTTGAAAAAGTAAAGGCAAAAGTGACTGATACGTACTGATCTGATCAGATCCAGATTAGTATTAGACCAATTTTGACAAATATTAATTTCGATACCGATGTCGATAACTAAATCCATGACCGAAAATGCTAGATTTTAACAACTTTTGGGATCTAACCCCCAAAATAAATCTAATCCCAACCATGGTTTTAGGTGTCGTTATTGTATTGATTGTATTGGCCGTATTGTATCGATATTAGTGGAGACCGATCCCTCTATTTGATTGATCTGAGATCTGATATTAGTATTGGAAAATGAGTAAAATCTTAAAAAAAAATTATATTTTTATGAAAAACGAAGGTAAAATTGATTGAGCCAACTAATACAGGCTGATCTAGGATTGATATCATATCAGTATTGAGTGAGACCAATGCTAATATCAATACCAATTACTAAATCCAAAGACATCCCAAAAATAAACTTATGGTTCTGTTTCCGTTTCAGAGGGTTTTATTGATTTTGAAAAATCTAGTTTTAGGTGGCCTAGGTCAGTGACCACAACAGCAACAAGGCTTGAGACAAGCTGAAATGTGCTTTTATGGAAGAATCTCACTATAACTTCTCTGCCCTTGCTCACTATCTGCTTCTCACTCCCCACTCTCTCTCTCTCTCTCTCTCTCTCGCCAACCATACCAGGTGGGTTGAGAAGCTACAGCAATTTCCATTATTTTCCCATTCTCATTTTTCACCCCACTAGCGTGTGAAACCCATGTCGCAGACAATCCCCGCCCTCTAAACAAACAGGTCGAAACAGCATTTACTCAATGAAGAGAATCAACAAAAATCTGTACGGAAGTCTCTCTTTCAAATCCCATCTGAAATCCTCAACAATAAACCATGGTGGAAACACCCAGAATTCTAGAGCATGAGATTGAGCAACTTTCCTTATTAAAGAGTCCATTATAGAGAATTTTTCTCATGATAGCAATGGATCCTCTGAAAAATGTTTATTAAAAAGTTATTTCTCAAGAAAAACCAAATTCTAGAACAGTTCTTGGTGCATTGCACAACTGTGTAACACTCACAAAAGAGTTGAAACTTTGAAGGTGAGTGCCGGAAGAAAACCTAACAATTCCACCAGCCCTTGCGTGGCTTGGATTTCCAATTGCGCTTCCATGAATATTTAAATCAGGTTTACGCCAGACCACTCCTTTATTCCGCTTGGCCCATTAAATATCAGGAATGATTATCCATGCAACCATCCAAGTGGACTTCAAAGGGGAAATCTAGCATGAGTTCTGTTTTCTGGGATATCTTCGATGTACATTTTTCTATTATTCTTTTTTCTTTAATTTTATAAAATCTGATAATTGTTAATAAAAGAAAATTAACTTCTAGGATAAGTGTTTTTTTTCATATTAAGACCGAATCTAGGCTTAGGGGCGAAGACCATGCTATTTGATCATTATGTTATGCAAAGTATTGTTTTGTAGATCTCCGACTTTGAATACAGTTTTCTCTATATTTATGAACAAATTCGCACCCAATCTCCATATCATTGGATAGTACTTAGAAAACCCTTTTTAAAGATATATGGTTCGTAAAAAACGGACTATTGAATCAAAAGATATTGTTCACGGAAAATTCAGGTCGGTTCAGGTTCTTAGAAAAACTGAGATCAGATCAAGTGGATCACTTGATCGTATTAGAACTAAAGTCATTGATAAAACCAATATCATCAATCTTCCTCAAAGAATTCAGACTAAAGCTGAACTATTTTGAAAAATTCTAAAAAAATCATGGTTGTTTGAAAGTTTTACGAATAATTCATGAATACTTAGATCATAATATTATGAGTCCAAAAATACTGAAACTCTATAATTTGTCTTGAAAATTTTGGAATCTTTAGTAATCTATAATAAAACTTTAAAAAATGGTTGAGAATTTAGGAATATCTAGAAATTTTAATAAAACTTAAGGAAATGAATTATTTTATAATTCCAAAATTTAAAAAATAAGAAGTCAAATTAATCAAAGTTCCAAAAATTTTCACAAATAAAAATTCCATTCTCTAATCCAAAATGCTCAACTAAAAGTTGATTAGGATTTGGGAATAATTTGGAAGGAGAATAATGCGAGTTTAATTTGTTTTACCATCCTGAAAATTCAGTCAAAAAAGTGGACTAGGGGGAAAACGTTGTATTCATAATATTTCAGGAATTAATTTTAATCTTTTTATGAAAAATTCGATACCAAAAAACAATATATTTTCTTAAATTATTATAAAAAATTTCTAAATAATCTATATATTTTTTAGAACTTATTCAGTTTTGCATATATTTCAAAAATTTTAAATCGCATTATTTGGTTTCTTAATTATCTGTAAGTTATTTTGAAGGACAAGATTTATTGGTCCTAGCTATTTTTGGGCCAATATTTTTACAAACTATTCGCACTATCAAAGATGAAGCCAAGCTTATTTGTTTGAGGCCCACGGTGAAGCTTGGGCTTTCTTTATTTGGAAGGGTGGGGTGGGGGCGTGGGGGTTAAGCCCATGCATAGACGGCACGTAAAGTCCTTCCCGAGTTAATAAAAGGGTAACCTTCTTCCACCCTTACCCTCCTCAACCTCATGCCCGGGTGTAACATGTTACTTGTTGCCAACCCTAAATATAAAGGGGGAAAAAAAGACAAAATGCAAATTTCATTTCAATATGTATAACGTGAAAGGTAAACCTTAGCTGTATACTCTTCTCAATCCCAAATCCCCATGCATATGATAAACTCGCTTGAGTTAGACTCAATCACTCTTCTTGTTTAGAGAATCATTCATTCGTCACTCTCTTGCAATTATTTGCAAGGAGGACAACAACCAAGGTGCATATTATCATATAGAAACAAGCGAAATGTAGCGATTTGTAATATTGGAAAAGTGTCGTGAAAATAGTCAGCCTATTATAGTTGAGGTTCTTGGTAAGACAGTGGGGTCGTAAATTTATCCATTAGAAAATTTTGAAAATGTTGAGATTGACTTCGTTGACTTGGGCCACGACCTCAAATTGATTGACGGGGAAGATTACAAAAGAGCTCTTAACTAGAGGACATTGGTAAACAAACCCTAAATATATATTTATATATATAAATATACTTTGTTTTTTCCATGACGGGTATCTAGACCTTGATCGACTAGTCCCATGGACCCATACTAACCCACAACCGCATAGACCATAAATTTTGGTAAAATTGATTTGTCAGAAAAAGATAGGTCTTTTGGAAAGGGGTTTACCTAGGTTTTTATAACTGAAGAAAGCGGCCATCCCATTAGAGTCCCACTTTGGTAGCTTTGTAATGCAGATAGGAGTCCAAATATGGCATGAGTTGTAGTAGGAAAGTGAATAGGCGAGAGGTCCCGCCTACGGGTACTCCACATATTGGTCATATCCCGGGATGATACGGTGAGATATCCTTCTCTTCAGATGAGATTCAATATTACGTCGAGAGTCCTTTCTGGACTAGGATTAGTCCATATATTACTCTCTCGCATTGTACTTGTGTAGGTACCATGGACCTCCGCCCCCGGGGATCGCGATATGACGCGTAGCGTGTGTACACACGTTAGGGTTCAACCCTAATGAGATGAGATAGTATCCCCTGGTCATCAAATGCCAAGGGGGGGATACACGTTATGGGTAAAAGGGAGTCGCCACCTAGAAAGGGTCTAGGACCCATAAATGTCTCCCCCAATCACGGGAGAGGGACTAATGACTCTGATGGATAAGTGGTTTGCACCAAGATTCGGACAAGTGTCAAGTGACGATCGGGAAGGTGTTAGGCACCAGTGCCTGACCCTAAGGCGGTCTCTTTTTGTTTGACCAAAGTTTGTTTGTACCCTACTAACTAGTCCTAAATCTAGGTCACTGAAAATCCTAAACTAGGTATTTAAGCATGACATGTGAAAACCCTAAGCCAAGTGTCTAAATTATGCTAGCTAGGTTATGATGCAAATGATGAAATGATTACGCTAATTAAAAATAAAAACCCTAAATGATTTAATCAATGAATTATGAGTCTTAAATTAAGCTAATGAAATAAACCTAGACCTAGGATTAGTTTAGCAACTTATGAAATTCTAAATTAAACTAATTCGATTAATTGAGCCTGACCTAGATGGATGATCAATGAATTTGTGAGATCCTAAATTGAATTAATTAAAGTGATTAAACCCAATCCCTAGTAATTTTGTGAAATAAATTATTGCAATCCTACTTAATCTAATTGGTAAAAAGATTTTTAAATTAAATGGGGCCTAATTAAATTAGAAAAGTTAAATGGGCTAATTACATTAAATGAATGCATTTTTACTAATCTACCTAATCTAGTATAGGAGGATTAAACTAAACCTAAGGTTTAATTAAATTAATTATGAAACCTAATTGGACTAATTATGTCTACTTTAAGCTAATCCTAAGATGAGTTAAACATTTTTCAAAACCCTAGTTAATCTAATGAGAAGAGAATCTTTCAACTAATTAATCTAGTTAATTATCCTACATTAAATAACTAATTAGTTGATTGATTAAAATAAACAAACCACTAGAGGGAAAAAGATTGGTAATTACACAAGTTTAATAAATTGAATTGAATGAAGAAATCAAATGCAATGATTTAAAAAGCTAAATTAACAAACCACAATTAAATAAACAATAGTTGAAATGACTAATTACATTAACTACGTTACTTTAATCAATCTAGATTAGTACTACGTTAATGCAGTGAGGGTTGGAGTACAAAAATAGGAGATAGTAGGAAAACCTAAATCCCCAATACACACCTAATGCTACGAGCCGGTTTGAGGGGGGGGCCAGCCACAGATCTTAAATAACCACCGGTGTATTCTTTTCAATATATAATAACCCCATAATCAAGGGTGTGATTCAACTACTACATGGAGATAAATAAATAAATAAATAAAAGAAATAAAAACAAGAGGAAAAAGAAGGGGTGAGATCAACTTGTATATCACAAAGCACAGATGGATAACTCCCAAGGGAGAAACTCCACCACGGAGCTTTTAGAAGGATGCTTCCCCATTGAGATCCTGAACAGTCATGCTTAGGTCAGACAGCATCATGACTAGACTGGATCTGTTTTCTCCAGTCAAGTACACTTGCATATTGGGAAGGTCCAACAATCACACCTTTCAAATTTCATTCATATGTTCGCTTCGTCTTCAGGATGGTTGGAAGTACAGACACAGAACCGATGAGGAAAAGCACAGTCAAGGTCTTAAAATCATATAGATCCCTGATTGACTTCAGATCTCCCAGAGCAAGACCAGCTCTGACAGTGATATATGAAGTTGGAATAAGGCCTTGGTGGAGATGAAGGAGGGGGGAACTAGGAGAAGGAGAAAGGGTGTTGCCGGGTAGTGGTTGCAGTAGCAAGGGAAGAAGAAAAGAAAAAAGAAGAAGAAGAGGAAGAGAATTACAGCAGCAAGGAAAAAGAAAAGAAAAAGAATAAGAAGAGAAGAAGAAACAGGAGAAAAATAAGAATGAGAGAAGGAGAAAAGGTGTTCGGTTGCAGGTTTTGGAGGAAGGACAGAAAAAGAAGAGGAGAAGAAGAAGAAAAGAAGAAGGAAGGAGGAGGAAGGTGCGGCTGCAGGTCCAGTTGCAGCAGCAGGGAAGGAGAAGAGAAAAAGAAGAAGAAGAAGAGGGGTGCGGCTGCAGGTTCGGTTGCAGCAGCAGGGAAGAAGAAGAGAAAAAGAAGAAGAAAAAGAAGGAGGAAGATTAGGTTACATGTAAGATTCTGATCCAAGGGTCCAGATTAAAAGAATAAAAAGTAATTTAAAAAAAACTAAACCAAATCAAAGGTAAACATGTAAAAAAAAAACAATTAAACCTAACTAATATAAACGAATCAATTAAACCTAAATATCTTTAATTGGACCGGAATAAATCAATTTACATCTAATAAACCGTATTGAACCAAACTAAAACTAATTAAACATAATTAATCTAAATAAATCAATTATTAATAAATTAGGAATTAATTTATCAAATTAGATAAGCTAGTTCTAAACTGCAATTAGGAGAAGAAAAATACCTTAAGCCGGCTTTAATCAAGAAACAAGGGGAGATAACCCTTGTGCTTCAAGGCCAAAACCGAACCGAACCGAATCGGACTAAACCCTTGTGCTTCAAGGCCAAAACCGAACCGAACCGAATCGGACTAAGTCTCCCGGCTCAAGGAAGGATTACACATTTAAATTTTTATACTTTGAGAGATTATTTATTTAGAGAGAGGAATTAGCAAAACCTTCATGGGGCCATATTCCTTCTCTCAAATTTTCTCAATTTTCTCCTCCCCTTTGGAAGAGGGGAAGGGCTATTCTTATAGCCTTGGGACTTGGAAAAATTCTCTCATATTTCCGATGTGGGACTAAAAAAACTAGAGAGAATTGTCTAAAAAGGCTTGCTTTTGGACAAAGGGGTTTGGGCGCCATGTGGCACCCTTTGATTGCTCAGAATGGAATCTGATACCGAACTTTGGAGTCAACTTTCGGGGGTCATATCTTTCAAACCGTTTGTTAGAATTAGACGTGTAATATGTCGTTAGAAAGCTCAGTCCGAGCACTATCCAATGATGTGAGACACGATTGCAGTCTCGATCGGGAACCTTTAAGAAAATATGCATAAAGTAGGGACCCGGTTCATATAATGAAAGAGAGAATTGAGCGTCGATTCGCATAGTTCTAGCATCAAAGTGTAATGTCCGACTTGAGGGGACAAACAACAATAATCCACAATATCAAATTCTAATTTTTGAAAACATTTTCTCTTGAAAGTTTATAGGAAAAAATGGTCATTTTCTACTCCAAGTTTGAAAATTCTCCAAGTCTAAAATATCCAACATGTAATCCTTCATATTGTCATCATTGCCGGGGGGTGACAAAATTCGGTGTCTACAGATTGCCCCTCTTTGATCGAGACCTGTGTAACGGTCGAAAGGCAAAGAAAAGAACACACCATTTTGTCACCAAGAGCAATGTACTGCCGACATCCGGCTCAAGGATGGCGGAGGTGCAAATGCAAATGCAAAACGAGAGATAAGACCAAAGATAGGAAATGTCGATCGATAACACATGCAAAATCAAGTAGTGTGTGGGTGCTACCGTGATATAAAACCTATCGTAGTCGATCAATATGCAGGGAAAACCTAGACTAAGGATGCACATGCAATATGCCATTCTTAGTGTAAAGAACCAAGTAGACAATGAATGCAGGTATGAAAGAGTACAAATGCAATTGGCTATCAGGTATAAATAACCAAACACACCATGAATGTAAAAATGAGACAATGGTGTAAATGCAATTAGCCAACATTGGAATAAAGAACCAAGTAGACTTGAATGCGAGTATGGAAAAGAGTATAAATACAATCGACCGTTAGGTGTAAATAACTAAACGGATTGCGAATGTAAGTATGGAAAAATGGTGTAAACGTAATTAGCCAATATTGGTATAAAGAACCAAGTAGACTATGAATGCAAGTATGATAAAAGAAGTGTAGATGCAATCAGCTGTCATTGGTATAAAGAACCAAGCAGACCATAAATGAAAATATGAGACAATGGTGTAAATGAATGGTCAAACACAAGAGAAACTAGGTTTGACATTGGTGTAAGTAACCACCAGATGCAACTTTCAATCTCAACAGCCAGACTTAAGATAGAAATGGCATTCGTATAAATAACTGCCAGACCCGATCTTCAGTTCGAAAATAACTAGAATTAAATGGAGGTGACATTGGTGTAAATAACCGTCAGATCCAATCTTCGGCTTAAATAACCGGACTATGAGGTGAGACTAACATTAGTGTAAATAACCGTCAGACCCAATCTACAGTATAAATAACTAGACTTGAAATGGAATTGGCAATGGTGTAAAGAACCATCTGAACCAATCTTCGGTGTAAATAACTGGAATTGAAATGGAGCTGACGTTGGTGTAAATAACTATCAGGCCCAATCTTCGGTGTAAATAACCAGACTTGAAATGGAATTGGCAATGGTGTAAAGAACCATCCAAACCAATCTTCGATATAAATAACCAGACTTGAAATGGAGCTGACATTGGTGTAAATAACTGCCAAGCCCAAACTTCGGTGTAAATAACCGGACTTGAAATGGAATTGGCCATGGTGTAAAGAACCATCTGAACCAATCTTCGGTGTAAATAACCGGACTTGAAATGAAGTTGGCAATGGTGTAAAGAACCATCCGAACCAATCTTCGGTGTAAATAATCGGAATTGAAATGGAATTGGCAATGGTGTAAAGAACCATCTAAACCAATCTTTGGTTTAAACAACCAGACTTGAACTGAAGCTGACATTGGTGTAAATAACCGTCAGGCCCAATCCTCAGTGTAAATAACTGGAATTGAAATGGAATTGGCAATGGTGTAAAGAACCATCTGAACCAATCTTCGGTTTAAACAACCGGACTTGAACTGAAGTTGACATTGGTGTAAATAACCGTCAGGCCCAATCCTCAGTGTAAATAACTGGAATTGAAATGGAATTGGCCATGGTGTAAAGAACCATTGAACCAATCTTCGGTGTAAATAACCGGACTTGAAATGGAGCTGACATTGGTGTAAATAACCGTCAGGCCCAATCTTCGGTGTAAATAACCGGACTTGAAATGGAACTGGCCATGATGTAAAGAACCATCCGAACCAATCTTCGGTGTAAATAACCGGAATTGAAATGGAATTGGCAATGGTGTAAAGAACCATTGCTACCAATCTTCATGAGCTGATGCATTTGAGGTTTAATACCGAAAAATCTTAAATGTTCAACATTTTAATCATGAGATGTAATGATATTGCAATTAAATTTAAACAAACATCAACCTGATTGGTTAGACAAAGGATTAGTCATGCAAATCCTAACACTGTGCTCACGTAAGAGAGTGTAAATGACCACTACTATGAAAAGGAGTGAGAAGTGTTTACATTGGAAAATGACAAAGAAGGATTTTGCCGAAACAAATTTCACCATGAGAATGAAGCTAAAACAAGGGAAGTAGCCCATCAATGAGTGTTGCCCCAGGCTGTGACATCTCCAGTTTGCTCGGCCTAAATTCAAATAAATCTGGCCTAAATATACGTTACTTGCATGTATCTGCAACTTATGGCAATATAGTCCGATGTCTTCAATTGTAATGGCTTTCGGTTGCTCCGACCAAATCTTTATCTCATGGTAAACACCCACAACATGTTGATCCCTTCTTTTTCCTATGAGTGCACCTTTCTGATGTTGCCCTCATTTTATGAGCGGGGATAGTAGTAACTTCCTTAGCTGCTTCTCAAGACTTGAGGGGTGGCTCCTTAAAATACCCAAAACATCATGTCTGTGGCACAAGCTCTAAGAAACAAATAGTAAGACAATCAATCAATATGCAAAGGATGCAGACCCAATGGTTCTACCAAGTATAGAGTTGGGAGCTATCACATGGAATGACGAGCTCACTAGAGAAATCATGCCAACTAAAGAGGCTTAGAAGAAAGGACTAAGTGGTGAAACTCTTGGGAATCTGTCGGAATAAGAGATGGGAGAAAGAGTTCGAGTCTAAGCAAGCCATCTCCTGATGATAAAAGTAGCAACGATCAAATCGCCTTCAAAATAGGAAGCCAAGAAAGGACATTCATGTGAATCCCAAACAAAAAAAGGAAATATGGTGATTGAGGTGACGGACCGAGCTTGAAATTGACTTCTCAACCTGACTACGTATCCTGAGTAAACCAGGAATCAGGTCGGACGTAGTTCCTGCCACGGATGATATATTGGTTATAAAGCCTTGATAGTTAAGTTCCATCATAACTGGGTGAGCTCAAAGTTATCTGAGAAAATCTCACCACATTTAGCCTAGGAGGGCTTGCTGGGTTATAATGGGGCTTAGGACTTGGTTCCAAATGAGGATAAAAGCTCAAATATGCCCCCAGGGTCTAACTAGAATCTTGCAATTTTTGCCTTTATTGCCTTCTTTCTTTTTCTTCAATTTTGTGAGCAATTTTCTCTTGCCCCCGCTAGGGTATTGATTGCTTTTGGATTAGAGCTTTGCTCCTTTCTTTTCCTCTCTCTCTTTTTTTTTTTTTTTTTTTTTTTAAATTGATAATTTGCTTTTCTTTTTCTTCTTTGTTTTTGTTTTTGTTTGTTTTTGTCTTTTGTTTGTTTGTTTTTTTTTTTTTTTTTTGAAGTTGGAGCTTTGCTATCTTCTTGTTATTGAATTTTGAAATGGAAAAGTGCTTTTCCCCAACATTGGCAATATTAGGCTCTGGTACAAAAAATGTCTTCTAATCAGACCCCAGAGGCTAGTAGGATTAAGTATGTGAAGGGTACCTTGGCAATGGGATATGGGTAGGCCATAATGGGCTTTCCAAAGGATAGGCTTAGGCCCAAAAGGATAACCAGCGGATTTAAACTTCTCAGGATTTTTCCCGGATAACTAGCGGCCAAGGATGGCCTCCCTTAATAGGCTTAATGATGTGAACAATTCTCTTTAAGCTCCTTACTCGTTGGAAGGGGATTAATGTGTGGAGAGCTCAAGACCTTTTATTACCAAGGCTTTGGCACCAAAATGAATGACGAATGACTGATGAGCTCCTTTTTTTTTTGTTGCTCTTTCCTTTTTTCTATATTTGATATTTTTCTTTGATTCCTTTTTGTTGATTTGAAGAAAATAGGCGAAAGATCACTGCAAGATTCATCAAGAGATGGAAATGGGGAGGAGAACAAACAAAATACTCAACATAAACTATTTCATTAAAAACTGAAACGATTACACCATGTGGAAACTTGATTGGATTGACACAACATCAAAATTAAAAAAGATAAAACTTCTCACACGAAACCGAAAGGGAAAAAGTTGGAAATACCTAACAACATGACTGACTACCTATAACACTCAAGGACTTGAACCCAGACATGACCAACCCCTCTTCGTCTTCTATAATCATCAGAACTTCTGTACTAAAGAGCTTACTATCATCCATAAATCCTCCTTGATGCCCCAGATGGGCCTACCAAGCTGCTTAAGACTCTGCCTGATCAACCACGCAGTTAAAGAAGATCTCAAAACCTGGTAACTCCTTTCTTGATATTTCATCTAGCCACAGTTCTGGGAACCCAAAGTATGAAGAGTCATGCACTTCCTTAATGAATTGACCATTCAGGTTCTTGAAATAGGGTACCATCTCAAGAGCCTCAGATGCTTCTGATTGATACTTCATAAACTCTCCTTCAACTGTCTTGATCTATTTGTGCTTCGCGTCCGATTTCACCATATGAACATACCCCTCGCTCTGGATAGACAGACGCCTAATATAGATGGTGGGGTCAAATTCTTTCAAATCCTCACCAAGAGCATTGATTGATTGGTGATTTGGAAGAGGATTTGTGGTTACACTAGGCTGTTTAGGTCGAAGCTCAAACTTTTTAGCATCATAAAGGTCTTGTATAGCATGTTTCAAATTGAAACAGTTATCTGTGGTATGTCCTTCTTGGCAATGATAGTGGCAGAATAGGTCTGGATTATACCAACGTGGCTTTGGCTCGGGAATAGGCCTTGGTTGGATGGTAGAAATCAATCCGGCCTTCGCTAATCTGCTAAAAACTGAACTCAGGGGTGCACCCAAATTGGCGAACTGCCTCTTAGGTCGACTGGGAGGAGCTGTCCCTTGCTCTAGTGTGAACGGAGCTACCGTTGTGGACGATGTTGGTGCCGCAGAAGGGAGAGTAGACATTATGGCATTGACCCCTGAGCTTTTCTGTTGTGGAGGTCTTCTCCTACTACTGGACTCAGTTGCAAACCGATCCATTTTGGGGAGTTCCTCTTGGAAGACGGCATCCTCGACCTATTGTGCCGCGACTATCAAACCATCAAAGTTGAGGATGGAGAGAGCAAACAAAAACTTTTGGTATGGGTCTCGCAATCCTCTCACTATCATTCCCACTTGCTCTCTCTCATTTGACCTATCCCACATCTGAGTCGCTTTGTCACGAATCCTTTTCAAATAGCTAGTGAACCCTTCACCTGTTGCTTGCTTTGTTGTTTCCAACTCTCTCCTGGTCAACTCTATCTCTGTATTATAGGAGTATTGACGAGTAAATGCCTTCATCATGTAGTCCCAAGTGCTGGTTGAGGAAGAATCTAGGGCCATTAGCCAATGGTGAGCAGCACCAGTCAGTGAAAATTGGAAGGCCTACCCCAATTGCTCATCCGTGAAGCCTCGGCCTCCCCTCAACTGGCCAATAAAAGATCTTAAGTGAGTACGGGGATCACCCCTACCATCAAACTTTTTAGAGGTCCATTTAAAATTTGCTGGCAACCTAACATGAGGAAAGAAACACAACCCTTCTATATCAATGATTTGATCTTCAACACCTTTAAGGTTCCTGATCAAGTGTTCAAGGCGACTAACTTTATCCTTCAACTCTTGGTTCTCAAGACTTTCAGACTTTCCCATAGCAGGGCTATTGTCAATCACAACATCATCCTCAACACCTAACACATTGGGGTGAGGAACAACCCTAGGACTATGGAGACGACTCCGTTGGTCCTGAACTTCTGCCGGTCGAGCAACACCAACCTGAACTTGCATCATCGCAGTTAAGTTTGCTAACATCTCCTCAATCTTAGTGACACGGGCCTCCATGGAGTCGGGATTTGCTGGTGAAATGTTATCTTGACTCATGGTATCTGTACCCTCTGGGGAAACGGGAAACTCTTCTAATGAGGGTTCTGGTGAAAGCCTCACTAGTCTAATTGAATTAGGATCTCTGACCCACAAGGGTAGGGAATGGCCTTCCTGATGAGAAATGGTGCCTCAACTGGGTAGAATATGATGAGAAAGTGAAACTTCGGATTACACTCCTTATTGGTACCGGAAAATGGACAAAAGAAAGGATGAGATGGTAACAAGTACATTCTCCCACGTGAGCATAATTAGGGTCAAAGCATACACAAACAAGAACAACTAGACCAAACAAGAGTTAGTTCAAATGAGAGTGGCATCAACTTAGCGGTAAACCAAAAGGAAGTGCCCCTAAGTTGAAGAGACTCTCAATTGATAGATCAAACAAGGTGATTCGTGTAAGAACTTCCATATAGGCGGATCTACATCGAATCAATCACCGAAAACCGTGGTGGACGAATTTAGGTCCACCATTAACATCGAGATAGCATGTGTGAAACCTTTACCAGGTTGAAACCTATACCACATCGGACTGGTGGTGTTAGCATATAGCCACGGTACCAATCATACGGTGCAGTTGTAAGAATCAACAACTGGTGTAGTTATAAACACTAGCACCTTTAATGTTAATAATAAATCCAACCCTTCCGTTGGTGAATGGTAGATTGAGACGGGTAAAAATGACTACAAGGGGTTCCAATATGAACCGCAAACAATATTACATTAGTTGTGTTGATCCTAGTCATTGGTTCTATGTCCAAGTACATGATGCATGTTGGCTAGGTTTAGGACCGGAAAGGCTACCTTGACAGACCGATATACCTATCACCCGTATACACGGAATGAATCGAGGTACGTGGTCCCTTTGATATACCAATAGGGGAATAGCTCGAGCATATCGAACTCAGAGTGTTAACCGATTACGTCTCTTTGGGCACACCTAAATGTGTATGATCTCCCTCAAGCCAAGGTAACACCTCGCCGATAAGTTCCAGATTCCAAACCTAAATGGTAGCAGTATCAAGGGGTGTGATGTAACCGGGGCGGCCCAAACATATGTAAGGGACCCGGACAGCTACACCACGGGGGTGAATAAGGGTAAGGCATGCTGTGCTCAATGCAAAAAGTATATGCAAGTGATGAAAAGTGAAAAATAACATGTCAATATACAAACAATAAGGTACAAACAAAGGTATACAAACAATGGTCAATCAAGAGTCTGACATCCCCAGTGGAGTCGCCACTGTAGGTACCATGGACCTCCTCCCCCGGGGATTGCGATATGACGCGTAGCGCATGTACACATGCTAGGGTTCAACCCTAATGAGATGAGATAGTATCCCCTGGTCATCAAATGCCAAGGGGGGGATACACGTTATGGGTAAAAGGGAGTCGCCACCTAGAAAGGGTCTAGGACCCATAAATGTCTCCCCCAATCAAGGAAGAGGGACTAATGACTCTGATGGATAAGGCTGGTTTGCACCAAGATTCTGGACAAGTGTCAAGTGACAGACTGGGAAGGTGTTAGGCACCCAGTCTGCTCGGCCCTAAGGCCGGTCTCTTTTTGTTTGACCAAAGTTTGTTTGTACCCTACTAACTAGTCCTAAATCTAGGTCACTGAAAACCCTAAACTAGGTATCTAAGCATGACATGTGAAAACCCTAAGCTAAGTGTCTAAATTATGCTAGCTAGGTTATGATGCAAATGATGAAATGATTACGCTAATTAAAAATAAAAATCCTAAATGATTTAATCAATGAATTATGAGTCTTAGATTAAGCTAATGAAATAAACCTAGACCTAGGATTAGTTTAGCAACATATGAAATCCTAAATTAAACTAATTCGATTAATTGAGCCTGACCTAGATGGATGATCAATGAATTTGTGAGATCCTAAATTGAATTAATTAAAGTGATTAAACCCAATCCCTAGTAATTTTGTGAAATAAATTATTGCAATCCTACTTAATCTAATTGGTAAAAAGATTTTTAAATTAAATGGTGCCTAATTAAATTAGAAAAGTTAAATGGGCTAATTACATTAAATGAATGCATTTTTACTAATCTACCTAATCTAGTATAGGAGGATTAAACTAAACCTAAGGTTTAATTAAATTAATTATGAAACCTAATTGGACTAATTATGTCTACTTTAAGCTAATCCTAAGATGAGTTAAACATTTTTCAAAACCCTTGTTAATCTAATGAGAAGAGAATCTTTTAACTAATTAATCTAGTTAATTATCCTGCATTAAATAACTAATTAGTTGATTGATTAAAATAAACAAACCACTAGAGGGAAAAAGATTGGTAATTACACAAGTTTAATAAATTGAATTGAATGAAGAAATCAAATGCAATGATTTAAAAATCTAAATTAACAAACCACAATAAAATAAACAACTGTTGAAATGACTAATTACATTAACTACGTTACTTTAATCAATCTAGATTAGTACTACGTTAATGCGAGTGAGGGTTGGAGTACAAAAAATAGGAGATAGTAGGAAAACCTAAATCCCCAATACACACCTAATGCTACGAGCCGGTTTGAGGGGGCCAGCCACAGATCTTAAATAACCACCCGTGTATTCTTTTCAATATATAATAACCCCATAATCAAGGGTGTGATTCAACTACTACATAGAGATAAATAAATAAATAAATAAAAGAAATAAAAACAAGAGGAAAAAGAAGGGTGAGATCAACTTGTATATCACAAAGCACAGATGGATAGCTCCCAAGGGAGAAACTCCACCACGGAGCTTTTAGAAGGATGATTCCCCATTGAGATCCTGAACAGTCATGCTTAGGTCAGACAGCATCATGACTAGACTGGATCTGTTTTCTCCAGTCAGGTAGACTTGCATATTGGGAAGGTCCAACAATCACACCTTTCAAATTTCATTCATTTGTTCGCTTCGTCTTCAGGATGGTTGGAAGTACGGACACAGAACCGATGAGGAAAAGCACAGTCAAGGTCTTAAAATCATATAGATCCCTGATTGACTTCAGATCTCCCAGAGCAAGACCAGCTCTGACAGTGATATATGAAGCTGGAATAAGGCCTTGGTGGAGATGAAGGAGGGGGGAACTAGGAGAAGGAGAAAGGGTGCTGCCGGGTAGTGGTTGCAGCAGCAAGGGAAGAAGAAAAGAAAAAAGAAGAAGAAGAGGAAGAGAATTACAGCAGCAAGGAAAAAGAAAAGAAAAAGAAGAAGAAGAGAAGAAGAAACAGGAGAAAAAGAAGAAGGAGAGAAGGAGAAAAGGTGTTCGGTTGCAGGTTTTGGAGGAAGGACAGAAAAAGAGGAGGAGAAGAAGAAGAAAAGAAGAAGGAAGGAGGAGGAAGGTGCGGCTGCAGGTCCGGTTGCAGCAGCAGGGAAGGAGAAGAGAAAAAGAAGAAGAAGAGGGGTGCAGCTGCAGGTTCGGTTGCAGCAGCAGGGAAGAAGAAGAGAAAAAGAAGAAGAAGAAGAAGGAGGAAGATTTGGTTACATGTAAGATTCTGATCCAAGGGTCCAGATTAAAAGAACAAAAAGTAATTTAAAAAAAACTAAACCAAATCAAAGGTAAACATGTAAAAAAAAACAATTAAACCTAACTAATCTAAAAGAATCAATTAAACCTAAATATCTTTAATTGGACCGGAATAAATCAATTTACATCTAATAAATCGTATTGAACCAAACTAAAACTAATTAAACATAATTAATCTAAATAAATCAATTAATAATAAATTAGGAATTAATTTATCAAATTAGATAAGCTAGTTCTAAACTGCAATTAGGAGAAGAAAAATACCTTAAGCCGGCTTTAATCAAGAAACAAGGGGAGATAACCCTTGTGCTTCAAGGCCAAAACCGAACCGAACCGAATCGGACTAAACCCTTGTGCTTCAAGGCCAAAATCGAACCGAACCGAATCGGACTAAGTCTCCCGGCTCAAGGAAGGATTACACATGTAAATTTTTATACTTTGAGAGATTGTTTATTTAGAGAGAGGGAATTAGCAAAAAACTTCATGGGGCCATATTCCTTCTCTTAAATTTTTCTCAATTTTTCTCCTCCCCTTTGGAAGAGGGGAAGGGCTATTCTTATAGCCTTGGGACTTGGGACAATTCTCTCATATTTCTGATGTGGGACTAAAAAAACTAGAGAGAATTGTCTAAAAAGGCTTGCTTTTGGACAAAGGGGTTTGGGCGCCATGTGGCACCCTTTGATTGCTCAGAATGGAATCTGATACCGAACTTTGGAGTCAACTTTTGGGGGTCATATCTTTCAAACTGTTTATCGGAATTAGACGTGTAATATGTCGTTAGAAAGCTCAGTCCGAGCACTATCAAATGATGTGAGACACGATTGCAGTCTCGACCGAGAAATTTTACGAAAATATGCATAAAGTAGGGACCCGGATCATATAATGAAAGAGAGAATTGAGTGTCGATTCGCATAGTTCTCGCATCAAAGTGTAATGTCCGACTTGAGGGGACAAACAACAATAATCCACAACATCAAATTCTAATTTTTGAAAACATTTTCTTTTGAAAGTTTATAGGAAAAAATGGTCATTTTCTACTCTAAGTTTGAAAATTCTCCAAGTCTAAAATATCCAACATGTAATCCTTCATATTGTCATCATTGCCGGGGGGTGACAAAATTCGGTGTCTACAACTTGGTAAGCCCTTTCAGGCGTATGTTGGTGGAAAAGTCCATTGGGATATCAAGGCAAGCGACCTGAGTCATCAAATGGTTTGATTTTTGAGCATCTTGTCCCGAGCAACGGGTTGTACATGCCACCTCCTGTTCAGCTGGTGAAGACCTCGGGCCTGCCGTTCAGTCAAGGAATTAATAGAGTTGGGCTTATTCAATAGTTCAGATAGCCATGTGGCAGATCATCCATATAATGCTTTCCTCACACTGGTATTTGCTGGACTGTTCGACTGTCAAAGTACTTCTCATAAAGTGGGTCGGGCAATCCGCTTCTAATCTAGGCATTTACCTTAGGCTAGATGGATGATCTTGGTGGGTGCAGGCCGTTCATTCGGTCACTCATGCTCTAGGCCTTTTACTCACTCGGTTTATTCGGCATGCCTTTGATGGGTGCATATTTTTGCCATAACAAAGTCTTTCTTGTTTCATTCTTTACCTCTACTTTTCAATCATTCCATATTAAGAAGACTTCTTACTAGACTTTGTAATATTATTCATTATGAATATATTACTTTCTATTGCATGAATCTCTTTTCTTTTAAGCTCCGTTTGTTTCGGCCTGGAAAATTTTTTCGGTAAAATTTTACGGTAAAATCAGATTTTCTTTTGTTTGTTTTTTAATTTGAAAACTTTTCATTGAGTAAAATTTTACAATAATGCCACCCTTTTTCGGAAAATCGAATGGAAAATTTACTTTAGAGAAAATTATACTCCCCTCCCCTGTATGTTTCAGGTATTACATTCAGGCCCCTTACGAAGTTTATAATTACAAATGTACCCTGTGATGTAAATGACTTTTTTACCCCCTTCCCCTTTTTTGTCTTAAACTCAAGTCTTAAAACTTTTTTTCTCATTATTCAACTAAGTCATGAGCAGAGACATTTTAGGGTTTTCGATTTCTTCCTTAGAGAGACCAATGACCAGCTTCCAGCAACCTCTACCAGCGCGACTGACCAACAACGATGGACGAGCGATCAGCTTCCTGCGACCTCGACGGAGCAGCGACCAAAGAGGCCAGTCACAAACCTGCCAGATACAAAGGAAAAAAAAAGGATATAGCTCTCTGCAGGGAGCTTCTCCTCACACACTTGTCTTTTATTTTCTTACCAATTTCAGCCTTTTTTTCTTTGTTTAGATTCTCCTTTTCTTTATCTATGTGGCTTCGAGCTCTGTTTTGAAATTTTCCAATTTCAGTCTTTATTTTGCTTTTTTACTCTTTTTCCCCCCTCTCTTCCATCCCTTCCGAAAGGTGGGACCAATAGCAAACCTATTTCTCATCAAATGACCAAATCCAAGACGTGTGATGTCCTTGTTTTGATGAGATCCACCAAGTATGGGGTTAGGGTTCACCAAGATTTTGTTAGAGAACACTACTCCAGCAGGCTAATAGACAATGCAATACTTACATGTTCCAACCTGAGAACACACTCTCTGTTCGTCCTTTCATCGATGATCTTCAAGACCAAAAGCTTCAACAGGTGATCAGGTTCTTTGAATTTGCTGATTGCTTTGAAGACATGAGGGATGCCATCAAGAATTATATCTTAAAATTGTCTTTCCTTTTAGAAATCTTCTTTGTGGAGATCAATCTTTGTTGAAATTAAAGATTTTTAAAGGATCTCTGGTTTAATGGTTTTTCACTTTGTTGGGCTGAAAATAACATGGCTATTAAGCGGTCAAATTACTTTGTTGGGATGAAAATAACAGGGCTATTTAGCGGTCAAATTGCTTCCATGAGAGTAAAGGAAAGAGCCCATTTCTCATGTCAAGCAATCCATACATGAGCATGTTCGGAATTGTCGAAATTCTGTTCTCCCAAATCCCAGATTTTGATCAGATATGGTGCCTCTCCATTGTCACGGCTGTTATGTCCTTCACTTACTCTACAATCGGTCTTGGGCTTGGAATCGCTAAAGTCGTAGGTTTGAACTTTAAATTCCTTTTGTTCTTTCCTTCTACAGAATCATTTACCTAAAATTCAGGGAAACCGAACTGAAGCTCTTACCTTCCTCTACAACCAGAGACTGGGAAATTCATGGGAAGCCTCA
>CM040963.1:40638858-40687426 GCA_022985045.1 Macadamia tetraphylla
AGATGATTTTTGTAATCCGTCTATGGAAGGGTTTGCTTGCCCGAGCCAGTTAGCCAATCACCAAGAAATTAACAGACACAAGAGGATTTGATATAAATATATCCATCAATAATTCAAGTGGAAGCATGACAATTGAATATTTAAGTTTTGAGCCCACAAAATTCTGACCACTTTTATTTATTTATTTATTTTTATGTGGAGTGATTCGACCTTCTTGATTTTATAGATGCTTTTGCATGTAATGCACTTCTGCCATAATCTCCCCCCCCCCCCAGTCTCCATTTTCGTAAGGGCTTTTTAACTTTAGGTTTTAATGGGTTTAAATTTATCATAACACATCACTAACAAATATTGAGGATTGGGAAAACACAAATTTTTTGGCTGCCACCTAGGATAAGGGCCTAGGACCTAGAGGGTGAATCCAATCCTTATGAAAGGGCTCAAAAGTTGGAATGGTTCAGAGATAAGGGTAAGTGTCAGATTATGGAAAAGGGAAGTTGCTAGGCACCCTCTCCTGTCGGTTGAACCTGTCTTTCTATTAGATGCTTTAAGAACGAACATTCTACCTAATTAAGCTATACGTCATGCATAAATACATTATGGTTATACTATTAGTTACACTACTACACACACATTAAAGGTCTACATTTTATCTACTTAATTAAGAGATTACATGTAACATCCTAAAATTTGAAGTAACTGAGCCCAAGGGTATGACCCAGCTCATAGCAGGAAGTGGGTTGTCTTATTATGGATCCATGAAATCCAGAAGTAAAAGAAAGAATTAGGCTAACCCACAAACCTAGGAAAGGAGTACAAGTGGTTAGAAGAGAGGTGGGACTAGTCCCACATTGGCTGGACTTGCAAGCTAAGAGGTAGGATAGCTACTGGATCATAGATGAGAGATCCAGCAGGTCCTACAGAGGCAAATTGGCCAGCCGGTTTGGGTGACAAAATGCAAAAAATTAGGGTTTTTCTTCTATGCACCCCACCCCTTTGCAGCATGACTCTATCCACTTACACCATGTGTATAGGCATATTTAAGGGTCATGATTCACTATTTACCTCAATGAGCAGTGAGGTCTACATAAATGTATTGAATTCTAAAGTTGTAAATTAGATAGGCTAATTTTAGGGTTTCTAGCCTGTTTTGGGCTAAATAAATATGATTTAGGCTGCTACTGCACACTCTTATTACTGTATGATTCGATGGGAACTAGAGAAGAAGGAAAGAAGAGGAAGAAGGAAGGAGAAGAAGAAGGAAGGGGAGGTGTTGCTACTGCCCTAGGGAGTTGCTGCCCTGAGGAAGAACTTCTATTGTTGTTCTCAAAGTGCTGCAAAAGGAAACCCTAGGTCTGCCAGTGAGTTGTCACTGATGGAACTATGCCTGGAGCTGGACAGGTATGCTGGAATACACACCTGCAAGCTTCAGACACCCAAGAGAGTTAATTTACTTGACTTACACTAGTGAATTTAGCAAGGGTAGAATTCGGCCAAGGGTAGGGTTTGTAATTGATCTAAATTGGCAGTGGGGAATTGGATATAGGAACTCAATTTAGCTTTCTACAGTAAATGCCCTAATTTTGGGTCCTCAATTGGGACCCAATTGTTGTAGAGTTGTCCAAGAAACTCTAGGTATAGGGCTTTTACCAATTGAGTTAAATTGAAAGTAATTGGTGGTGGGGTTTAGTCCCACATAATTTCAATTCTATCAGAAAAAAAGGTATAATTTATAGTTGGATCATCTAGGGTGGAAAATTTGAAATTTTGAAACCCAACTGACCTTATGCCTTGTATTGAAAACCCAAATTGGAAGTAGAAATCCCATAAATTACTTTTTCACTTAATTAGATGTGTAGAGGTAAAGATTTGACTGGGATAAGCCTTGGTCTGCTCAGTTGGGCTGGAATCCTAGCTGGTTCCCAAGAAACCCCATTACGAGCAATTCTACTGCAGTAGGGTTCAGGTGAAATAGACTAAAATTGGTCAATTTAATCCCTTGCCCATGCCCAACATGTTTAGAAGACCTCGTAGGACATATTTGGAAGCCCAAGACTTGAGGAAATTACCCGGTAGAATTCTGCCTGAAGGGTAGTAGAATTCTACTATCAAAGGAACCCATTCCGCTAGGCAGAACAGGCTAACTAGTTTGGCCTTAGTAGTACTGCTAGTTAAAGCCAAGAATATTGGTTGCATGCCTGGCTATGTGTTTTTGGTTCCAACTAACCTAGGAGGGTGTATGGGGTATAGAAGTAAATTCAATGATCCAAGATAGGGGAGGAAATACCCCAGGTAAAAATGATGAAATGTAAGATGTCTATGTGGGCCCTAACTGTGTTGAAAACCTCACTCGGTCAAATTAAGAACTTTAGAGGTTACATACCATTTCAATTGGTATCAGGTGACCTAGTTGCTATATATTGGTTCCAATAGGCCAAATTTGAAACTGTTGGCTATGTGCGTTGGGTAAGTGACCTACATAGGTGTTGGAATCTGAGCTGGTATGCTAGCTTGGTCAGCTAGGATAGATACTAATCTGGAATCAATACCTCTGCCCGATAATAGGGTTGGATTCCAGTAAGAGAATTCAGTTTGGTCTTAGGAAGTAAAAGCTAATTACGATGAGTAAAATGAAATTAACCTTGCATACGAATTGTTAACTTAGGAGCCCAACATATTCCGTGAAGATACGTGTGATCGGGAATTCAACGAAAGAACATAAAATTTGGGTATCAAGGTGAGTAGGTGATTGTTTAATTTTACGAAGCCTTTCTAAACTTTTATATTTTGCATGCTCATATGTATTATGCTGGAAACCATGTTTTGGATTTATTTTATTTTATAGAAAACTATAAATATTGCACATATAGCATGATTTTATCGAGATTGATGTGATCGAGGTTTTGTAGATGTGTAGTACTATAGTTGTGTGGTAATGATTATAATATTGACGATCTGAGGCACAGAGTGGCCGAGGTATGGATTCCATTGCCGTCGACTCAGAGGTTAGTTTTACAGTTTGTGACCATAGATGTATGATTGGATGCTATGATCGTTATGGATGCATGTAGATTACATATGACTAGGATTCTCATCCCAGTACTATAACCTCCTTGTCAATAGGGGGTTAGGTATTGGTTAATCCCACTCAATGGTAGGTCATAGAGAATTACTACGTCCAGATACGACATAATGTATTCTGAGAGGGCACAACATGGTATGACGTACTATACGCATGGCTATCGGACAACATGGGAGACCGATGATGGTGTGAGATTCCAGGACTATGGCTATCAGGGGTTACTATTTAGGGGTTAGCTGGGGGGACCAAGATTCTTTTTGAGATTGGCTGACTCCTATTTGCAACTATCTTGTATCTCTGAGGCCCGACATACTGGAAAGGGGATACCACCTACGTTGCTTATATCATTTATACCAACATATGGAACTTAGTAGCCATAATGGATATAGTAAAGTTAAATGGATCATGTGGATTATATATATAGGGCATTTTGATATGGCTTGTGTGTGAGCATCTAATTACATCATATTTGGATGTGTGTGCTTACTTGCTCATCCCTCACTGGGCTTGTGAAGCTCATCCCTCGTTGATTTTATACTTTTTAGATGAGCAAGTGATCAGTACCAATTGTGAGGCCGTGTCTGCGAGACACTGTGAAGCTGGATGAATTTTCCTTCTATTAGTATATTTATTATTAATGGATTGTAAGATCTAAATATTATTGTAACTTGTGGAAAATTTTTTTAGTGGGCCTTTATTAATTGTATCACTTTTTTTTATCACCTTATATATTCATCTTATAGATTGTATATACGTACTCTGATCTATGATAGATAATCTCAAAATTTTATGAGGATGGTAAATTGTCTGTGATCCTTGTGAAGGTAGGCTGACTGGGTTAGGGAATCCAGTGCCGTATACCTTAACCTAGATTTGAGGCAGGGTGTGACAAGATGGTATCAGAGCGGGAGGCTCTCTAATAACCGTCATAATTATCGAGATTATAGGTATCATGGTGATCATGTAGGAAATGAAATAAAATCTTAAGATAAGTGCATAAATAGTAGAAACAAGTAGCAACTTAATGTTGGAACAAGAATTCAGAAACTATAATATATATATATATATATATATATATAAGATTAACATCCAGATTTACATTCACTACACAAAAAGGATTACATTTCTACTGACATAGAAAACTTAAGACTAAGAGAAACATAAGATAGAGGAGAGAGAGAGAGAGAGAGAGAGAGAGAGAGAGAGAGAGAGAGAGAGAGAGAGAGAGAGAGAGAGAGACACCATAACAAAAGGGGGACTACAACTGACATAATAGTCACAATCTAAGTACATCAACACAGAAACTAGAGCCAAGACACCAAGATACTGATCTAAGTTAGTCAAAACAAAACACAAGAGAAGTCTAGCAGCTATCATCATAAGCTGAGCTCCTCTACTGGGGTTGTTGCTGCTGATCAGAAGAAGTGGATGCCCACTGAGATAGGGACTAGTAGCGAGGAGGCCTGAATTTGAGAGGTATACTCAAACTGTAATATCCCAACTGGAAACACAAGCTAATTTAGACTTTTACACTTTATCCCATGTTTGTTACCTGCAACTAGCTGAGGAATTAATTTTTTTCTGCAATCATGCACATGAAAGGTAATATACTTGATTATATGAATTGGTTGGGTAGTAGTATATGACTGTTTGGTCTATTGTCTGTTAGAAAATATGTACTTTTATTTGTGGACCTTATAATATCTAAGCAGCTAGTCTAGTGGTTAAGACCTTATGTAGAAGGAGTTGTTACTATTTTCTATTATTTCTGGGTAAGAGAAGAAGAGGGCTGCACTACTTGACAATAAATAAGGAGAAGGTGGAGTTGTTGCTGTGTTGAAAGAGGAACACTGTGCTGCTATTGTTGCTGCAACTTTGTTCCACGAAGATTTGAAAAGAACTTCAGTAAGTTTATTCAAGTTTGAATTAAGAAAGGTGAGGTTAGTGCATTCAATGCTATATATGAATTAGCCTTCATATTTTCATGGAAACAATTTAGAAATCTAAAATCAGAATAGAGTTTTTTGCTATTAGAAGAGTAAATCAATTCTATAGTTTACAGATTGATTTTTTATGGAACTTATATAGGTTTCAGCTAGCTATAATGGATATTTAAATTTCTGATCCCATGATTATATGTCTATAATTTTGGGCTGGTATTATATTACAAAAGTTCTAAATCTTTGTTAAAGAAGAGGATATGGAATTAGTACGAAAGTATAGTTCTATAAATCAATGACGGTATGTTATGTATGAGAAGTTAAATGATTCAAGTAAGAAACAATTTTCCTGCAAAATCTGAACTTGAAATTTTGACACAATAGGGTAGTACATTCTGAAGGGATAAAAGAATGTATTAAATCAAATAGGATCATGAGAGGAAGGGTACTGAAGTTGATTTTATTTTGTATATAGGGAAGAGTTAGATGGGAGGTATTTGGATGATGGTAAATCGTTATTTGGAATTGATCTTACCAGGTGTGAGGGTAGCGGCCGGAGATGATAAGACGTCTCTCTTCCCTTGGGGGGAAGGACTTGCATCCCGTCTTCTCTCCTCTATCTCATCTTCTCATCTCTTTCAAGTGAGGGATGAGAGGGGTTTCGTGTTGTGTGGGCTTTGCTTGCGGGCCTATTTTGCAAGAGTGTAAAGGTCGTCATTCAAGACAGGGGATTGATGATGATCCAATATGGGGATCTGGATCATACAAAAGGGTTTGAAGTCACCACCTAGGATTATAGGCCTAGGACCCAGGGGTGGGCCCAATTCCTGAGAAAAGGGCTCAAATGTTGGTCTGGTCTAGAGATTTAGGATAAATGTCAGGTTGTAGAATTGAGAAGGTGTTAGGCAACCAATCTACTCGATTCAACCGGTCTTCCTACTAGATGCTTAAGAATGAACCTTTTTCACAATTAATTCTATTCCGCATGCATGGCTAAGTTATCACACATATTTACATTAGCTGAATTTAACTAAATATGTACACTAAAGAAGGTTAATATAAAGTTTACATTGTGCTAATTCTATTGAGAAATTATACCTGAGCATGACCCTTGTTTCGGGTCAAGAGGGGCGGAACCCCTAGTGGATGCTAGTGTGGGCCTTCTTGTGAATTCTCCTAGCTCAAGGGAAGATGGTCTTGACCTCCAAATTCCTTTCTCGAGAGATGCTGACTGTGATACTATTCGGGCAGAGTTCCGGCTAGGAACGGTTGTTTCTAGATTTGGGTTTGGGCAAAGCTTCGGCTAGGGAAGGCTATTTTTGGCTTTTGGCTGAGGTGGCACTCGGACAGAGCTTCAACTGGGGATAGGCTATTGGAGGGCTAGGCTGAGGTGGCACTCAGATAGGGCTTTCGCTAAGGATAGGCTATCAGAGGGCTAGGCTGAGGTTGCACTCGGACAGGGCTCCCGTTAGGGATAGGCTATCGGAGGGCTAGGAGGGAATCTTTTCCTAAAAATCTCACTCAAAGAAAGCAAAGGATTGAAGATTCTCGAAGGGCCGAAGAACACTTTGAAGATCTGAAGAACACTTCAGATCTCTAAAGATCTCTCTGCAGACTTGAAAATCCTCAAGAGGGGGAAGGGGAGGAGAGAGGGCAGAGCTTCACTACTATCGGTGTTGTGGGGTAATGATGGTGTTGTGTTGGTGTCGTGTTGGTGTGTAAAATTCAAAGGAGGGGGTATTTATAGAATTTACGGACTAATAGGGAGGAGAGAGAATTTCTCAACCAATGGTAGTAAAAAGTAATTTTTCTAAACTATTGTGGTGAAAGTAAGAAATTTTGGACCAATGGGGTTGAAGGTAATAAAAAATAGCCAATGGGGTGAAAGGTAATTTTTTTAGACCAATAAGGTAAAAAGATTCTTTTTTGAACCAATAGGAGACCGCGGTGTAGGATACGCTAGTGGGGCAGTGTAGGGTGCACAGGTAGGTGAAGAGAGAATTCCTTCTCTGATCCAACTACCGAAAGGGAGATTTCGATCTTCAGCGGGAGCAAAGGAGGCTTCGATAGGGGTACGATAGCTTTGGCGGGGGTACTAGAGGTCCAGTAGGGGTGTTGGGGCTCCAGTACAGCCGCTGGGGCTCCAACACAAGTCCTAGGGCCCAACATAAGTGCAGGGTGGCTGCATGGGTGTAGGAATGTACGGGAATGGGTAAGGAATGTGTGGGTTTTAGCCATTGGCACGTGGGACTTGGTGGTAGGCACGTTGGGCTTGGTTGAGTACACGCGGGGCTTGGTCGTGTGCACGCGGGGCTTGATGGTAGGCACGCGTGGTTTGGTTGCGTACACGTGGGGCTTGGTTGCTTGCACGCATGGGTAGGGTTAGGGCACTCAAAGTAAGGCATGGGTTCTCGCATGGGTGGGGTTTGAGGCAATCAAGGCAAGGCATTGTGCTCACATGGGCAGGGTTTGGGACACTTAAGGCAAGGCATGGTGCTTGCATGGGTGGGGTTTTGGGCGCTTAAAGTGCGATTCCCAAGAATGATTGCGGGAGATCCGTTGGTCCGATTTTGACGTACCATATATCATTGGATTTATAATTTTGAGTACTATGCATCTGTGTGATCACTTTGACCAGATTCCTTCATATATGAAATGTCATAATTGGACCCTTCTTTTCTCTCGTATGGGTTTTTTGGGAGTTTTAGGTAAATGTGGAATACTCTTAGGAATAATTACCTCAGTCAGTTATCATCTCTGTTGATTAGAAATGAAAGTCACGTCCAAGATCCATATTTCATCATAGCCAAGGGAGAGGGTGACGAAATTGGGTGTCTATAGAATGCTCCTCTTTGGTCAAGGCCTATGCCAACAGCCGAAGGGCAAAGAAAAGAACTACCACATTTTGTCACTCAGAGCATGTACTGCCATCATTTTGCTCATTAATGATGGAGTTGAAAATGCAGTAGGTAATATCTCTTAACTACTTTGAAGTTTAGGATTTATCTGAGTCGTCGGTTTGTAGGAAAGAAATTCACTACTCTTTCAATCCTGCAAAAGATGTTAGTATTTGATTTTTGGGTTTTCTTTAACTGGGCTTCTCATGTGCCAGTTCAGGGAATTTGGTCTCTGAGTCTTCCAACGGTATTCCAATTGTATTAAACTAGAATCCTTGGCCTGAAAAGGTTTCTAGGCCATCCAATGGTATTCAGGTTGTATCAAATAGGAAATCCTGTGCCAAAAGGATATGTGGGCCATCTGATGGCATCCCAATTTATTCAAAAGGGTAAGCCAATGAGCCAAAAGGGTATGCATCCATCCGATGGCATCTCGATTCATTTGAAACATTAAGCCAACGAGCTAAAAGGGTATGCATGCCATCTGATGGCATCCCGATTCATTCAAAATGGTAAGCCAATGAGCCAAAAGGGTATGCAGGCCATCTGATGGCATCCCAATTCATTCGAAAAGGTAGGACAATGAGCGAAAAGGGCATGCAGGCCATCTGATGGCTACCGATTCATTCGAAACGGTAAGCCAACTAGCCAAAAGGGTATGCGGGCCATCCTATGGAATCCTGATTCATTCAAAACGGTAAGCCAATGGGCCAAAAGGGTATGTGGGCCATCTGATGGCATCCCGATTCATTCGAAACAGTATACCAATGAGCCAAAAAGGGTACCTTTCTCATAGGTGATGCAATGATCCTTGCTGGTGATGTTGATTCAGGGAATGATGAAGCCAATTCTTAGGACCTCCCATTTTCTGTTTCTTGTAATCCTGCACACTTGAAAACACAGAAATCTTGCTAACTTGAAAACACAGATATCTTTCTTTTCTTCTTCTTTCCCCCCCCCCCATTTTTTTTATTTTTTTTATCTTTTGTGCTGCCAGTCTTGGCTCTCTATTTTGGAATGAAAACTTATTTCAAGGCACGATTAATTCCACAACTCAAATCTTCGTTAGAATAACCGGAATGATGCTAAAATCTAAACATCACCTCATTCTATTACCAAGTGAATTACATAAAAAGGGGAATAACCTTCTTACCATAGGCAAGATAGGTAAGTAAGAAGGTGGGGAGACAACTCTTGGGGTCGTAAAGTTCACTAACTCTTCTGGGTCCATCACCTTGAGTCCATACTGCTGGCTGATACATGTAGGCAAATAAAAGGATGTGTGAGTCAATCCCATCAATCTGACATAATTGTAGCCAGGGGTCTTCATTAGAAAGTCTTCTTGTGGCTTTTCTGGGTGTTTCCATTCTATGTTCTTTGTAGTTCTTCCTTTTAGGCACTCTTTCCAATCATCAATGAGTTTGAATTCCAAGGCTTCCCTCCTTTCTTGGGGCAATCATGTTTATGTCCAAGGTCCACTTTCTCAATGTCTCATCCAAAGAGTCCATGACTTTTCCTTCAGTTATCACAAGCAAAGAGAAGATGTGATGATTTTTCAAAGCATTACTCATTAACTACTGACAGAACCAAATAGTTACCACTGTTGAATCAAGTTTTTTTTTTTTTATTGATCAAGGATAGGGAATAAACTGGCCTTGATAAACTGGGGCCGGGTGGTGACTTTTGGGGGACAGAATCCTAGATAAGAATTTGACGGATCATAGGTGAATGCCAGATACCTAATGACCTTGCATGCAAAATGGCGATTCTTAGGGGATAGAATCCTGGATAAGAATTGACGGACCAATAGGCGAATGATAGATACCTAATGGCCTTACATGCCAAATGGTGAATCTTGGGGGACACAAACTATGATGATCTTTTCAGATACCTTGGTTATTAATTTAGGAAACAATTTATTGCCTTGAGATTGTTGAGACCGCACTTGCACATATCAAGTTCCCTACGTATCCCTTGAGAGGAATCAGGTCAAGCGTAGTTCAGGGCATTCACCCTTTCATACATGGTATTTCTTGAGTTGATCCATATTGACCAATCTAAGTATTTCTTTGCCATTGGGGTCCATGAGTCTCATAGCTTTGCCTGGTAGGATTTCTTTGATAGTGAATGGACCACTCTAGTTGGGCCTAAATCTCCCTCTTGGGTCATGAACTGGGGCTCTCTGTTCTCGAAGAACGAGCTCGCCTTCTTCTATGTGATGGGGCCTCGCATTCTTGTTAAAGGCCCTGGCCGTTCTCAATTGATATATTTTTCTTTTTCAGATTATCCATGGTCTTTGTACTCCCTTTATCCAGAAAAATTGAGCTTATCATGTATGGTCTTTACCCATTCTCCTTCAAGTAACTGGCTATCCAAAAGTACCTGGAAAGGTGGTACTTGAATCTCTTCTGGTAGTACTACCTCAACCCCATATACCAATGAAAAAGGAGTTGCCCCCAGTCGAGGATCATATAGAAGTCTGATATGCCCACGAAGCAAGTGGTAACTTGTCTGCCTAATCTTTATGAGCCTCACCCAATTTCTTTCTTTTCTCTTTTTTTTTTTGAAGGGTGGCTTTGACATTCTTGTTGACTGCTTCCACTGCCCCACTCTATTAGTGGCCTATAGGTGACGGACCGATGCCTCTCGATGCTTTGCCCCAGAAATGAGATCCTTGATTTGAGATTGGTTCATGCAGCTGATAAGTTGCCCCGACATTCTTTAATCCATAAGATATCACCTTGTAACTATAGGTTCCCCATGGAGTGGTGAAGGTTATCTTTTCACGATCCTCTAGATGCATGCTCACCTGGTTGTATCCTGAGAATCCATCCATAAATGATAATAAGGCATGCCCTGCTGTGTTGTCGACAATACATCAGTGTGAGATAATGGGAAGTCATCTTTAGGGCTTACTTGTTAAGATCTTGGAAGTCTATGCCCATTCATACTTTGCCATCTTTCTTTGGTACTGGTATTATGTTAGCCAACTATTGGGGGTACTTCACCATTTGTAGAAACCCTACATTCCACTGCTTCCTAACTTCTTCCCTGATCTTCTCACTCTATTTTGGCCGCATTCTTCGAAGCTTCTGCTTTACCAATTTTGCCCCAGGATAAGTTGATAATTGATGTTATAAGATGTTGAGGTCTACACCAAGCATATCCTCATAAGACCAAGCAAAGACTTCGGCAAACTCCTTCAAAAGTCTAATCATCCGTTCTGCTTCTTCGTCATCTAGGGTGGTACCAATTTTATCTCTCAAAGGCATTGGTTGGTTCCTAAGTTAATAACCCGGGTATCCTCACAGATGGTTGGGCTTTCTTTGATCTGTATTATTTCATTAACTCTTGATATTTATTAAGATCATAATCAGAAAAAGGAGGCAAATCATACTTGGAATTAGAAATTTCATTCATCAAAGGAGTAACAAACTCGGCATACATGGACTCTAGACTCACCCCGAGAGGTGAGGCCGACACGGAATCATAAACAACGGACTCAACTACAGACTTGACAACTGACTTGATGCTTTTGTCAGTAGTATTCAGGTTGGTTGACTCAGTAGCATGAGTAAACTTGAAGCCTTCTCCAATGCTAGACCAATTCAGGACCAGTTTGATGGGTGAGGAGATGTGGCAAAGGACCTTCTTCTCCATCTGAGAAAGTTACTGCTGCTTCTTCAGTGGTGCAATGGTTCCTCTGGATAGGTGCCCTCTTCTTCACGAATACCAGTTGGTCAATTTTGTGTTCTCGGAAGCCAAAATTTTTGAGGGGTGTGGATTGGCGGAGACTGCTCAATCTCTTTTCTATGAAGTCTATCTTTTTAAGCCTGTTGAGGGATGCCATCCCGGTGCCTCAGTCACATCTTTGACCACCTTCACTAGCCTTTCCGTTGCAATTGGTTCGGGCACAGAACATATAGACCATCATTCTCTATACACTCCTTTGCTTTGCATATGTGCTTCTTCCTCTGAACAATCTGGTCTTGAGCTCATGTAGCTCCTGAGATCTTAGTTTTTGGAAAAATGAATAGATGTGGTTCTGCAGATCGGTGGGAAGTTACAAACTCTAGATGAGTCTTATCTTCTTTTCCCATTCTCTCTTCAGGAGTACTCGGGGGCTATGGGCCTCCTTTAACTGGATCATTGTTAGGGGGTTGTTAGAGGAGAACCCATCTTCAATCAGTGCTACATCCATTATTCCAATGATATAACGGCCTGTTCTCTTTCCTTGATGTGTAACTACTCCAGCTCAATTTCTGTGGGAACCTCCTTTTAAGGTGTGTTTGACTGAATCAAAGATGTAGAGTCATTCTCTTGACTTTTCCCCATAATATTTACTGACTCTGCTAATGAAGTTATTTCTGGAGATTCTGGCGATGTAAGTATATCCTTCCAGTTGTACCCTCCAATCCATCCTTCTTTTGGATTTAATGGATTATCTACCTACCCCTGGGAATGGGAATGATATAAGGGTGATGAAAGATATGAGGTGGGGTGATATGAAAGGGATGTGATGTAGGAGATAGGATATTCTGATGAAGATAGTGGATGATAGGGTGATGAAGGAGGGAAGGTGAGCATTTGATCCTCATCTTCTGACTCTTCTTTCCCAGGGGTTTTCTTGACTTTAGTCCTACCTCCCATGAAATTTAAGTGATCTCTTCGAGCCTATGGCTTGATGAGTTGAGTGGGATCACTTTCTATTGATTCTTCCTCCAATACACTGACTGTTGTATGATCAGGAAGTGGGTTGGTAATACCATTGGGATGATGTTCGACCTTGACTTCAATAGTCCCGTTGTCTACCAGATCTTGGATCGCATGCTGTAAATTGAAATATCTTTCAGTAGTATGTTCCTTTTGAGTATGGTAAGAGCAGTATTCACATTCGTTGTACCAAGATGGTGGAGGATTACGGATTACTCTTGGAGCTATAGTTCCCAAAAGGCCTCGTTTCTTCAACTTCTCATATACGTTGGCTAAAGGCATTCCCAACTCAGTAAATTGTCTTCTTGGGTGAGGAGCTTGTTGGCTAGGAGCATCTGGTTATACCACGAATGGTTGTGGATGAGATGTAGCAGTAACTGGTCCTGACTATTGAACTGCACCTACCATATTAGTTTCAGGACTTTTTCCATACCCGACCTTATCTTTTCCCAGATCTTGAGAAGTCCCTTGATATTGTGCATCCCTTAGAAACTTGTTCTCAACACGCGTTCCTGTGGCGATCAATGCCTCAAAGGTTTGCAAGTGTTGATAATAAAGGACATCATAATAAGGCTTTGACAAGTTTTCAATCAACATTTCTACTTACTCAGTTTCTGAAGGCTTGTCTGCCATTTTGGCGGCCTTGTCTCTAAACCTCATTAGGAAGGTAGTGAATCCTTCTTTGTGTTGTTGCCTCAACATCTCAAGCTCTCGTTGCTTCATATTCACTTTGGTGTTGTATGAGTACTGCTTAGTGAAGGCTTTTATCACTGTTGCCCAATTTTGAGTTTGGGAAGACTGCAACTGGGTGAGGCACCTTAATGCTGGCCTAATAGGGTTTACATGAAGGCTTGTCCCATCTGGTTGTCAGCAAGTTGCCATAACTTGGAGATACTAAGGAAGACTTTTAGGTGAGCCTTTGGGTCTCCCGAACCGTCAAATCTATCCGTTTTCCATTTAAACTTCTTAGGAAGTCTTACCCAGGAAAAGAAGCTTATCTCATCAGAATCCACTATTTGACTTTCCAAACTCTTTCTTGTTCGGAGCATACATTTCAATTTCTCCAATTGCTCCCTAACTTTTCTTTCTCTCGCCATCTCTGGAGGTTCCATCTGGATGTGTGTTGCAAACTCTTCTTCCTTGTCTTCAATCACTACCCTAGGAGGAGGGACCTTGGAATAGGCCCCTCGTTGACCATTAGGACGGGTAGGTGAAGATCCTCTTTGGCCAGTTAGCCGGACATACTCTGGTTCTCTTGAGTCAACTCGGGAAGAGTTTCCACGATGAGCCATAGCTCCATTCTGATCTACATCTCCCGTAGCCTGTGCTGGTTCAGCCCTGGGAAGGTTTTGGAGTGCATACAGTATCTTAGCTATTCCTCTCTTAACTTAAACTATTTCTGTTTGCAAGTCTCCACAGGATGAACCCAGGCTTGCTTAGGTGATTTGGGGTTATATGGATCCATGTTAACTGGGTTGTAATCACTTAGTGGTAGACAATCTTAGAGAGACTAAGGAGGTGACACTGGACTTAGATGAGTCAATTGATTACCCTGACGTGTCCAAATGAATCGTAGAGAATATTTGAGCTGTGGAATTGTGCTTGAACCAAAAATGGTTTATTTTAGGATTCTTGAATTCCTAACCCCTTGTTCACTCATTCACTAGATTAACAAACAACGATCCATCCAAAGTTAGTCCGCTTAATGGTAGGGAGTGGATAGGGGTTGATGCCCTTAGTCCACTTGATATCATAAGCGGGAGAGTCATACAAATGGCTTGTTGAGAATATTCCCACAAGATGTTCCATGTAATAAAGTCATGCTTTCCTTACTCGTTTTCCCACTAGGTGTTCTTCCTCCTGATTTTTCTCAGGACTTCTCGGGACTTTACGTGACCCTGATGGGATTGCCTCTGAGCCATGTATCTGGACTTTTTCCTTAAGGAGGAGGGACACCTTCTATCTGAAACCCACTTTAGGAAAGCAATTCTTTATAACGGGAATATAGTGTAGGAACATTCCTTTTTAAGACTGCAAACAAGTTTTACAGTTAGCTTGTGGTGCTCCTAGCTTCTTTATCTATTTTCTACATGATGCAAGCATGTGGTGGATGCAATAGGATAGACAAGGCTTTCTTGACAAGATCTATATATAAAAATTACGTGATCCTTTTGATATACCCGTAGGTATGAGATCAAGGGGGTGACTTCCTTGCCCTTAACTCGTGACTACACACGAGGTTAAGCAATTTGCCACGGGGTGATGGAACCATGAGTAATTGTGTGTAAAGGTGTAATGTAGGATAACCATTATTCGATCTTTGAATGCCATAAAGTGCACAGACCTCCCCGAGTGTGCTGGAAAAATTATGAACATCCTCACCATTTGATGACGCATTTGATCTCAGAATGTCATAAGATGCATGGACCTCCCCGAGGGTGCTGGCACAATTACAACATCCTCACCGTTTGACGATACCTTCCATTCTTGTACAGGAAGCGGGCATTGTTTTTTCTCAGAGTACTCTCCATGACATGCACTGACCTCCCCGAGGGTGCAGGCATGATAGGGAGTCCCTCGCCAAATGATTTCACTTCAAGCATGATGCATGATGCGGTTAATGAATACAATTACAAATATGGGTCAACCAAAACATATTTTCAAACAAATGTGGTGAAAAATGTTCTTGCATTTAAAGGTAGCATCTAGTATTGGAAGCTTGACATTTATCCCCAGTGGAGTCGCCACTGTGAGGGTAGCGGCTGAAAATTATGAGACATCTCTCTCTCCTCTCTCTCATCTTCTCATATATTGCATGTGAGGGATGAGAGGAGTTTCGTATCATATGTGCTTTGCTTGTGGGTCCTGCACCATCGTATCACCGCTCAGAGATAAGTGGAGGCCTATTTCGTAAGAGTGTAAAGTTCATCATTCGAGACAGGGGTGATGATGGTCCAATACGGGGATTGGGATCATATAAAAGGGTTTAGAGTCGCCACCTAGGATTATGGGCCTAGGACCCGGGGGTGGGCCCAATTTCTGAGAAAAGGGCCCAAAAGTTGGTATATTTTAGAGATTTAAGGTAAGTGTCAGGTTGTAGAATTGGGAAGGTGTTAGGCACCCAATCTACCCGATTCAACCAGTCTTCCTACTATATGCTTAAGAATGAACATTTTTCACAATTAATCATATTTTGCATGCATGGCTGAGTTATCACATATACTTATATTGACTGAATTTAACTAAATATGTACACTAAAGAAGGTTAATATAAAGTCTACATTGTGCTAATTCTGTTGAGAAATTATACTTGAGCTTGACCCTCTTTTCGGGTCAAGAGGGGCGGAACCCCTAGTGGATGCTGGTGTGGGACTTATTGTGAATTCTCCTGGCTTAGGAGAAGATGATCTTGACCTCCAACATTTTTCCCCGAGAGATACTGACTGTGATACTATTCAGCCAGAGTTCCGGCTAGGAATGGTTGTTTCTGGATTTGGGTTCGGGCAGAGCTTCGACTAGGGAAGGCTATTTCTGGCTTTTGGCTGAGGTGGCACTCGGACAGAGCTTTCGTTGGGGATAGGCTATCAAAGGGCCAGGTTGAGGTGGCACACGGACAAAGCTTTCGTTGGGGATAAGCTATCGGAGGGCTAGGCTAAGATGGCACTCAGACAGGGCTTCTGCTAGGGATAGGCTATTAGAGGGCTAGGCTGAGGTGGCACTCAGATAGGGCTCCCACTGGGGATAGGCTATCAGAGGGCTGGAGGGAATCTTTTCCTAAAAATCTCACTCAAAGAAAGCAAAGGATTGAAGATTCTCGAAGGCCTGAAGAACAATTCGAAGATCTGAAGAACACTTCGGATCTTTTAAAAATCCTCAAGGGGGGAAGGGGAGGAGAGAGGACAGAGCTTCACTACTATGGGTGTTGTGGGGTAATTATGGTGTTGTGTTGGTGTCATGTTGGTGTGTAAAATCCAAAGGAGGGGGTATTTATAGAACTTATGGACCAAAAGGGAGGAAAGAGAAAATTTCTCAACCAATGGTGGTAAAAAGTAATTTTCTAAACCAATGGGGTGAAAGTAAGAAATTTTGGACCAATGAGGATGAAGGTAATAAAAAATAGCCAATGGGGTGAAAAGTAATTTGTTTGGACCAATAAGGTAAAAAGATTCATTTTTGGACCAATAGGAGGCCGCAGTGTATGGTACGCTAGCAGGGCAGTGTAGGATACACAGGCGGGTGAAGAGGGAATTCCTTCTTCAATCTAGCTGTTGGAAGAGGGATTTTGATCGTCGATAGGAGCAACAGAGGCTTTGGCAGGGGTGCTAGTAGCTTCGGTGGGAGTGCTGGAGTTCCAACAGGGGTGTTGGGGCTCCAGCATACGTGTGGGGTGGCTGTATGGGTGTGGGAATGTATGGGAATGGGACAGAAATGCGTGGGACTCAGCCGGGAATGCACGAGACTCAGTCAGAAATACGCAGGTCTTAGCCATGGGAACGTGGGGATTGGTGGTAGGCACGTGGGGCTTGGTCACGTGCACACAGGGCTTGATGGTAGGCATGCGGGGCTTGGTTGCTTGCACGGGGGGCTTGGTTGCAAGCATGTATGGGGGGTTTTGGGCACTTAAAGTACAATTTTCGGGAATGATTGCAGGACATCCCTTGGTTCGATTTTGACGTACCATATATCATTTGAATCGTAATTCCGAGTACTATGCATCTGTGAGGTCACTTTGATCGGATTCCTTCATATATAAAATGTTATAATTGGACCCTTCTTTTTCTCTCGTGTGGATTTTCTAGAGTTTTGGGTAAATATGGAATACTCCTGGGAATAATTACCTCAGTCAGTTATCATCTCTATTGATTGGAAACGAAAGTCACGTCCAAGATCCATATGTCATCATAGCTAAGAGAGAGGGTGAAAAAATTGGGTGCCTACACCGGGTGAGTGAGACCCCCACAAAACTGTCTAAGATCGTTCGTCTAAGATCCTGTGTGCGGCTTAGTAGCGCGTGAACAGAAGACGTAGCCTAAGTCCCCCTTGGGTTGACCGTAATCGGGACTTGTGTTTTGTGACAGGGCAACCTTTAGGGTTGTATTCCTCTTGGCCTTTATTCACTTTGTCCCACCACTTTGTTGTGTGGCTAGCGGCAGAAAAGGTGAAACCTGGCATCCGATTTTGCAATTATGCTATTCTCGGTGATGATGTTGTAATCGGGGATAGGGAAGTTGCCTTGGCCTATCGCGACATTCTGGATAAGTTGGGGGTGACAATTTCCACCCAAAAGTATTTTTTTTATAAGCTATTTTCCTAATTTTATTTTGAATTGGGCATTATATATTGAACCGGTATTGTAGGTTTTCACGTATTGTTCTGAAATTTGATTTGAAATACTATGCATGTTATTTTATAAAATATAAGTGAGATGGAACATTAGTGGACTGCAACCCTTCCAACAAGGGGTTATGTGTTGGGATGGAAACATTGAGCCCAAGAGTGAGGCAAGAGCATGACGTTAAGGACATTGTCTGGTTCCATGAGCCAAGAGCTTTCCGCTCACTTTTCCATTTTGATTGGGTATGTGGACCGGGGTGTGAGGCAAGAGTGTGACGTTAAGGAGTGTGGTTTTCCCTCCATAGGGCCCGTTACCAGATCTGAGAGCCGAGAGTCTGAGTCTCATCCCAGTGGTTGTGATGTATGATTTTAACTATAATTTTAGCAATGCCACCCTCTGAATCCTATTAGGAATGTGAAATAAAATTGATTTTGAGAACATTTGAGTTCATGGCATGTGTAATGGAGTTTGTTTTTTTTTTTTCAAGATTTTTACTCAATTTATGCTTGTTATATTGTTGTTTTTGAACGCATCACCAATATTGTATGTTTTGTTTCTTTCGCTCACTAAGCTTACCCTCTTTTCTTTTCAGATGTAGAGAATCAAGAACCTTCCTATTTTGATGAGTGCACTGGAGACACTAGAGGAGATGATGCCTAATTTGGGAATAGTTGATGCTTTACTAGATATTACTTACGCACTAATTTAGAACATATTTATTTATTAGCTATACATTTATTTAGAATAGATTTATTTACTTTGGATTTGGATTTCTATTTTTTTCACTAAAAGGTCTTGTTTATTAAAAAGACTAAGAAAAATTGTACAAGGGAAGGAAGAACAAGGGGAGAAAACCAAATCGAAAGCATACAATCACAACCCTCCTCCACCTTCGGCATTGTCATCAGCAGAAGGAGGAAAACTAGGTAATATACGGTGGAAAAAATCAGATTAATAGAATCTGAACTGCGATCTTCCCATCGCGTCATCCGATAAGAAATGATGTACCTCTGGAGGCCACACGGCATTAGATGAAGATGTCTCTTTCTTTGTTGCTAATTGTGCCAGAAAATCTGCTATCGAATTGGCTTCCCGGTAGCAATGCGTGATTTTTCAACTTATACACCTGAGGTAGGAAATGAGAGTAGACCACTTCTACCATACAAACCATGGGATCAGCCCCCTTTGCATCATAATGACTACTGATACCGAATCACATTCATTCCATAAAGCTTCACACTTCTTCTCTCTCGCTCTATCGATTCCCTCCAACAAAGCATGGAATTCAGCTTGGAAACTCGTTGCTTTACCAAAAAAGGAGTTGAAAGATAAAACTACCTGAGCATTGCTATCTCTTACTACACCACTTGCTCCTACATTCCCTGGATTCCCCAAAGACGAGCCATCACAGTTTAATTTCCACCATCCCACCGTTGGAGGAAGCCAAAAAACTTCTCGTACTCCCTTGATCCTTCTTCTTTGCACCACTATATTCAGATTATTGCATCTCTCTGTATCCAGACGAGATTTAATTCTGTCCTGTTTCCCTGGCCCATGCCTTTTGACTTCCTCCATAATTGTAGAGAAAATCTGGCCATAAGATCGATGCATTCCCCTGAACCTCCTTGAGTTTCTCTCCATCCATATAAAGTAGGGAATAAGGATCAAACCCGCCAGCCATGCCTGAGATAGGCTAGTAGCACTAGACCGTTGGGTCCACTATGTAACATGCTCTGGAAAATTTGCCCATTGATTTGGCCATGAAAACCTGAAAACCTCTGCGAAGGCACTCCAAATATAGGCAGCACCTTCACACTCCAAGAACAAATGCTGGAAAGACTCCTCCTTCTTGTAGCAAAGCTCACACCTAGAAGGCAGCGTCACTCCTTTACTTTTCACCATCTTGTCACAGGACAGTTTTTTATGCATTAGCCTCCATCCAAACACCGATTGGCGAGGTAGCAGACCAGTCCTCCATACTACCTTTGCCTAGCCTACCCTTGGTGCATCCTTTCTTAATGCCTCCCATGCCGACCTTGAGGAAAAACCACCTAAAGAGGAAAGAGACTAGCAACATCTATCCCTTTGACCCAGCGGCAGGGGTACACTACTGATTTCTTTGAATATGCTACGTAAGAATTCCGAATTGGCCCAGGGGAGACACCACTTACCCTCCCAAATGAAATCAGCAACTTTACTTGTGTTATGGAAAAGAGATCGAGGGAGAGGAGAGAGATCTGCAATTGAGAGTGGACCTAACCATCGGTCATACCAAAAAAAAATATCTTCACCATTTCCCACCATCCAACGCTTAGCTTCAGAGACAAAGTGCCACATCTTGGCAATACCTTTTAACACAGAGGAGGATTTATACCCCTTTTTGAGATTTCCTACTTCATTCACAAACCTCGCCCTTAAGAAACTACTAAACGCGGTTTTTTCATGTTTCATCTGCCACACAAGTTTATTGAGTCCTGCACAATTCACATCCCTTAATCTTCTGATACCTAAACCTCCTTCCGCCTTAGGCCTGCACACTTTTTCCCATTTCACAAAAAATTTCTTCATTGTGTCAGTCTCCCCTGACCACAGGAAGTTTCTCATCCATCTCTCCACTGTTTTGATCACAGATCAGGCCACCAATAAACTGAAATGTTGTGAATTGGCATGCCTGAGATCACAGACCGAATCAATTCAATTGGACCCGCCATAGATAACAGCTTGCTCCTCCATCCCTGCAAACGAGCTTTTGTCTTGTCCATCAGAGGTAGAATCCTATCCTTCTTAATAGCTCCTTTGAAGATCTCTACCCCAAGATACCTTGTTGGTAGAGAACAAATGGGAATGTTCAGCAAATCAGCAATAAATCTCTTCCGGTGAGGTGCAACTTTAGAATATTTTAATTTTATCAAAGTTAAATCTTTGACCAAAAAAATCTTAGTATTTGAACAGAAAATATTTTAAACAGAGAACATGTTTTGCTGCAGCGTTCATGAAGATAAATATGTCATTTGCGAATAGCAGATGACTAGGAGCACTCACCCCCCTCGGACCGGGGAGAGACTTTAATTTCCCCTCCTTCAACAGACCATTCAGGCCCCTGCACAACACCTCCTCTACAAGAATAAAAAGCATTGGGGAGATTGGGTCCCCTTGACGCAAACCACGCTCCACACCAAAGAAACCAACCGGACCACCATTCAATAGAACCAAAATTCTAGTAGAAATTAAAATTTCGTAAATCCAACCCAACCATACATCAAAGAAACCAAATTTCTTTAGAACCTTGAAAAGGAAATCCCATGACAAGGTGTCATAGGCCTTTTGCACATCTACTTTAATTCCCATTCCACCACCCTTGACCGAAGTATGTAACAAATTTGCCAGTTCAAAAGCTAACCCAATGTTTGCAGAGATAATCTTACCTTTTTGAAAAGCCCCTTGCTCATCTGACACTAAGCGGGGAAGAAGACGAGCCAACCTCTCTGCCATAATCTTTGATAGGACCTTGCAGAAGAAATTAGCCATACAGATAGGCCGAAATTTATCCAAGGAACTAGCTCCCTCCACCTTTGGAATTAAAGTCACAAAACTATTATTTACCCCATTTGGAAGCTTCCCATCACGGAAGAAAGCCATCACTGCTCGATAAAAGCCTTCACATACTATCTCCCAACACTGCTTGAAAAATGCTCCAGGAAACCCATCAGAGCCATGCGAGCTATCTGGGTCTAATCCCCAAACTACCTGCTTAATCTCCTCCCTCCCAGGAATCGCTTCTAAGATTAAGGAATCTTCCTTGTTCACCTCTTTAGGGATGACATGCAGCAGCTCCAAATGAGGGACATTATGATCAGCCTTGTGAAAATCTTTAAAGAATTAGACCACATACTCCGCCATCTCCCTCGGCTCAGAGACCACAGAGCCATCTTGTTTTTTCAAAGAACGGATGCAGTTTTTTGCACGTCGAACCTTAATCGATTGGTGGAAAAACTTTGACTTACGGTCACCTAACTTCACCCACTTACTTCGAGCCTTCTCAGCCCAAAGCTTTTCATGCATCTCCATCGCTTTCAATAGCCTAGTTTTAGCCTCTGCTTCCCTTGCATATAGATCATCAGACATCCCCATCTGATCAATGACTTTCTGAACTTCCTCCACCCCCTCTAAAGCTTCCTTTAGGGCCATGTCAATATTCGGAAAAACCTGCCTCGCCCACCCCTTAAGAGCACCCTTTACTGCTTTAAGCTTTTGAGCGAGTCTGCCAATGGGACCTCCCCTGACCTCCCTAGACCACACATCCCTCACTAGATCCTCAAAAGAGTCCTCCTCCATCCAAAAATGCTAAAAGCGAAAAGGAGCATTTTGAGGTTTGGGAGTCGCCGCAGAGGAGAAAAAAATAGGAGCATGGTCCGATACCGATCTATGGAGGACCTACTGCCCAGAAATGCCAAATACATCCAGCCATTGCGCATTAAAGAAACATCTATCAAGAACTGCCGCCACATGCCCTCTGCGTCTATTATTTGTCCAAGTGAATTTAGCGCCCTGAGAAATAGCGCCAATCAAATCACATACGTCCACCATAGCCTGGAATTCAATTGCGGCGCCCATATTAAATCTGCCTGGACCCTTCTTTTCATGAGAGTACAATGTAGCGTTGATATCCCCTACAATAGTCCATGGAAGAGCCAAAGTCGCTGCAGTCCCCCAACTCCACCCATAAATTTCTGCGCTCCGCCCTAAAACAGGAGGCGTGGATCATAGAAATCAATACTTGATGACCATTCCAAATCATCGAAACAATAATCAGCTGCTCAGATGACTACTGCACAACCGGCCTCTGAAGAGAGTTTTTCGAAACGACCCATAGGTTTGGCACTTTGTCACGGCGAGAATTATGGATTAGCTCAGCCATGAAACCCAACCGATTGAAAAAATTGGAAGGGAAAGACATCGCATCCACCATAGGTTCCGCTATACACACCACATCAGGAGAGTGCTCATGGAGAAGAAATTGTAGCGCCCTGGAGGTTGCTGCCATCTTAACACCTCGGATATTCTAATAGAAAATCCGCATGATTACATGTTTTTTTCCTTCTGACCTATCAGACTTCGAGGTCTGACCACCACCTTTGTTGCTCCTTAACCTTCTCTCCCCCACTTCTTTCCCTTTCTCTACCAAGGCAACCTCTTTGTCAACAGTGTGTACACCCGTACGAGCAACCTCCATTCTGCTCAATGGAAATTGTAGAGGGGCCGAATGCCCCTTATTGGAGGAGGTACGACCACCCCGTCTTGCCAATCCTCCACGATTACCCCCTAGGAGCACCCTAGTTCTCTTCGCACGGGTGACAACCCTCACCGCACCCTGAGAAGAAGGTGCTACTACATGGTTTTCCGGTTGCACAGCCAGACCAGGTGTGGGATCAACGTGGTTCAATTCCACTACCTTCAAATTTTCAAACTGGTCTGATTCCAAACCAGCCTCAAAGCTGGAGTCAGAGCCGGATTGGTCCACCTCAGTGTCAGAGGAAACTTCTTCTTACTCAGAATCGGAGGATTCCTTATTTGTTTCTTCCCTAACCTGCACCTCCTCACCAAGAGAAGCTTATCTTAAGGTTTAAGTAGATGGATTTGGATTTCTATAACTGGGGTTATTTTAAGGTTTAAGTAGATGGATGTAACAAAGCTTATCTTATCTTACTTTTAATTGTGGCGTCACAAACGCCTTTAGACTCTGGATTAATTGAGTTTATTTATTTAGATAATGATTATACTCTAATTAAGACTTCCGTTGTATTTTCGTGATGAGTACATTGAGGTTTATTTGATGATTTTTAGTATTTTAGTTCAGTTTCGATTCATACTTCTAAAACCGAACGATCTTAGGGATTTTTTGACAACCCTTATCCCTGGGGTGGTTTGGAGGCGTTACACAAGCACTCCACCAAACCATCCAAAGCAGACTTTATGATAGTAACCTGAGAATTCAGAGTATCCAGTCTGGAGATGACATGAGAAAAGCCCCTCCATATAGCTCATCATTGCTTCTATATTTGAAATACCTATAGAATTTGAAAATGCAAGTAAGAACCCAATAGTAAAGTAAGATGGAGAAATCCAGTATATAAATGAAATTAAATTAAATTTTATAATGCTAAAATGAGACATTACCTCCAGCGTGAGCAGTGGGATGTGTATTGTCCTGGGAGGTGTCCTGGGTAGTCCCCTGAGTGGTCTCAAATGGAACACGACCTGGCTGAGTGATCTCCTCAGTAGGAATAGTATTATGAATATCCTTGGTACTGATGTGTGGAAACTGCTCCACGAAATTCTCCACCTCATCTATCCCTATGCCACCCAACCCCAAGTCTACATCATCAATGGGAAGATCCTCAATGGGTTGATCATCATGTTGCTCATCATTCTCTTGCTGCTCATCACCATCCTGAACACCATCCATCGGGTCAAAGAGTGGGTCTACAGCTGATGCCTCATCATCATTACGTAACTGTTGGTTCAGATGCATCTTCTCTAGAGTAGTCCGATCAAATGGAGTAGATACTATTGTGCTCCTCACCACTCCCTCTAAGCACACTCCCCTGTGACAAAAGATCCTCGTGAAGGCTCCCCTATAGAACAGGTGTCCCTCACCTCGGTGGGTAGCTCGGTAGACCATCTGTCTCATTAGGGGTGTCAATTCCTAAACCGAACCGGTAAAACCGGCCGGACCGAACCGATAACAACATGGACCGAACCAAACCGAAGCCTTATTGGTTCGGTTCGGTTTCGAGTATTGCAACCCCAAAACCAAACCGAACCGCACCGAAAACCGGATGAACCCGAAACCAAACGAACAGGCTCAAAACCGGACGAAACAAACCAAACCGGTAAGAAACCGAAACACTTCAAAATTCATTAAAAAAATCAAAATTTGCATAGTTTTGTATACATTTGTATGGAAAGTCGAATCCAAACTAGACCAAAAACCAAAACCAACCCGATTACAAATCGATTTAAGAAACCGAAATTCAACAGTTCAACATTTGGTTGTTTCCTAATGGCTCCATACCGGTTTAAAAAGCCGATCCAAACCGAAATGAACCTGATAAATCCAAACCGGTACCAACCTGAACCCAAACCGCACCGAAGCCGACACCGGACCGAAACCGATAAATCCTTAATGGGTCGGTTTCGGTCAGTTCCAAAGTCACACCGAAACCGGTGGAACCGGACCGAAACCGCACCAAACCGGACCGTTGACACCCCTATGTCTCATCATCAAGTAGGGAAGGCAAATCTGCTTTTCCACATAGATGCAGAATGCAATGTAGGCCTGCATCAAAGACACTGCACTATAGTGCGGAAAATAATCCTTTGTTTTTCTCATCCCTGTTTTTCCTTGTTTTGCTACTTGCAGAACGCGACACGTGGACAACTTTAAAACCAACGCACCGGATGTAATAATCTTCACCCAATCTTGACCGTTGGTCTCCTTATTGTCTACGTGTCGCATCCTGCAGGTAGCAAAACAAGGAAAAACATGAATGAGAAAAACAGAGGATTTTGCCCCTTCACTGGTAGAAGGTTGTACTGCACCACTCTACATAGTACTCTAGGTGTCGGCCTCTAGTCTGAGAACAAGGCCCATCTAGCCTCTCCACCAGTAACCACTACCTCGTTTATATTATCTCTCTCCTTAGCAGTAAGAAAATTCAGGAAACTAATCCTAGGAGCACAGTAAGCTCTATCCAATGCTTGACCAAATTCGTCAATGATCATCTCCATTAACACAACTTATCACCACACATCCATCTTAATATTCTCATTTCTGTTATACTTAACTTATCAAGCATTGTTACAAATCAAATCATTATTTATTATTGTAAGGGAAAGATAACTAACATTGAAATCACAAAATCAACTCTACTATCAAACCATTCATTTAACAGTCCAACTAATTTTGTGTATTGAACAAGGACACCAATAGAAGTATAGCTTCAATTTAAAAATCAATTTCCCTATTTATAACTTCAAATTCATTGATTTGTAACAATTACAACAAAAATCTTCTAACTTATATTGAAATCGATGATTAATCAATTCACTCATTCATAACCTCTTATCAATGATTTTTATATCGGTTTCAGTTTGACCATCGGTTGGTACGATACGGTCCAGTTTTCAGCTGGTCCTATCATACCTCAATCCAAAATCAGCCCAATAAGAATTGATTTAGTTCTACCTATGTTTTTTCAATCAGTTTTGATCAATTTTACTGGTTCGAGCAGGGTTTTGAGACCCCTACGTCTGAGTATAAAATGACGACATAGAAAGGCTGCCAGATAACCACCACAAAGAAAATTGTATAATCTAAATTGAATATCCAAATTTTTTTTGTTCGATTAATTTTAGGTAAACAACTAATTCCCTAATTAATTGGGATGAACTGGATCCAGATCTCATGTTTAGTCCACTTTATCCTCTAGAATATAATTCTGGAATCCAGATTTTCTTACTATGCTCATGAATGGACTCATTGATTTTACAAGTAAGCATGTAGGCCTTGCAAAATTGGGCTGGGCCTTATAGGCCAGGAAGTGGTTGTGGGTGAGCCTTAGGCTTTTCTAATACCAAACATATCTATATATGATTTATTTATTTATTTATTTTTTTTGGGTATAAGAAATATAAATATAATATGGGAGAGGGTTCTTAGTTAAAAGGAAGCATGGCCCTTACACCAGCGTACAAGCCAATGGGAGTACTAGTAGAAGCTTTAATATGGGCGTAATTTTTGTCTATCATGAAGAATGGAACAATTATTTTGCACCCATTGTGTCTGGATGTAGGAGCCACACTGCTTTTTAGGCTTCTTTTCACATGTAATAATTAACTCTCACCTCTAACCACTCAATTAGGCAATGTTTGGTTGTAAGGGGGATTAAAGTGAAGGGAAGTGAAAATTTAAAGGGAAGTGAAAATTTCATATTTAAAAAAAAGAAATATATGTAATCATTACCCGTATGACTTTAACATTAACTTCAAATCATCCTAAATTTTGTTATAAAATTTCATTTTACTTTCCATCCCAAACCCTTTGCTATAATATGTAAAATAAAAATTACATGTAAAATATATCATTACTAAATATAATTAAAAAAATTAAGTAGTCTATATAATCATATAGGGTAATGATTATAAACATTTCTTTTTTAAAGTATAAAAATTTCACTTCTCTTCCCTTTAAGTTCCCATTGCAATTGAACAGAGCCTTAAGAATTATACTAGTGGCACATCTCAAGTTAATAGCTCATGCGAAGCCATATATATAGTTCACGACAAGATTTTATGTGCAGCCCAAGCCCAGAATGAGCCCCATAAGGCCATGATGCTCTGTCGAGCTCATGCATGGTGCTACTCCTAGCCCAAAACATTGTGGGCTAGACATTCACTATATCTAACATGCCAAGGCTCACCCCATTTACATACCATTAAATCAGGATTTTAAGCTTAAAATCCGTATTGGATCAAGTACTTGGAGGTGCTTCATACGGCCCGTCAGATTTTATTTTAGCGTAACAAGAGAGAGGGAGAGGGAGAGAGAGAGAGAGAGAGAGAGAGAGAGAGAGAGTACTAATCTCTCTTAATTTTTTTGCCACTGAGTGTGGTTTGGGTATGTAGTCCCGGCCATTATACTTAGGCTTTGTTTGGTTGCAAGGGGAATGCAAATTTTTTATGTAAAGTGGAATTTTTTCCCTGAAAAAATAAATTTAGATGTTTGATTGCAAGGGAAATATATTTTGCATGTGAAAAAAATTTCACTTAACCATTAAAATTTTCCTTTTTATTTCCCCACCAAAATAGGAAGAAAAAAAAAAAAACCCTACTCTCACGATCTCTCCCTCTCTCACTCTCCCGACTCTCTCCCCACTCATGACTTCAATGATCTCTCTCTCTCACACGACTTTTGGAATGGACCTTTCAGTCGTTATCAATTGTGATCTATTAATCTTTTCTTTGTGACCATCTTTTATATTATTTTAAATATCTATTTATGCTACATTCATTTGATATATATAATGAAATGATTTATTTTGGTTAGTGATAGAACATAGTATCTAATGACATTTGGTTTGATTTTGGTACAGATCTTGAATGACCTGATTCACATAACCAATATAAATTTTGAGGAGCTGGGTCGGTTCTGGATTGAAAAGTACTCTCCCCCCCCCCCCCCAAAATCTCTTTTGAGGAGTTTGGTTGGATTATTAGTTTTTTAAAATTATACATCTATTTTACATCAATTTTACATCCAACCAAACAACTATGGAAATTAATTGCACTTCATTTCTGTTGCAACCAAATGACTCAAAAGGGAAAAAAAATTTGCTTCACTTCCCTTCACTTCACTTCACTTCCCATCTCTTCACTTCCCATTTCCCTTGCAACCAAACGCAGCCTTAAGAAATTGGATTACCTCGGAGTCAGCCATTCCTTGGGCTAGCTTGCTTAGACCAACATGCACTCCTGGTCCTTCATGAGGTGGCTAGGTTGGGATGTTCTTTATGACATAAAACTACTCTCCTCCAAAACAATGTGGGAAGATGACATATTTACTTCATCTATCTGGGGTCATTATTATTCCTCTCTTCTTTCATCCCCTCTCTATTATAGGAAGTCGATAATATCCCTTGTTATTCCCCTATCCCTCTCTGCACCATCTGTACCTCTCAGTCTCTCTTGCCTATGCTTGAAGGAAAATTCGGTATAAGATGCTATCAAATTTCTTTTAGCTCATTGAAGAAATTAAAAGCATCTAATCGCTTATGTTATTTAAAGCTTACATTATGGTAGGTAAATTTTGTGGTTAAAAAAAAAAAAAAAAAAATCTCTCTTAGCAAGCAGCGTAGGCTAAACCAGCAATCTCTATATTTCTATCTTTTTCTCCTACTGTCAATATGTCTCTTCTCCACCCTCTATTGAAAAGGGGGGGAGGGCAGGGTTGGGATTATCAATTTCATAATTTTTTTTTTTTTTTATTTACTAAAAATCAGCAAGGCCCTAACTAGACAAAACTACAAAAGAGGTATTAAATCCTAGACCGGGGAGAGAAACAAACCACACAAGGGGGAGACAACAAAACATGGTGGAGGGGAAAAAAATCCAACCAAAGAGGAGATACAACAAAACTAGGGTGAGAGGGAGAAAGATCCAACAAAGAGGGGATACATAAAACTAGGGGGAAGGGAAAAACATTCAACTAAAGAAGGGGATACATCAAATCCAGGGGGAGGGGGGAGAAGAAACATTTTATACATAAGACTATGGGGGGAAATAAGTGAGATTTCAAGAGTGAAATAGCATTCCCAATCTTCTCAATGGATCATAAGGAGGAAGACTATCTTTTCTTATCTTTTATTTTCTACCAAATACGATGAATCGTTGCATTAAAAGCCAACTTTCCAAGAAAATCACAAGAAAATTTTCCGTTGAAGTATCTCAAGATCCATTTCCGTTCTTTTTCAAAAAGGAAGATAACTCTAGGGGTAGGCCATAATTTTCTAAGGATACCATCCTAGACAGACTTAAAATAGGGGCATGAGAAGAAAATATGCCTTACAGATTCAAAAGAGTTTCAATAAAGACAACAATTTGGGATGACCAAATTTATTTGAAAGACACTCCTAAGTGAAGAAGGAACTTAGTCATAGCTCTCCAAGCCATAAGAGAACGGAAGGGGCTTCTCTATAGTGTGGCAAATGTGGCAATGTAAATCCGATGACTTGAAGCACGAGACATGCACCCGTGTTTAAGGTTCATGCCCAGATGTTTCCAGCCATCAAAGTTAGAATGCCTTGTGATGGAGGAATTGAACCAGATCAACCTACACCATGAAACTTTGGAGAAACTAGATTGCACCAAGTTCCAAGTAGAAGAAGAAGAATAGAAACTTAAAGAACTAGCCACTTATAGGATAAGATCCCCACTACCATTAGTTCTCAACTGAATATATTAAAAACAAAAAAAATTAGAAAACATCGTGACATATCAAGGCAGATAAAAAAGTATTCCAAGAAAATATGAGATCCCACCTTTGACATTGCTACTGGTTTTCATATATAAGGTGCTCAACGAATTATATGCATCCTGATTGGACTGCTACAGGTTTTACCTGTAGCTTTGGCCACTGGTGATACAAAGATATGAACTTTGGAGAAACAATCACCAACGTAAGAAACGTAAACAAGAAGGATCTTTAACCTTCCAAAATAATTAAAGTTGGTACTTAATCACCTATTCCTAGTCAATGGCAAACATCATTTTGGAGGTGAGAAAAGAAGCATCCCCAGCCAGTTGTCATCTTTGTATTAGAGCTCATATCTAAGCAAACACTAGAGAATTGACATTCCCATTGCTGACAATTTTAACACCTCCTTTTGAATGGAGAATCAGGTGGACAATCTTTTCAATCACCGTTTGGGTTTCCAAGAGTTCCATTGTAGCCTCGTGTCTGAGAGACCATTACTTGAGACCTTTATCTCTCTTACTTTAGACCTTTATCTGTGATTAAGAGTCACTTTCCAAAAGCCTCTCCTATTTTCTTGGGGTTGTTGAATTCCCCATAATGCAACTTTGAGATCCAATCTTATTTCTCTCTCTCTCTCTCTCTCTCTCAACCCAACAAAACCTGAAATATGACTACTAAGGGTTGGCTTTATAATTAACTCTCCTAATGTCTATTCTCATTAGTTACTAATTTTTCCTTTCATCTCTCACTATTTTTTTTTTTTTTCTTTTAATAGTCATTTCTGTTTGGCTACACAATTCCAAACCATGTCAGCTGATCAGCTGATATGATTATTATTATTATGATGAGTTCATGAAGATCTTGAAGTTCCCACAGTGCCTTTATTTTTTACTATTTTTTTCCATCCCATTCCCATAGAAAGGGAGGAAAACAGGAAAAAGTTAATGAAAGCCAACTCTTTATGCACAAGAGACTTAAAATGCAATTAACTTAGATTGTTTACTAGTGCAAAGCTCTGTTAATTAGTGCTAAAGGTAGGAGGAGTACTGTAAAATTGGATGGAATGGAGAAGACAAAGAAATATAGCTGTCATATGTGGGGCTTCGCTGCACTCATGGATAAACTTCTCTGAGTACAACGAGATGCTTATATAGTAGGAAATCTGTTTTGTATAGGTTGAAGAAAATTATAAAGACTCAACACCCATCAAGGCATGTACATACTTGTCTTTGGCCCTTATCTTATCCCTTTAGATTCTTTTAATGCCCACAAGACTCTCTCTCTCTCTCTCTCTCTCTCTCTCTCTCTCTCTCTCTCTCTCTCTCTCCTACTCTCTCTCTGCAGAAAAACAAAGAGGGGCAAGGGTGGAGCACTTATCTCTGAACTTTATACTTTAATTAATTTTTGTTCTTATTGACGTGCATGCATGTGAATGTACTTTCCCTAGGTGCAACTCACGTGATAATATAGCTGGTAAGTCACAGGACACTATACCAATCTGTAAATGGATTTTACTAAGGTTATGCAGAAGGGGATATTTGGGAAGTTGACAAAATAAAGAAGAAATTAAGATTAAACTCATGCATGACAGTAACTAACAAGAGTTTCTCTCTTCAATATTCTTATTGATAATTTGAGATATTAAACAAGAAAAAGAAAACAAACAAGAATTGCAATGGACATGGTGATTTTGTTTTTTAAGCTGATGTGTACTTGATTTATTCAGAATCTACCTCAGGACGATGCATCTTGGCTGTCATCTTATGTTTAAATTGAATGTCATTTATGAGAAATTATTATGCAGAATATTACAAGAAGTCACGAGAAATGTTTCCAAATTCATCAATATCTCTATTGCATGATTAGGCCTAAAGCGTATTCTCTGAGCCTTTTTGTTTTTCTCCCTCTTGTTGGATTTTATCCCTTCATCTGGATGATGGATGTGACACATATCTTCGGCTTGATAACTGAAATTTTAATTATGCTTATTTTCTGATATGGTGACCATAAAAAGCTCTAATCATATATCGTGTTTTGGATATGAAAACCTTCTGTGATTTTTGTTTAGGTTACCTAACATGTTCGCTTATGTGAAAAATGATACCTAGGATTTTGAGATAGAACTTTTGATGGGAGAAACCGCATGTTGTTTGAAGAAAAGAGTGTTGTCTACAGACTTTCGTGATGAGAAAGATCAAAGTTCCTTAAAGGCAAATCAAGATGAACGATTCTTTCAAGGAATTTAAGATTATGTAATTTTTTAATTTTCATATCTATATAATCTTGAGGATGATGTCCACAAGATGAAATAAATGCAAGTAAAGTCAACTAAAGACCTAACCAAATGAACGAACCTATGAAACTTTGAAGCTTAATTGACATAAAAAAAAAAAAAAAAAAAATGTGACCTTTGTCACACCCCATTCCATGCAGAATCGGATCGGTGACCGAGTTAACACCTGTTAACCCAAAATCTGCCAGGATAATTAGATATTGTAACCACATCACAGCATAAACACACACACACACACACACACACACACTAAGTCAAACAAATCCTATAATTTAGCGGAAGTCTTATATGTACATACCTGTAAATACCCCAATACTCTTGATTCTCAAATTGTATTACATAATACATCTACATTTGAGCTCATAGGCGTGATATATACACAAGAAATGCAATTTAAACATCCAGAGCACAAAAGGGATGACATTTCCAAAATAATCAAGAAGAATCCTATGTAGGTATCAGTGTTGTTGTCCTGCAACACAACTCTCGCATGGGCACTCGGCCCCATGCCCGAGATCTTCAGGGACCCATCAGTCTTCGACTGAAAATTCCATGGTGGGTTCCGGCTTTAGTTCTTCGGCCGGATAACCTGCAAAATCATCTAAAAATGGTGTGCATGTGGGATGAGCTCACTAGCCCAGTAAGTGAAAAGAAAGACTAAACAAGCATTCACAATACAAATGAACCTATATACATGCAGTTCATTTTATTATCTTAATCCACTTAGACAACAATTCTAAGTTATAGGTCATGTGCTACTCGCAACCATAGTGTGCGTATGCTTCGGGTATGAGCCACGAACCCCATCCTATGATATGCCCATAGGGTTTCAGGAGAAGGCCAGCGGTGAGTACCGAAAACTAAAATGGGTCTTGCTTTGCATTAATTTAAAAGCAGTACGATTGGTCCTCTTGTTATATCACCAAAGTTGTCGACAGTCCTAATGATCAGTCGAGCGTACTTCTAACTGCCACCATTAGTACATAACCTCGGGCTTCCCCCAGTGATATACCCAACATCTAAACCCCTGCTGGGAAGGGTCGTAGCATAGGGATATGTCATTCCTAACCGCATGCTCCTATGTGAGATAGTACGACTGTATAGAACCACCGCGTCCCATTCCACAGGCCACCAATGCATTCGTGTCCAAGCCAACTACGACATCTAGTCTAGCAAAGCATCATACTCAATAGTTTAAAGTCATCCATCTCACATCACAAGCAAGAATAGACATTTAGCAATTAAATATATCAGAATATCAAATCATAAATGAATTTCATAATGCACTTTTTTTTTGTATGCAATGGCACTCGTGGATGATAGTCTATACAATAATAATATGATGACATGGCTAGTCTACAACCATAATGAAATGATGCAATGTCCTCTTCCCACTTACCTCGTTGTGTATGAAGATCACCCCTTGGTACGAGGAAGATCTAGAGTGCGATAACGAGAGTTTCTAGTATAACTTATCATAAAAGGAGTTGGGTTTAGTATATCTCTACTTTATGCTCATAACCAATGAGGTATGATGATCCCAATATGTTTAGAATCACTAAGTAGATAAACTGACAAATTTGGGCCCAATTAGGATCCGAGAAGTCGGATTGGTGGGCCAACTGATGGGTAAGGCACCTACCAGTCCTTGCTCACCGCTCGACTTGAGGACTCTGTCGGGACCGACTGGCCAGGAGCGACGAGCCAGGTCACGCACCTGTCTTGCTCGCCTGTCAAGCCAGCAGCTCTGCTTGGACCAATGGGCCAGAAGTGACGGGCCAAGTCACCCATTGGTCTTGTGCGTCAGTCAAGCCAGTAGCCCACCTAGGATAGGCGGGCATTGGATTGGTTGGTCCGACTATTCCCAAGCACCCACCAATTAGAACTGAGATTTTATTGTTCCCTCCTATTCTTCATCCTACCTTGGGGAAACCACCACGGGTCAATTCTACCACATTTTCCACAAATCTAAGGCTCCAAATCATGATTCTGATCTAAGGTCGATCCAAAGTTTTAAGCTTGGGTTTTACCTCTTTGCTCAAGAACACTTCAAAACCTCAAATCCTTCTATTTAGCTCAAGAGATCAACAAATGCTCCACAAATCTTACAAGTCTTCCTCTAAATCCTTCATAAACAACATGTAGGACCTTTATTAAACCTTAGATTCACTTTATAACAAGATCCAAAGGATCGCTAACCAAATCGAAGGGTTTCACTTAGGGTTTCATAAGGGTTTAAGGAATATGGACTTTACTCACCTCAAATCGTAGATCTCGAGATGATGATCATTAATTTGGTGTTGAAATTGAGAGATTCAACCTTGACAACGCACAACGAGCATTTTCTCTCCCATTTCTTCCTTCTTCTTCCCTTCTCTCTCCTTCTTTTCTCTCTCCTTTACTTTTCTCACCCACCGTGTAAAACAATAAATGTAGGGAAACAAAGGTAATAAATGCTATTTATGTTAGGTCAAAATATCTAAAGATCAGAGTGGTAGGTCATACTGGTGGGTCCGACCCATTTATGACCACCCACTAGTCGGTCAAAACTTAGTCGAAACATTGGCACTTTCGATGGGGCTCGACCTTGACACATATTCCACTCTTGGTAGTCTATTAACATGCATACTTAACTTAGAATATAGCCACGTACCTTTATTGTTCTTACATGGCCCAATGATACGTGTAAGTGCACGACTTGGGCACACGGACTTCACTAACCACCGACTCTAACTCATCTGGCCAACCCGAGTTCAGAGTCACCCTTACCATCATATTCCATAAAGTACCCGCCTTGGTTTGCTCGGGTTTAGGTCCTGCAAGATCAAACCGGACCAATTGGGTAATTAGACCAGGTTTAGAAAGTAGGGTATCACAACCTTATTGTTAACGGACTTCTATGACTCAGTGGCTGTTATCAGTACTTAAAAGAAAGTATTAAGTCATAACCAAATTCTCCAAGATGGACAATCGTGCTTAAAATATGTTGTACACATTGCATGTGATGCATGTGGTGCAGGAAATAGAGTAGTAGTACGGAGTGTATAGACAGTGTACAAGTCTGTCAAAGTATTTAAAGTATTGTGACAGTGAACAAAAGTGTTCTAGCTTACCTGACAGGGATAGACAATGCAGACAGTACAAAGACAATGATTCAGAGGGTTTAGACCTCATGCAGCAGTATATGTTGTAGTGTACAGTTTCAGAGGGTTTAGACCTCATGCAGGCAATGTGGTAGTGTTGACAATGTAGAAAGGTTGGTTGGTCATCGTTATTGTGGCAGTCTTTTCTTCAATCTCGCCAAGCTATTTTTGGTTGGAGGACGCTGAAGAACAAGCGGCTTTAGATGTCAATGTGAAAATAAGGGGTGTGGCTATGCCTTCTAGGTGTGACCTATGTGGCCAAGTGGAGGGGTCAAAAGTTATATTCTTTATGAATGCAATTTTGCTATCCCAATGTGGCAAGAGCTGTGTGATTCTTTTGGTGTGCAATGGCCTATTTGTGTAGGAGATGATCATTTGATAACATGGTGGAAAGTTCAAGAGAAGTCAGTTTCATTTAAAGAAGTGTGGCAAAAGGGTTTTGTTCTAATCCCCTATTTCAGTTGGATGGAGAGGAATGCAAGATGCTATGAAGGGGTTTGCAAACCTATGAAGTTCTACTTTGTAAGGGTAAGAAATGAAATAAGCTATCAAAATTTGGCTCCCACAGATTCAAATATATCAATTGTTGACCTATTATGCACCAGAAGATTGGGCTTTCCAGGGGTGTAGCGGAGGTGTCAAGAATTTTTTTTGAAATATATTGGTGTGCTTCTCCGATATGTTGGTTGAAATTGAATACGGATGGCTATTCTCTTGGAAATCTAGGCAAAGCAGGAGCTAGTGGTGTATTTTGGAATGAGAAGGTGGAGATTGTGACAAACTTCAAGAATTATCTTGGAATTTGTAAAAATTTTGAAGCTGAATGCAACGGTTATGGATTGAATGTGACTTGGTTGCAGTGATTTTTCTACTATTGAAAAGGAAAATCCCTTGGATTGTGCATCAAAGGTGAATAAATTGCATGCCATATTTGGATGCAGTGGAGTGGAAGGTCAGCCATTGATATCGTGAAGCAAATTCAATCGTTGATTATTTGTCAAAGTCTGTAGCATGGTTTGAAGCCTATTTTCCAATGACTTCTTGGCCGGCCTTGTTCAAGATGGATTTGGATATGGATGCTTTGGGACATCCAAGATATAGACTTCAGTAGTCTAGTTATAGTCTTATCTCAGTGTGGCTAAGTTGAGGTTGAGGTCTTAATCCATTGATGGCTATGCCGAATGTGGATTATGATCATTCTAGCACTCTTCCTATTTTTCTAGCCTTCAGTTTTGTCTAGCACTATTGTACACTATTTATAATTTTTCTTATTTAATACAAATGAACTTCTAGCGAAAAAAAAGTACTGGTGATGTAGCATAACCAATAACATAAAGTTAATGAGTGGTGTGTCAGTAACCACAAGTGTCAGATAATAAGTGGACATGTCAAACAACATGTTAGAGGAAGTGGAATGGCCAAACGGAGATTTGACATTGATGAAACAGTTTGGCATGGATATTGAGATATCTAAAACTATATGGCAATATAGATCATCTAATTGTATGGTTGTACAAGGTTTGGCATAAGGTGGAAGCAACGAGTGCAGGATCCATACATTAAATGTGAAAAAATCTTAAAGTATATGCAATGGTAGTGTGTATGAGGGCATTTTTGAAAATTCAAATGAATCATATGGAAGGCAAAATTTTCATGGAAATCGTAGATCATCAAGTTTTGAGTCCAATATAATTAGAATCATATAGATCTAATATCAGAGTGGAAAGTTATGACACGATCTTCAAGCAGTGCGTAAGCTGAAAAGGTAGTGTCCTAACATTAGTGGGGTTCAAAATCCCATTTTTGGGATCCGTTCACTACACTTGGGTTGATGGTGTCTTCATAAAAAATGTAGTGCTTCAAATCTTCTGTATGTAGGAAAAATAATTGGGTCAATTGGAGTTTAGACAAAGAAGATGTGGGCATTTCCATATGATCGTGCCGAAATAAAGCCAACTGGACTTAAACCGGTTGATCGGTTTATCAACCAGATCAAACTTGTACTCTCTGGTTTTTGTCTGAGGCAAATAGGTTGACCACTTTATCGATCGACTGGATGGGGCATTTGATTTACTCGTGATGGGTTCAATTCATCCAACTTTGAGTCAAATTTTGGGAATCTTTCAGGTAGAAATGGAGGAAGACTATTTCTACTGAAATTGTAGATATTTGAGTCTAATTTTAGATGAAATAATAACCAGCCCAAAATAAAAAAATATATGCCTCTTGCAGTAAAAAAAAAGGTTAGTCTATCAGATTGGTTTTTAGTTTAATTTGGATGGTTGTACCAAGCTAGGGTTTGGGTCATTTATTGGGCTATTTAAGTTAGTTTTAGTGCTTTTTGTCATTAAATATTCGAAGAAAAAAGAGATGAAAAATCCTTAGATAAGAAGGAGAGGAAAAAGAGAAAAAGATAAAAAGAGGAGAAAAGAGAAGAAGAGGGAAGAAAGGCGCTTGGGTTCCACCAACCTTGCCATGAACCCTTCCTTTGGTTGGTGCCTTAAGGTCTCCAACTCACGCCGTTTCACATCTACTTTCATGTTGCAAGAGTATTGCTTGGTGAAGGCTTGTGCCCATTTTTCCCAATTCTGAGTTTGTATGGGCTCCAGTTGTGTGAGCCATCTCAATGTTGGTCCTGACAAAGTCAACATGAAAGCCTGACCCTTAGTGTCTTGTTCTCAAAACGCGTTACTACGGCTATCAACGCATCAAATGTCTTCAAGTGTTAATAGTAAGGATGTCATAATATGGTTTAGAGAGATTTCCAATCAACATCTCCACTTGCTTTGCCTCTGATGGGCAATCCGCCATTTTTGCTACCTTGTCGCAGAACCTCATAAAGAATGCCATGAACTCTTCCTTTGTTTACTGCCTCAAGGTCTCCAACTCACGTCATTTCACATCTATTTTCATGTTGTAGGAATATTGCTTGGCGAAGGCTCGTAACACTACTGCCAATTCTGTGTTTTTGTGGGCTTCAGTTTTGTGAGCCATCTCAATGCTGGTCCTGACGCAGTCAACATGAAAGCCTGACCCATATGTTCGTCTGTGATTTTCCATGATTTGGTGATACTAAAGAAGACCTTCAAGTGGGCTTTGGGGTCTCCTGACCAATCAAACCTATCAGTTTTCCTTTTGACCTTCTCAGCGATACTTGCCCCAAAAAAGAAACTCATTAAGCTAGGGTCCATGACTTGTCCTTCCTGTGGCTCTTGCCGAACTGTATTATATTTTCTAATTCTTCCAATTTCTCCCTTATTTTCTTTTCTCTATCTGTTTCTATAGGTTCGGCCTAAACATGAGCGACAAACTCTTCTTGTTCCTCGTCATTCACAAATCTAGGGGAAACCCTGGGCATGGTGGAGGCTCCTCGAGGGGTGGCGGGCCTAGTTCACTCTTGTTCTCCCACAGTTGGGACTGAATCAGTCATTGGTTGGTTTCTCATCACATGCTCCACTACGGTTGGAACCATGTCGGTCCTAAGTTGGTTCCAGATCATTTACATTATCTGTGCCATTCCTTGCTTGAGCTCGGCCATTTCTGTGTGCATTTCTTCCATTGGATGGATCCACGCTGCCTTAGGTGCATTACTGCTGGTCGTATCCCTTGTAATCAGTTCCATTCTAACCTGGTCTTAAATGTCCAAGGAGAAAAATTTTTGGAGAGATGACAGGGATGACATTGGACTTAGACAAGTCAACTGGTTACCCTGATGAGTCCACACAGGCGGTATGAAGCATGGAATCATGCATGTCCCATAAAAATGGCTCATTCTAAGACTTCCTTTTTTGTTACCTTTTTTTTTTTTTTTTTTTTAATTTGTTACTTTGCTTCTACAAACAAATGATTCATACAAAGTTAGTTGGCATGATGATAAGGGTTTAACTAAAATTTGGATCCTTAGTTAAATCCATATCATGGAGCAAGAACAAACAAGATGGTCTAAATAGTATATTCTTATAAAGTATTTGATGTAGGCCTAAGCCCATCAAGTCAAGGCCCAAGACTGTAAAGCTCATTTGTCTGACTTGAACTAAGGCCAAGAAGGAACCAAGCACTAAAGAAGTTGGCCCAAACACTTTTGGCCAAATCCACTATTGGGAGTCCATTCTTTTAAGCTCCCCTTGCTCTTCCCTAAGTCAAGAAGTTTCTCTTCCCTTGAAAGCTACAAAGAAAGCCTACTTAGAAGTCACTGCTTATCTTGAAATAAGAATCAAGACTTTGAAGCTTGCATCAGACATTGGATAATACAAACTTTTGTAGCAACTCAAGTCAGTGGGATTTCTCTACCATCTTTCTTTTCTTCTCTTATGTAATCTCAACCTTAGGATCTTAGGGGTAGAAGTTCAGATTTAGAATTTTATTTGCCTATAAAAGGCTACCAAAGATAGCATGTAAGTATAGAATGAGAAGAGTTTTTAATTGAATTTGATTAATCAAATTGTGGTTCTCCAATTGAGAGATTCCTTTGAAACCTAGAAGATTTTCTTTGAAACCTAGAAGAAGTTTCATTCCATCTTTAAAGGGTTGGAATTTTCTACTACACTTGCATCCTAGAAGAGTTTCAAGACCCCCATTGGTGCTGCATTCATCCTAGAAGAGTTGCATTTCATCCCATATCGATCTATTTTTTTTTTTTTTTTTCAGATTCAGACTGTGTAAGTGTAGTAACTTGCCACCCCTTTTAAACCCCTTTTCACCCAGGATCTCAACAATTTGTATTTCACAAACGTTGTAGCCCCACCTCTTGTCTTTAATTCCTAATTTGAATCACCTCAAATCGATATTGGAGCAGAGAGATATCCCCAAAATACGAGCCAAAAGTCATTCTATCCGAAATTGATTTCATCTACAAAGTTAAGTCCTCTCCTGATCCTTGTATCCGGGAAATCTTGTGAGGGAGATTGCATCATTTGATATCGGAACTTTGAGGAGAGAACCATGCCTTCAAGTCAAATAAAGGGTAAAGATGAAAATTTTCAACATCAACAATATATTGTTAAATTAGCTTTTGAGGTCGAGATATTATAATTTCAGCATCAAGTGGTTTGTTTGATTCTCGAGATTAAACGATTGAAGAAAATTCACGTCGTTCGAACATCCAATTAAGAATACATCTAAATATTGATTTTCATCTTTCAAAGAATCAATGATCTATTCATATGGGGAGAATCAATGACATATCAGAATTTCATTCGGAAGCGCAAAATGACATCTTGCCATTTTGTGAAGTACCACTAGATTTGGAGGATTCTCTTCCTTACACCCCCTATGACATATGTTAATCTATTTGCACCACCGATGTTCGATGAATATCCATTTTCTTTTCTTTTTTTCATTTCTAAATTCGGATCTATGTAAGTGTAGTAACTTGACAGCCCTTTTAAGCCATTTTTCATCCATAATCTCCATAATTTCTATTTCACGAAAATTGTATCCGCACTTATTAAATTTAATTCTCGATTTGAATCACTCAAAACTGATATCGAAGCAGAAAGATATCTCCAAATTACTGGTCGCAGGTCATTCTATCAGAAATTGGTTTTATCTACAAAGTCAAGTACTCTCCAGATCCTTGTATTTGGGCAATCCTGTGAGGGAGATTGCATCAGCATTTCACATCACTAGATAACGCTTTCCTTGATCTTTCCCCACTTGATGACCCTTCCTTTTGGACTTATGAAATGGTTCTTGTTGGTAATCCTGTATTGTGCACAACTTAATGGGAATCACCTTTAGCACTGCAAGCAAAGGGAATATTTAACTAACACCACTTAGGAAAGCGTTTTCCTGATGACCAAAATATGTTTTAAGAAGATTCTAATTTTGACCTCAAACAAAATCTATATAAGTCAGTTTGTTGCGTTCCTAATTGTTCTCCCTTTATTTCCTACATGATGAGTGGTGGTAGTGGATGAAATTGGATAGAACTGGCTAACCTTGACAGGATCTATATACTCGAGGTACTTGATCATTTTGATATACTTGAAGGTACTGTATCAAGTGGGTGGTTTCGTTGCCCATTACTCGTGATCACACATGAGGCTAGACAACTTACCACAGGGGTGAATGGAACCGTGCCGTGGGTATGTGCATAAGTGTAATTAAGAATTGCTACTGACCAATCCTAGAATTTTATAAAATGCACGGATCTCCCTGAGGGTATTGGCACAATATTGGACATCATTGTGTGTGATAGAATTCCATACATTCTTGTATAGGAAGCAGCCATCATCTGGTCTCAGAGTACTTAGTATATCATGTATGGAACTCCCAGGGGGTGCTGACATTACAAAGAGTACCCTTATCAGATGATTCACTTCACGAACGATGCATGATTGTTAACACATTCAATTAAAAACATGGATTAACCAAACATATTTTCTGATATATAATTGTGAGGGAAAAATATTCCTGCATTTATTAGTAGCATCGAGTATTGGAAGTCTAACATTTACCCAATGGAGTTGCCACTGTAAGGGTAGTGTCTGGAGTCCGGCCCTCTCTGACAAGCATCCGTTGGTCCCGCACCGTTACATCCCCACTAAGAGATACGCTGGGGCCCATTTCAAGGAGGCTCTTATTCCATTTAGGCCTGTTTATTTTCCAGAAGGGATGTTGATGATGGTCCAATGTCGGGGATTGGAAAATGTAAGATTTGAAGTAGCCATGTAGGGTCAGGGCTTAGGAATTGATGGTTATGGGTAAGTGTCAGGTTATGGTGTTGGGAAGATGTTAGGCACCCCTCCACCCGGTTGAACCAATCTTCCTACTAGATGCTTAAGAATATCTCTCCTGATTAATCATATATCGTATACATGGCTAAATTTTTGTTATATTACTATGTGCACTACCACATGTGAATTAGCTTGTCTACTAAGATAAGAGGTAATACTTCTGCTCGACCTATGTTTCGGGGTGAGAGAGTTTGGCCCCTATTGTTACGAACTTGACCTCTATCGACTGTTCTTCCGGCCTAGGTGGAAGTGGTCTTTATCATTAGCTTCCTTCTTCGGAGATTCTGGCCTTCTTGTAACCCTTTGCAACTCTTCTGAAAATTTTGGGAAAGTTTCAAGGTTTTGAGATGGAATATAGAAGACTCTGGAGGGAGAATGACTCCCTAAGGAAATCCTAAAGGTGGGAGAATTTTCCTAAATTTTTGGGTATTTTTAAGATTTTTTGGTTTTGGCACGTAAAGCGAGGTGATTAGATCGGTGAGTATTTCGATAGAGGTTCGATTTGTCAAGGCTGAAATTCGGAGAAAATAGAAGTTGAAGGAGGACATTTGTAAACTGGGTTGCTCATTAGGGGAAGGATAGGTGATGATTCTTGTCCTTGGGATGAGTGGCAAGTCCCCTTTTTATAAACTTTTGGATCGAAAAAGTAGATTTTTTTTTTCGGTAGAAGGTTGAAATTTTATTAAAAAGGAGAAAAAAGAATTATGTACATAGAGAAAAAATTACAAAAAAAAAACTCAACAAGCTTATAGAAGAGAGCCTCCACCTTCGGCATTGCCATCAGTAGAGACTCCCAACCGCTATTGGGCGACCAGATTCATCTAAAAATATATCATCCATAACAGATTGAGGGAAGCGCTCTCTGGCTTCAGATAAACCTGACATTTTTGGCTAAATAATCCACCACAGGGTTTGATTCTCTGAAATAGTGTATGATCTTCTATCTTCTATTCTATAGAGTCAATATAGCCAAGGAGATTGATCCACTCCTAGTACATGAACTATGGAATTAGTCTACGATGAAACAAGGCAGCCGCAGATGATGAATCAGTTTCAATCCAAACTTTCCTCACATCCAGACTGCGAGCATAAGCCAACCCTTTGATGATGCTCCAGATTTCCGCTTGGAAATTTGTTGCTATACCCATAAAAATTCCAAAAGAAAAAATCATCTTTCCATTGTGGTCTCTGAAGATACCACTGCCACCTACTCTTCCAGGATTACCCAGGGAACAACCATCCACATTTAGCTTCACCCATTATCTGGGCGGCTTACACCAGTAAACTTCCAGAATGCTCAGAGCAGAGGAAGGACGAGTTGATAGTAAAAAATGCCTAGTTAGAAGAAGATCCTTGGCATTGGAAGGAGAGATTTTCATATCATTACAGATGAAAGAGATATCCTTCATTGCAGTGTTCACCACCAAGGAAGGGCATCGAGCCTTGTCCTCATAATGTTGAACATTTCTTTCTTTCCAAATAGCCTCAATTATCATGACTAGTACAATCCTCCAAGGCCTCTTCAAGGACCAGCCTCTACCCTTATTTTTCCACCATTTTATAACATCCACCACAATGTGATGATTGGCCCAAACCACATTGAACATAGCCGTTGCCCTGGTCCACAATTCAGAAGAGTAGCTACAATCAAGAAAAAGGTCGGTGAAGGATTCCTCACTGCCTCCACATAGATCACTCCTCGAGGGAAGGAAAATCCCTTTCTTTTGAATTTTATCATCAGTAGATAGCTTACCGTGAGTCCAACGCCAAACCAAAGTGGAGAGTCTCGGTGGAGATCCTTATTCCATACCATCGAAGCCCAAGAGACTGCCAGAGCAGCCTTCCTAATGCCTTCCCAAGCTGACTTGACAGAAAAATTCCCCATTGGTTCCAGCTTCCACATACACCTGTCTTCCATGGGATTAGAAGGGAGGGAAAAGCTCTTAATAGAATAAAAGCTAGATTTAGGAGATTTGACTCAATAGTAGGCAGCTTCCACATGCCGTTGTCAATAAATTGATCAACTGTATGAAAATGGTTTCTGAAAGCATCCTCCCCAAGGCAGGATGTCTCAAAGATTGATCTCAAACTCATCCAATTATGTCTCCAAAAATCAATCTTTGTACCATCTCCCACAATCCATCTCTCATTTTCTCCCACAAACTTGCACATTTTCTTAATGCCTAGCCAAATTGAGGAACCTTTGTAGCCTTTCTTTAGAAGGAAATGTCTAGTTAAGAATTTGGCCCGAACCAGTCTACTTAGCTCGGAATCTTCATTTTTAATTTTCCAAGTCATTTTTGCTAGAACAACTTTGTTGACATCTTGAAGCCAGAGAATTCCCAGCCCTCCTTGTCTTTTGGCTTGCAGACTGATTCCCACTTCATCGTGATGGCTTTGGTGGAGTTAATCTCTCCCGTCCAGATGAAATTCCTCATCCATTTCTCTAAGCACTTGATAAGAGTAGCCAGCCACCAATAAACAGCGAAGCTATGAAGGGGCATTCCTAAGATAATAGATTTGATCAGCTCCACTCTACCAGCCAGGGACAGAATCTTTCCTTTCTAGCCTGCTAATCTAGCCTTGATCTTGTCCATGGTAGATAACAGAGATTGTCTCTTGACTCTTCCCTAAAAATTTTCCACTCCCAAGTAGTTGGCTGGGAAATTGCAAATGGGAATGACCATCTTCTCTGCAATCCAAGACTTCCTATCAGCAGGGATCCCTACAAGAGACATCTTGCTCTTCTTTAAATTAAAATGCTATCCTGAGAAGCTATATATTTCTCCAAAAAATATTTAATGTTCCTGACAAATTTTTTTGAGGCATTCATTAAAATGAATATGTCATCTACAAACAACAGGTGAGAAGGAACAGGTGTGCCACGAGGACCAGAGATAGGATTTATGAGACGTTTTCTTCCCATTTCCTTTAAGCCTCTACAAAAAACTTCTTCAGCAATAATAAACAAGAGAGGGGATATAGGGTCACCTTGTCTAAGACCTCTGGTAGCCCCAAAGAAGCCAATCGGACCACCATTTAGAAGAATTGAAATTCTAGCAAATCTAAGAATTTCTCTAATCCACCCAGTCATTTTTTCAGATATTCCAAATTTTTTAAGGTTCAAAAAGAGAAAATCCCATGAAAGTGTATCAAAGGCTTTCCTAATATCAATTTTAAGCCCCAATTCCACCCCCTCTAGCTGTCTTCCCCATCAGGTTGGCAAGCTCAAAGGCCAATCCAATATTAGATTGGATGACTTTACCACGCTGGAAAGCTCCTTACTCTGGAGAAATTATCTTAGGAAGGAAAACATTGATTCGAGTGGCCATAATCTTAGAAAGAAGCTTGCAGAATAAATTCCCTATACATAGGGAACAAAATTTGTCTAAGGAGCGAGCACCCTCCTCCTTAGAAATTAATAAGAGGAAAGAATTATTAATTCCATTAGGAAGCATACCTGAAGAGAAGAAGGACTTCACCGCGTTGCAAACATCTTTTTGAATAATTGTCCAGCATTTCCTAAAAAATGCTCCAGAGTAATCGTCCAGGCCAGGAGAGCTATCTGGATCTAAATTCCAAACAGTCACTTGATCTCATGGTCCATGGGAATCTCGTCAAGCACCATTCGATCGTCTTGATTTATAACTAGAGGAATGACATCAAGAATTTCAAAATGATTGTCCACAACCACACGCCTGTGAAAATTTTTATAAAAATCCACTAAATAAGACCCCATCTGATCTTGATCTGTAACCACATTCCCATCCTCCTTTAGAATGGATCTAATCACATTTTTTGATCTCTTCACCTTGGCCGTAAGATGAAAAAACCTGGAGTTTCTGTCCCCTTCCTTCAGCCATCTCACTCTAGACTTCTCCACCCATATTTTCTTGTGGATTTCCAAGGCGTTCGAGTATCGATTTTTTGCTTCATCCACTAAATCAAAAAGATGATCAGACATACCTTCTTCTTCTACTCGGCACTGTATTTCCTTAAGATCAGCTTTGGAGGACTTTACCTCCAAGTCCAGATTTGGAAAAGCAGTGCGCGATCAATCTCGAATGATGGGTTTTAACTTCTTAAGCTTCTTCGCCATAGTTAAAATGGGGGAAGGGCCTACTATCTCCATATTCTATGCATTCTCCATAATAGAAGTAATCTCCACATGATCCATCTAGAATTTGTTTAGGCGGAAAGGGAAATTTTTTGGTTTCACAGTATTTGCTAAATTCACCAAAATTGGAGAATGATCATATGAAGCTTTGAGGAGGACTTGCTGGATGCAATTAGTAAAGGTACTCAGCCAATCAGCATTAACGAAGGCCCTATCCAACACAGTAGGAATGTTACATCTCTTCCTGTTGTTACTCCAAGTGAATTTTCTTCCCGAAAAAGACACTTGGATCATGGAGGTGGAATCGACCATCACACCAAATTCCACTGTTGCTCCCATACATAATCTGCCTGGCCCACGACGTTCATGATCGAAGAGAGTGGCATTGAAATCTCCAAAAATCATTCTCAGTCCTAACAAAGGTCTAGATATCAAATCAATCCAAAGATTTTTGTGCTCTACCCTGAGCATTTAGCGTGCACAACCGAGATAGTGACAGTACTTCCAAGCCAATTTAACTGGAACGATATCTACTGCTCAGACATCGAAGTAACCACTGGCTTCAAAAAATTTGTTCTCCACATCACCCATAGATTGGGTTCCTTATTAACCTGTACATTATGGATGAGGTCAGACTCAAATCCCATCCTACTAAAAAATAACTTTGAAAATTTTGAAACATCAATCATTGGCTCTGCAATACAGATGATGTTAGGAATATGCTTAGAGATTAGTTTCTGGAGTGAATCCCTTGCAGATGTCTTTTTCATCCCCCTAATGTTCCAAAAGAGCACTCTCATGGTTACAGGTGAGATGAGGTTGTTTGATCAGCCCGAGGTGGTGCCTAATCCTTTGATTACACTTTCTTTCCCTTCTTTTATTGGATAGTCCATCCACCCCTGGGATTCTTCCCTTTTCCTGGTCGCCCTATCCACCATGGCCACACCATCTATGAAATTCATCGAGCCCTTCCTAGGCGGTCCCATAACCGCTGCAAGTGCTCCATGCGAAGCAAAGCGCAGGCTTCTACAATAACCTTCGGTTTGGCCATCCATAGGAAGGTCATCATTGGTATTTCACCCCGTAGCTGAGTCAAATCCAGAATCGTCTCCCACCATGGGCCAGGTAGTAGAAGGGTCGACCCTGTCCTCTTCCATCCGATCCACCTCCAAGATTACTTCCACATTTGCATTGGAAACAAAATTGAAAAGTGAATTATTGATTGAAATCAATCCCATCTCAGCCTCATCGCACAATGGGGAAACTCTCCTTGATTAAGGAGTGATAGCCTTAGCAAATTGACCTTCTAAGTTTGTTTCCTGAATCTCTTCCTCGCATGAGAAGGAATCAACATCTTCATCGCCGCCCCTTGAGGAGGCTGCATCACCAGCACCGCCCTCCATGGTGGCTCTATCCTCATTGTCATCGGTGGAGCTCGCCCTGGATCCCTACCGTGTCAAGGCAGTACCTTTTGCACGCCGATTTGGGGCATGTTCACTTGATCTTGAATGTTGCCGAGGTTCCTCATCCGCGTACATAGCACCAGGAATGCCCGGATCTTTTTCCTACAAAGTTGCCTTTGCATCGGCAGCCTTCTTCTCTCTGCAAGCTCCGATTAAGTGACCCGTTTTTTTGCAAAACTACATCTGCCAATATGATCTTCATAAACAATCTTTTGCTTGAACCAGAAAAGATTATCAGTCATAGGTTGTTTCCATTCAACTTGAATCTCTTCAGGTCTCTGATTGCACCCTCGCGAAATTCCCATGCAGCACCTATTTTGTGCGTTGATCAATTGCTATCGGTCTTCCAACCACCTTTGCCATGGTCAATAGGACCTTTTCGTGCCAGTATTCCAGAGGAAGTTCTGGGAATCTAACCCATACAAGGGCTTTGTTCACCATCTTTTCATGGATGTTGAAATCAGTATGCCACCGCTGAAATCGGAAATGTTGGCTCCCCAGTTTAACAGGCCCTCTCTTCCATATGGTCGCCATATCTCTCTCATATTCAAATTGGAAGATTGTAAAACCCTTTCCCTTTGGGATCAGCTTCGTCTTCCCCTTTAAATTCCAGTCATTCGCTACTTCCTTCCAAATGTCATCGAGGGAAACATATCTGAAATTGAATCTTCCTATCAAGGCTAATCGGTATCTTCCTAGACGTTCTTCATATTCTTCCAGCGGGATAATCACCTTTGTTGAGGCACCAGCATAAACAAGTTCAAGCAATTCCTCCACCGCCGGAAAGACACTTCCCACACGGCATATGATTTTT
>CM040963.1:40687526-41049904 GCA_022985045.1 Macadamia tetraphylla
ATGACATTAATCGATTGCATAGTGCCACCGCGCCCATACCACGGGCCACCAATGCACTCGTTTCCAAGCCGACTACGGCATCTAGTCTATTAATGCATCATACACAATGATGTCAACATTCATCACATAAGCATATCATCACTTGGCATTTAGAAAATAAACACAATACCCATGCATAACAATGTGAGGATGACTAATCTACATAGCATTTTCATGATGACATGGCTAGACTAGATATGATTAAATGAATGCCAAACAATACCTTGAAACAAGGCCAAACGTCCTCTCCCCACTTACCTGTAGTGTACAAGGACTCACGCTCAGTACGGGTGAGATCCGATGCGAGAAGTGTGAGATTTGGTGAACCTATCATGAGTGAGCGGGGTTAGTATTTCACCACTTTGGGATCAATATTAACACAATCCAATGACATGATCATGTTTAGAATCCTAAAAGAAGGTCACACGTCCGTTTTGGGTCCAATCGGTGTAAAATTACGTCAGAGCTCTCGGGTGGGTCGGAACCCACTCGCTCGACCCACCCAAACCCACCGGTCTTGACCAACGGGTAGGTCGGCCCACCGGTTGACCCACCGGTCTAACCCGCCGGTTGGGCCCAAGGGTCTTGCTAAGACCAAAGGGCAGGGTGGCCCACCTGACCCGCGGTTTGGCATTGCATTGGGCCGAGGTCCCGCCTCCGCGGTGCCAAAGAGGCCAAATGGCCCACCGGCTTGGCGAAAAACCTTTTCTTCCCAAACTTCCTCCAACCTTTGGGGATTCAAATGGGGCTTTTCCAAACCCATTCTTCACACATTCAAGGTCTCATAAGATGGTTCTAACCTAGATCTAGGTTAGATTTAAGGAATGGAAAGCCATCTTACCTTCTTTGCTCAAGAACTCCTTCAAAACCCCAAAATCACTTCAAATCAACAATGCTTCTCCAACCTTGTAAATACTTCTTCAAATCCTTCAAAATCAACACATAGATCATCTATTAAACCTTAGATTCATCATCTCAAGGGATTTACAAGATCTCAAGAAACCCTACCCAAATCAAGGGTTTTACTTGGGTATGGTGAAAGTTTAAAGGGAACCCATTTGCTCACCTCTAAACGAGATCTAGTGTTGGAGATCACTCTTCCAGATCGGAATGGGAAGATCAAGCCTCCAACGAAAACCATCTCTTCCTCTTCCTTCTCTTTCTTCTTCTTTCCTTTCTTTTCTTCTTTCTCTTCTCACCAACGCCGAGTGTCATAAATGAGAAAAGAAAAGAAAACATAAATGCTATATATACTTCTTAAATAACTAAGTAATCACATGGGTGGGTCACTCGGGTGGTGGCCACCGAGGGCCAAAACTGCCAACAAGTGGGATTTTGAGAATTCAGCCCTCGGCACGAATCTCACTCTTGGCATAAGATGTAATATACATATGCGCTTTAAAATACGGCTACATACCTGCTTTATCCGTACATAGCCTTGTGATAGATGCATGTACACGGCTTGGGTATACCCGTCTCTTCTGGCACTGGCTCAGACTTGTCGGGCCAACCGGTGTTTAAGGTCACCCTTGCCATCATATAGTCCATAAGGAACCCGCTTTAACTCTCTCCGATTCGGGTCCTGCATGGTTAAACCGGGTCAACCATATAATCAGACCGGGTTTAAGAAGTAGGGTATTACAATTTTACTTTAATATCGCTATAGGTGAGCAATTTACTTTAATGTCGCTCTGGGTGAGTATTTTACTTTTCGGTACTAATGGTTGGCCTTCTCCAACAATCCTATGGGTGTATCGTAAGATGAGGCTCGTGACTCATACCCGGGGTATACGTGCACTGTTGTTGTGAGTAGCACATGACCTATGATTTAGAATTATTATCTAGGTGGACTAAGATAATAAAATGAACTGCACACGTATAGTTTCATTTGTATTGTGCATACTGTGTGGTATTTCTTTCCACTTACTGGGCTAGTGAGCTCACCCCACGTGCATACCATTTTTAGTTGAACTTATAGGTTATCCGACCAGAGAGCTAGAGCTGGGACCCACTATGAAATTTTTAGTTGAAGACTGGTGGGTCCCTAAATATCTTGGGAACGGGGTCAAGTGCCTGTCCAAAAGTTGTGTTGCGAGTCAGCAACACTAATACCATACAAGGATTATTTTTTATTATTTTGGAAATATTACCCCTTTTGTGCTCTGGATGTTTAAATTGTATTTCTTGTGTATATATCACACCTACGAGCCCACGTGTAAAGATATTATGTAATACAATTTGGGTATCAAGAGTATTGGGGTATTTACAGATATGTACAGGTAAGACTTCCGTTAAAATACAAATTTTATTTGACTTAGTGTGTGTATGTTGTGCTGTGTTTACTATGTCATGTGATCCTAACAGATTTCGGGTTAACAGGGGTTAACTCGGTCACCGGTCCGGTTCTATGTGGAACGGGGTGTGACATTGTCTCTGATCATATCGAATCTTCTATTGATTATGGTTTTAAGACTTATCTTTGGCTTGATACTTGGCACCCTAATGGGGTTCTGATTGCTAAATCTGGTGATAGAATTAGATATGATATGGGATCAGATAAGTTGGCTAAGGTGTCTTCCATTCTTCGAGATGGCATCTGGGACCCTAGTCCAGGTACTTCAAATGCTTTGATTGAGATGTGAAACAAATTATAAGTATTAAGTTAAGACCTAGGGGTAGTGCCCACACAATCCTGTGAAAGGTCTTATGTGCAATTTAAAGAGTTAATATTGCATGACAATATTTAGAAATATTAAATGGTTAATTATATTTTTATTTATGATAGTGGATAAAATATAACTTTATTATATTGTCTCCCAGATAACAATACCTTTTAGATTATACATCTCCCCATTTTAGTGTAATTTTGGAAACTGATGAGGTAATATGTCCCCTTCCTTAGTACGGCTGAAGCGTGTATGCAAACTTGAACAAGACTGACCCACTACCTCGGCCCTCCATCAGGCCGTGCTACCACCTCAGCCCTCCATCAAGCCATGATTCCACCTCAGCCCTCCATCAGGCCATGATTCCACCTCAGCCCTCCATCAGCCGCGCCGCTCGGCCTCCATCATCCGATCGCCACCTTGGTCCTCCATCGCCGGGCCGCCACCTCGAGATCTCATCAGCCGGCATCGCCTTGGGCCCCCCATCGCCATGCTGCCACCTCAATCCTCAATCAGACCGTGCTTCCACTTTGACCCTCCATCAGGCCCTGCCACCACCTCAGCCCTCCATCAGGCCGTACCGTGCTGCCACCTTGGCCCTCCATCAGCCGTACCACCGGCCTCCATCGTGTGTCGCCACCTGGCATCCCATCAAACCATGCTGCCACCTTGGAATCCCTTCAGGCCGTGCTACTACCTCGGCCCTCCTTCAGGCCGTGCTTCCACCTTGGCCTCAATCGGTGGTCGCCACCTGGCTCGGACATCAAGTAATGCACTGAAACGCACACATCCACTCCTACATTCAAGGGACGTGATCTCTAATCATGGGGGTAGGACTCTATCCACTACACGTCATCAAAGGTGTCCACCCCTCTCACGACTTGTACCTCCGAGATCAATGGAGAATATTCCCAAAATATGCCCTGGAACCTAAAATATTCCCAGAATCATAGTGTCACTCCCCTCAAGGACTCTACGCCTAAACTGGACTCTCCACAAACGCCCCTCCTTCTCTTTCCATCAGCAGCCTATAAATACCAAGGTGAGCCTCCATCATAGGGGATCGATCAATCACTCTTTTTATTGAAAAAGCTCTCTTGAGCATCTGCTATGGAAAGATCTGACTTAGGAATCGGAGAGTCCCCCGTGGGGTCAACCCAACTCTCCCCTATCATCTCTTTTGTGTAGGTCGGCTGGAGCACCAGGAACTGCAGGGAAGGTCATCCGATCAATTTTACCGATCGATTAGCGCCTGGGAATCGCCATAAAAAGTCACCTTGGACCAATGCAATTAAGGAGTGAGAAGGTCATTTTTTCTACGACAACACGAGTAAGATCTACCAGCAGGTTACCATTTGGACGTCCCCCTTCACTACCAATAGCAGAGCAGGAGAATGTCCTAGCAGAGACCCCTTCACAAGGACCCCAGAAAACCAGGCCTGATGCGCAAGTTGCCTAGGGAGAGGGGGATCAGCACGGGTAGAACCCTCAGCTATCTCGCCATGTCCCATCATCTTGGGTAACTCACCCAAACATGAAAGAGCAAATGCAGAGCCTGCAGCTATAGGTGTTAGCAACAAATGCACTGGTGTGGGACTTCATACATCGTTCGGCCAAGACTTCAAAGGCCACTACTAGTTCATCTTAGCCCTAGGCCGGCCCAGTGCATAACTCAACAATGAATCTTTGACAACAAAGGTCACCCCTCAATCAACAAAGGAGGAGGTCGGCCCAGAATGTCACGCATCGCTCACTCTGGCACCACCCCGCCTCCTACCGAGGGGCACAGTAAGGTCCCTCCAACCCAGAATGGGAGGGCTCATCGTTCCACACGTCACCGGAGCCCAGAGACATATGATGTCCATAGATCTCCACCCTAGGTAGGAAGACGCCAGCAGTCACCTCAAAGACTCACTAGAGGCATGCGTCAGCACAGAGATGAACGAGAAAATTCTCATAAGACAGCTCGGTGAGTTCAACCCCATGGGGGTCAGGACTCTCCCACTAGGCCGACCAGAGGCGCACCACGATAAGGTCAGGATCAGCCTGGTGGTCACCAAGGCAGAGGAAGAAGCCTTAGAAGAGGTGAAAGGGCACGATGATCCCCAGATCACCGAGCTGAGGTGAGAAGGGATGACCTGGAGAGCCGCATCCAGCACCTCACTTAGCGAGTAGAAGAAATGCAAAGGTAAAGGCACCCGACCGATATAACTATAACTCTGGCACATAATGCACTATCCGACGAACTGATAGATGCCGAGCTGCCCTCAAATTTTGTGATACCCGTCTTCAATGGATATGACAGCACCATAGATCCCTATGATCATCTGTTGTATTACAGCTCAGCCATGATGGTTCATGGTAGGTCAAACGCCATTCTCTACCGAGCCTTCACAGCCTCATTAAAAGGAGTAGCGTTGGTATGGATGTCAAACTTGCAGCCACGGTCCATCTATAGCTATGAAGAGCTGACAAGAGCGTTCCTCACATGTTTTTAAGCAAGTATGAAGCAGAATCAAACTACACAAAATGTGACAAACATGAGGCAGGGAGCGAGAGAGACTATAAGAGAGTTCCTTGCCCGATTCACCAAGGCGACACTGGAGGTAAAAAACCTACCGGAAGGAGTGGCGTATAGCACATTGTGCAATGGGGTAATGCACCCTGATTTGGTTCAGTCTCTGGCCCTTGACTTGCTAGAAACAATGCCTGAGCTGTTAAGACGATGCAATCAATAAGCCAACATAGAGGAAGTCCTGGCTGCCAGAGGGATAGCTGACAGGGGTGATCAGTCAGAGAAGGAGAAGAAAATGACTCTGAGGCCTAGGGACGATTCCATGATAAGAAGAATAGAATAGATCGGTCTAAACCGATGAACCCAAGCATTATGAACTTGATCGTTCCCGAACAAACCTGCTCTTAGAGATCCAGGATCAGAAGTATTTTCGTTAGCCCAGGCCAATGACGGCTAAACCAGAGGAGAGGAACCTCAACCGGTATTGCCGATACCATCGAGACCATAGACATAACACTGAAGACTGCAAGTCTCTGAAAGGAAAATTGATGAGCTCATTAAGGTTGGATACCTCAACAAGTATTTGAAGCAGAAATATGGTGGGAACTGACCCGAGCCAAGGAGAGATGATGCCATGCCGAGTCGAGATAGGGTCGAGCCGTCCAAGGAGCCAGCCACGGACTGAGCTGACACTTACGATAATCAGCTCGTGGGTCCAACTATTCTAACAATCATGGGCAGACCCACGGTGAAATCAATCAGAAAACCAAAGCCCACGCACTGTTCGTATGCATCACAGAACAACCTGTCAAAGCCCTCAGAATGGATCCACTCATTACATTCTGACAGAGATCTGGAAGAGTTGAACTGGCGTCACAACGACGCTGTCGTAGTTCAATTAGTGGTGGCAAACCACCCCTTCCACAGGGTCCTAGTGGACATAGGAGCCTCCGTTGACCTCATGTCCTACGAAGCCTTCACAAAACTAGGGCTTAGCACTGGGACCCTAAAGCTAACTCCAGGACCCTTGTACGGATTTTTAGGCACACCAGCAGAGCTGAAAGGAGTTGTAGACTTGCCCGTAACCATCGAACAGGGAGCTCAGATAGCCACTACCATAGTTTCTTTTATGGTTTCTAAGATCGCCTCACCCTACAATGCAATCCTTGGCCAACCTGGTCTCAATGGCCTTAGGGCGATTGTGTCCACTAAGAACATGAAAGTCAACTTCCCCACCAGTAATGGAGTCGGAGAATGCAAGTCCAGCCAGAAGGAATCCCAGGAATGCTATGCCAACTTCATAAAATCTATCAAGAAACCACGCTCGGGCCTAGCGTGTATGGTAGAAATTATTGATTACCGAGATGAAAGCCTTCTGACCCGAGCCGAGCCAGTAGAACAACTGCTTACTGTCCCAATCACTGAGGCCAGTAGATAGTTTTATCAGTAGATTGCATTGAAATCCCATCGATTGGGTGTTAGTCTTATAGATTTTATATTGTCAGCACCTTAGCTTCCATATCTCAGTTATTCAATTTTATTCACGAAGTAGATTAGATTCTATTTCGAAGCAATGTATTTGTCCCAAGTGCATACCACACATCAATATACTATGAAGCTTCCCCCAAATATCTGGCTCTTCTAAGGAAACAAAGACCTTAACAACTAAGGCATAAAGCAGCTATAGCCCAAGATCTAAGACCGAGCTACAACTCGGCATCATCTAAGACCGAGGTACAAGCTTGACAACATCTAAGGCCGTGCTCAAGCTCGGCACTATCAAGACCAGACCCTAGTTTGGCAACTCAAGCCCTTACGCATTAAGGCATGCAAGCCCGAGCCCCAGCTCGACACCTCAAGCCCTTACTCATTAAGGCATGCAAGTCCGAGCCCCGACTCAACACCTCAAGCCCTTATTAAGGCATGCAAGCCCTAGCCCTGGATCGACACATCAAGCCCTTACGCATTAAGGCATTCAAGCCCGAGCCCCGGTTCGGCACCTCAAGCCCTTACGCACTAAGGCATGTAAGCCCAAGCCCTGGCTCGGCACATCAAGCCCTTACGCATTAAGGCATGCAAGCTGGAGCACAGCTCAACACCTCAAGCCCTTACGCATTAATGCACATAAGCCCGAGCCCCGACTGAGCACATCAAGCCCTTACGCATTAAGGCATTCAAGCCCGAGCCGCCGGCACCTTGCCCACGATCGAGGCATGCAAGCCTGAGCCCCGGCTCGGCACATCAAGCCCTTACGCATTAAGGCATTCAAGCCCGAGCCCCGGCTTGACTCCTTAAGCCCTTACACACTAAGGCATGCAAGCCTGAGCCCTAGCTCGGCACATTAAGCCCTTACGCACTAAGGCATGCAAACCCAAGCCCAAGCCCAGCTCGACATCTCAAGCCCTTACGCACTAAGGCATGCAAGCCTGAGCCCCAGCTCGGCACCTTAAGCCCTTACACACTAAGGCATACAAGCTCGAGCCCCAGCTTGGCACCTTAAGCCCTTACGCACTAAGGCATGCAAGCCCGAGCCCTAGCTCGGCACCTTAAGCCCTTACGCATTAAGGCATTCAAACCCGAGCCCCGGTTCGGCACCTCAAGCCCTTACGCACTAAGGCATGCAAGCCCGAGCCTCGACTCAGTATATCAAGCCCTTACACATTAAGGCACGCAAGCTAGAGCACGGCTCAACACCTCAAGCCCTTACGCATTAAGGAATTCAAGCCCGAGCCCCGGCTCAGCACCTTAAGCCCTTATGCATTAAGGCATGCAAGCCTGAGCCCCAGCTCAGCACATCAAGCCCTTACGCATTAAGGCATTCAAGCCCTAGCCCCAGCTCGACACCTTAAGCCTTTACGCACTAAGGCATGCAAGTCTGAGCCTCAACTCGGCACATTAAGCCCTTACACACTAAGGCATGCAAGCCCAAGCCCAAGCCCAAGCCCAAGCCCAAGCCCAGCTTGGCACCTTAAGCCCTTACGCACTAAGGCATGCAAGCCCGAGCCCCAGTTCGGCACCTTAAGCCCTTACGCACTAAGGCATGCAAGCCTAAGCCCTAGCTCGGCACCTTAAGCCCTTACGCACTAAGGCATGCAAGCCCGAGCCCTGGCTCGGTACCTCAAGCCCTTACGCACTAAGGTATGTAAGCCCGAACCCCGGCTCAGCACTTTAAGCCCTTACGCACTAAGGCATGCAAGCCCGAGCCCAGCTCAGCATGCACTAAGGTATGTAAGCCCGAGCACGGCATGCCTTAGTGTATATATATACAAGGCTAATCTCGGGGGACTAATCCATAGGCCTAGCTCTTCACTTGGCTATCCTTTGAGTCGGATCACCTCTTCACCAACGTCGATCGAGCCACATAGCTGCACCAAAGTAGCAGGGACGGGAACACGCTACTCATAGTCCATCAGATCGTAGCCTGGCATCTTACTTGGGATGAACCGGATGGCATCGTTCGAGCCGACCTGAAACGAAGCAATGTTAATGTCAACCAACCGCAGGCCTAGGGTTCACCACCTCTTTGACCTCCACCGCCCTGTTGCCTTTCCAGCTCGCCAACCCTAGCCACGAGCTCCTCCTCCTTGCGAGCGCCCTGAGTCTCGAACAACTCATCCTAGAGAGCATCATTCTCCTCTATCAAGTTACCATTGGTATTGAGTTGCTTAGCAACCTCTTGTTCCGGCTGTCCAGTTATCAACCCGACATCATTGGCACGGACCTCTTCAGATCGGGCCATTTTCTTCTCAACCTCCAATTGGCCTATGATCTTGTGCGGCTCCCCATGAAGGTGCTTTGCCTCCTTCTCCTTTGAATAAGCGATAGTCACATCCTCGAACCGTTGAGCAGCCATGGCTGAGAAAGTGAAGCAGCGCATTTTGTAATGAACTAAATCCTCTAGCAGATCGATTCGAATTGCTAGAGCGGGGGCTGGTGATGAGGCAAAATGCATCCTCTTCCTCAGCACGGCTAAAGTGTGTATGCAAACCTGAACAGGACTGGCCCACTACCTCGGCCCTCCATCAAGCCATACTGCCACCTCGGCCCTCCGTCAGGCTGTGCTTCCACCTAGGCCCTCCATTAGGCCGTGCTGCCGCCTCAGCCCTCCATCAGTCCGTGCTGCCACCTCGGCCCTCCATCAGGCCGGGCTGCCACCTCGATATCTCATCAGGCCTTGCTATTGCCTCGGCCCTCCATCAGGTCGTGTTGCCACCTGGACCCTCAATCAGATCGTGCTTCCACCTTGGCCCTCCATCAGGCTGTGCTGCCACCTCGCCCTCCATCAAGTCGTACCGTGCTGCCACCTCGGTATCCCATCAGGCCGTGCTACTACCTCAACCCTCCATAAGGCCGTGCTTCCACCTCGGCCCTCAATCAGGCCGTGCTGCCACCTCGGCCCTCCATCAAGCCGTGTTGCCAGTCACCTCGGCTTGACCAACCTGTCACCTCAGCTCGACACAGTCAAGTAATGCACCCGAAAGCATGCACACATCCACTCCTACATTTAAGGGACGTGATCCCTGATCATAGGGGCAGGACTCTATCCACTACACGTCATCAGAGGCGTCCATCCCTCTCACGACTTGCACCTCCGAGATCAATGGAGAATATTTTCATAATATACCCTGGAACCCGAAATATTCCCAGAATCACAGTGCCACTCCCCTCAAGGACTCTATGCCTAAACTGGACTCTCCACAAACGCCCCTCCTTCTCTCTCCATCAACAGCCTATAAATACCAAGGTAAGCCTCCATCATAGGGGATTGATCAATCACTCCTTTTACTGAAAAAACTCTCTTGAGCATCTGCTATGGAAAGATCTGACTTAGGCATTGAAGAGTCCTCCGTCGGGTCAGTCCGATTCTTCCCTGTCATCTCTTCTGTGCTGGTCGGTTGGAGCACTAGGAACTATAGGGAAGGTCATCCGGTCAATTTTTACCGCATCAGAAACTATTCTCTACAACCAAGATTTGGTCATCTTGGTTTTCTTTGTTTAGGAAACAAATATTTGACCAAAAGAGAAAATCTTAAAAGGGAATTTATTATATAAGGGATATGGGAGAGAGAGAGTCACAGATTTTTGGACCCTCTTCTCTCCTCTCCCATGCTTTCTCTCCCTCCATTCTCATCTTTGTGAGTATGAGTGTGTGTGAAGGAGAAAACTAAGGTTTATGAAACCTTAGGCTTTAATGGTGGATTGTTCTTCTCCAATTTAATGTGGATTGTTGTTTCAAAATATTAAAAGAATCCTTTCCTAGAGTTGCTCAAGTGTAGAAGAATTATTATCTAGAGGAGGAACTTCGATTCCAATTTTAAAGTAAATCATTTCGTTTTTAAGTAATTAATTTTTGTACGATGATTTCGAACGCAAGAGATCTCAATCCGATCCCTTCTGCTGCACGATAGGGTTCTCGCCAACAATTGGTATCAAGACCTTAGTCTTTCGTTTGAAAGCATTAGCTTTACATAAATATATGTGGTTTTTCAATTTTTTTGTAATTATAATTTAGTGGAATTGAAAGGGTTATTAGTGCATGTATTTTTTTTTTTAAATTAATATGTACGGTCCACTATTCATCCGATGAACAAGTTTTGTGCGGAAGTCTCAATTTTCAAAATCAACGTAAGAAAATTGTAATTATTCCTATAGATGATTGAAAATTGATTTTGTTAATTGATTCAACTAAAAAAATATACAATAATGGTATTGTCCATTAAACGTTGAACAACACCATATTTTTGTTTCTCAAAAAGGTATCTTGAAAAATAATTGATTTAAAAAGAGTTATTTTAAAATCTATTAATTAAATAAGTAAATAGGTGTCCTATTCATGAATGGTACATATTAGTATGGTTAAGGCCACCATAACTTCATGCTTGCGACCATGTTGACCATGAGCAAGTATTGGTCACAAGACTCGCAACCCAATAAAGCTTGTTACCTGTACGGGCCAGGCAGCCTTGGCTTTCACCCTCCTCCCTCTTGTTTGGTAATATTATAAAGGTAATATTAATTAGGGTAATTTATAGCGTCATCCTCTAAAGAATTTCACTATTATAAGAATATTCCCTCTGTAATATCAAATTAAACCCAGACTTTCTGACATCAATTACTGTTACGGAATATACCTTATATGCTAATATCAACTACTATATTTTTTTTAAATACCAAACTGCTCTTACTAAATATTAAGTACCTAAAATACCCATCTAATAAGTCCCCATCACCAATTCAATAGCTATTATATCCTGACCCCAAATTGATACCTTCACGTTCGAAGTACCGACGACCCAAAATAGAGCTAGAGATGATAAAGCTCTCCAGAATGTCTACAATTTCCTACACAAGTGCAAGACAAAGCTTGGGTTGACAACCATGGAGCTGCTTAACCCATCTCCCTCGGCCACGGGCAAATACTCCGACCTCCCCTCTTTTTCATTTTTTTTCTTGGAGCAACATATAATTTGATAGTTTCCAATCTCCCAGTTCTAGCAGGGGAAAAAAAAACTTGATAGTTCTCAAGAATGGTTCATCTTTCACGTAACGGAAACAAAGATTTCAGAGAATACTAACATCAGCAGTATCTTGAATTCAGTTTTGTTGAACCAAATTGTATACATCATATCCTCGCTAGACATTCAAGTAATTGAGCATGAATCCACAAAACACGGTAGATGGTTTCAGTTCATGAATTGACTTTATTCAGATCTACCACATATTTATCATAGAGATGGAAATAAAAACCATCCACGTCAAGCTTTTGCATTCCTCTCTTTGTTCATCAATGGAAAGCCTAATGATCATCCCATGACCATGGGAGTCATGCCCCTCCCAAGGATGCAGCCACCCAAGACTACGGGACCATCTTGCTTAGCCCTGTAGAATACCCAAAACCACACGATGGCGCACAAGCCCTTTCCGATGATGGTATGCCATCGCTTAGGGCGATGCATGGTCAAACCTTTGAAAGTCGTACTATGCCCATCGTCTGCATGTCCTCCACCCATCTCTTCTTCCTCTGTCTCTGAACAAGTTTCGAACACCGAGAACCATACGGTAGGCTAAGTCATTTAAGAACAAGCACCACAAAAGGAGACGGGGAGTGGGATCAAGAAGAGGAGACGTAAAACTTTTTGAGACTCCGAGCTCCCCTCCGAGAAGGATTTCTTTAACGCCATCAAGGCTAGCAAACGCGTCGTTTGCCACTTCTACTGCGAGAATTGGCCTTGCAAACTTTGCTCTACAAATCTCTTCTCCTTCACTCGCCTCTGCGTAGTGAAGGAGAACACCGCCGACAGTGGCGCTGTGCCGAAAGTGCATCTCTCTCTCACTCTGCTCACCTCTGTGCTTGATGGCTTCCTCAACCGAACGGTGAATGTGACTAGAGGTAGGGGTGAAGAGGATTTGGTAAAAACATGAGTATTAGTCAATAGGGTATAATGTTCATTTTAACTCCTCAGTTAACAATGATTGATGGTAGGGTGTCAGAATCTAATTTGGTATTACAGAGGGGGTGTTCTTATAATAGTGGCATTCTCCAGGGGGTGGCACTGTAAATTACCTATTAATTATTTTGGTCATATAAAACTACAGTTGGACTAATGGGACCCACATAATATTATATTATCTAATAATGTGATTTGAGGCATTTTAATGGTTTAGGAATTTTTACATGCACACTTTAATACATTAGATGATGTTAAATGATTATATGAGATGTTGGTGAGTAACGAACTTGGTACGAGCCGTAAACTTAGACATTTAAGTTCGACTCCCACTAGGCACATCTTGGGCCACTCACACGGGAGTGTTTAGTGCTCTTCACTGCTTTCAGTGAAAGTTACATGGTTCTCATTCAACCCCGGTATGCCCGGTCCATGCGATTGTGGGGTCAGTATGGACTTATGGGACTAATCAGTGAAGGCCTGGATACCCGTCATTAGTCAAAAAAAATTAATAATAATAATAATTACTAATTTCATATCAAAAATTGAAGAATCATATCATTTTATGCATTGTGGTAATGAGATTGGACTTTAAATCTTTGTAGATGGTAAATTATTTATTATTACATTGAGATGTAATGGATATGATGTATGATGTGTGATATGCCCTTTCTATCTTTGTCTCTCTCCCCCCATTCTTCTTATGAATCTATTTACTCTACCCCTTGAGCAGCCCAAATGGTGGGTTAGCTTTTTCAAGGTGATTTTTTTAAACAAATGGATGTATAGATTTGGATTGTTTTTCAATTTATTGTTAAAATGAAGAAGGCGAGAGATCCTCCTATGACGATGATGGAAAAATAAATGGAGGTTCACATGTAGATGATGAAGATAGATGTTATAAATGTTGGTTGCATCACGTGATGCATAAGATATATGATATTGTATTGTATATTAAATAAATAATTAAGTTAGTAAAAATAATTGAGGTTTGTTACTCCCACTATTCTTGCCATCGCATAACCACATTTAATTATCTTATATTGTTGCCATCTTTTATACATGTGATATATGCCTTATTTATACATGAGATATTTATATATGTTGTAACATTACCTTCAATGTTAAAAGTATTTATGATATAGATGAATCTTAATGGATAGATCATATCCATGGCCTCTTATTAATGGTGGATATAGAAGCTGGTAATATGGCCTCATAATAAATTTGATAGGACTTTGTCAGGGTTTTTATTATCAACGGTCTATTCTACTAACTAATGGATATGACATAGACATAGATAGTGAGGGGATAACGATAGTGGACCATCTCTCATCATACTATGATTCATTTCGTGATAGGAATGCATATGACTTGAATTTTTTGATAACTGCTCTACGACCACTCTTTCCTGATAGTCGAGTTGATCGTAGACCACCCTTGTCTTCTTGATTCTATTGTTTCTTCTCACCCCGGAGCCTGAGGTGTCAATGCTGGCAGAGACTTCAAATGAGTGGCATCTGTATGTTAGCCGATAAGATATGGACATGACACTCAGGTGATCAATAATGAAAGCCATGAAGGGGGACAATACAACCCACCCAATCATTGTATGTGCAATAACTCGATAGGTTTAGTTATAAGTGTAATGATTTGTTTTTTCCAATTCACATTTCAAGATATGAGGAAATCTTAATTGTATGAAAATCATTATCTATGTTTCTTCTATTGGAATTGAATGATTATATCTTGTACATATGTAGATTTTTGTGTGACGTCGATCACTATCAACTCTACCTTATTGACTCTAATCGATGGATATAAACCAAAAGGATCTAATTATGTTGACTAGCATCAGAATATCTATGTTATTCCTAATGGTAGAATATCTGCTTGTAGTTCTTGAGGAGGAGGCTCCCAAAAAGCATATGATCAACATAAGGCCTACGAGTTCTTCCACTTGAGGGATTCTAAGGCCATGCTATACATTCTTGAATTGGTTGATAAATCAATCACTGATTCTAAAGGCATAAGAGTATGATGGATAAACTCAAGGAGCTTTACAGTCAGACTGACGTGCATGATCATCATGAGCTCGTTGGTCTTATTCATTATATCAAGATGACAACAGGGGACTCCAATAATCAACCATGTGATGAAGATACGAAATCTATTCGAGAACCTGGAATCCTTGGATACTTCCTTCACTCTTAAGTAAAAGAGGAATATGATTTGAACTCTCTCCCCTCAATCTATAGCTTGTTTATCTATAATTTCAACATTAATAAATTAGATGTTGAATTGACTGAGTAGGTAATATGTTAGAAGAGGCGAAGAAAGTTCAAAAGAAATAAGAAGAAGGCTAATAGGAGTAAGACTTTTAAAGGAAGTGTAGAAGATATAGAAAAAGAAAGAAGAACCCAATGGTCCTTTTTTTTTTTTTGTAAAAAAGAGGACCATTGAAAGAAGAACCACAATACATATCTATTTTGACGAAGAAATCAGATAAAACTGTAAAAAAAAAAAAAAAGTAATTTTACTACTATTGTCATTTATAAGCAAGCTTGTCTATGGAACAATCCAACTTGTGGTTGGTGGATACTGGATCCATTGTCTACATCTGTAATACATATAGGGGTTTAAAATGACAGACTTGACAAGAATGAAGGAGCTGAAGTCATGGTGATGGCTATTGGAGACTTTAATTTAAAATTTGATTATAGTATTATATTATTAAAAGTTTGTTATCATTGTTCTTTTTCTTTTTTAAATGAACATTATTTCTATCTCTAAGTTAGTTAAATGTGTTTACGTTTTTTTTTTAATACTATTCTCGCCATTTGTTTAAATAATAAATTTATTATTTCTGGAAATATGCAAAGTGATTTGTATTTTCTGGATTCCCTTGTGAAAACAAATGTGGTGTCAAATATTGATTTGAAACATAAAAGAGCTCTAGGAGTTTACATACCTATGACATCTCAGGGTAGATAATGTTTATTTGGAAATGATTAAAATATTGGTTATGGATGGACCACTAGAAAGTCTAAAGGTCAAACTTTATCCAACTTATGAATCATACCTATAAGGTAAGATGACCAAGAAGCCCTTCAGCAATGAAGATAAGAGAGCCAATGGTTTGTTGGAATTTATACATACTGATGTTTGTGGATCTATGAACATTAGACTAGATATGGTTTTGAATACTTTGGTATGCTCACTGACAATTATTCTATGTATAACTATATCTACTAAATGTGTAAAAAGTCTAAAACCTTTGAAAAGTTCAAAGAGTTTCAAGCAAAAGTTGAAAGACAATTAGATAAATACATTAAGTTCCTTCGATCAGATCGAGGAGGAGAATACTTGTCATATGAGTTCAAAGGATATCTCATAATAAACAAATCTCAGTATGCCACAACAAAATGGTATCTGAGAGATGCAACATGAACTTCTTAGACATAGTCATGACTATGCCTACTTTTAATAAGTTGCCTTTATCTTTTTAAGGTTTTGTTATGAAAATTTTGATTATATTTTGAATAGGGTCCTATCTAAGTCTGTACCTAAAACCTCATTAGGTTGTAATATGGGGGCAAGCCTAGCCTAAATCATTTTAGGGTTTTTAGTTATCCTGTGCATATACGCAAGCAATAGATAGATAAGTTAGAACCTCACATTTCTAGATATTATTTCTTGGGATACCCTAAGGGTACGATTGGTTATTACTCGTATAACCCCACAGACAAAAAATGCATCATAAGTAAACATGTTACTTTTATTGAGGAAGACCTTAGTTCCAAAAGAATTAAACTTATGGTTATTGAAGAAAAGTCTTCTATGGTTGTGCCATATGCACCTGTAGTCGAACCAGTTGAAATAAAACTCATACCTACTAGTAATCAAGAGCCTTGACGTATTGGGAGGTCTATCAAGCCACCCAAAATGTTTCACTCTTTTTATTGAAGAAGATAAGACTGGGAGAGAATTCCACATGATCTCCAATAAAACGGATGATGATCCGTATACTTATTCAGAGGCACTCAAAGATATTGATGAGAATAAGTGACTGGAAGTGTACAATGAAATCGATTCAATGCACTCAAACTAAATCTTGACTCATGTAAATCCAACACAAGACATCAAGCCCAATGATGTAAGTGGATCTTTAAGAGGAAGAGAGATGTGGATGACATTGTTCAAAGTTTCAAATCAAGATTTGTAGCTAAAGTTTATACTCGACAAGAGGGTATAGATTATGAAGTGACATTTTCTTCAGTAGGGATGATAAAATCAATTAAGATTTTGTTAGCAAGCGCATCACACTTTGATTATGAAACCTGACAGATGGATGTGCAAACTGCGTTTCTCAATGGATTTCCTGATGAATAAATCTACATGCATAAGACAAAGGGATTTTCATCAAATGTTGATGAAACAAAGTATAATTTACAGAGATCCATTTATGATCTTAAACAGGCTTCTAGAAGTTGAAACATCCGTTTTGATCAAACAGCTAAAATGTTTGGCTTAGAACAAAACATAGATGAGTCCTGCGTTTACAAGAAATTCATTGGGATTGCAGTTTGTTTTATATTATTGCATGTGAATGACATATTACTTATAAAAAACGATGTCGGTTTGCTTTCAACGGTGAAGAAGTGGTTGTTCACTACATTGTCTATAAAAGACTTAGGGGAAGTTAGTTACATCCTTAGGATTAAGTTTGTGAGGGATTATAAAAGAAGGATGTTAGGCTTATCACTATCCACATATATAGATAAAGTATTGGACAAATTTAATATAGAGAACTTCAAGAGAGAAAATGTTCCTTGTCGACATGGAGTACGCCTCTTTAAATCCTAATGCCATAGTCTCAAAAGGATATTGAGGAGATGAAGAGAATTCTCAATGCTTTGGTAACTGAAAATCTCATGTACGCTATATTGTGTACTAGGCCAGACATTTGCTATTTTGTAGAAATTGTGAGTTGGTATCATTCTAACCCTGAATGTGAGTATTGAATTTCTGTTAAGAATATCCATGAGTATTTAAGAAATACTAATGATCACTTCTTGGTTTATGGGTCAAATCAGTTGTCAGTCATGATGTACAACGATTCTGATTTTTAGACCAACAAAGATGATAAAAAATTCACTCAGGATGATTTTCATGATAGGTGGTGGAGGTATTATTTGGAGGAGTGCAAAACAAAAAAGTCTAATAGTTGATTCTACCATTGAGGCTGAATACATAGCGACTAGTGAAGCAGCAAAAAATAGTTTGGTTGAAGAAATTCTTGAGTGTCTCGAAGTTGCCCCCAAACTTGTTAAGGATCTTATTCCTTTGTATCGTAACAACATGTGGCCAATAGCTCAAATAAAAGAGCCTAAGGCTCATTAGAGGAACAAGCACATGTAGTGAAAATATCACTTGATAAGGGAGACTATTAGTCAAAGTGATTTAGTTGTCATAAAGGTTGACTCAGTTGACAATGTGTCGGATCTCATTATTAAAGGCTTTACACCTAATGTGTTTTTGAAACATGTGAAATCTATGGGTGTAAAGTATGTGGGAGATTAGATTTGATGTACAAGTGGGAAACTGTTGGACATGTATGTCTAACAAACCCAATTTGCTTACAAGTTTTTTTATTTTCAATTATGCATGAGATTTATTTATTGAGCTTGTAAGTTGTTCTATGGTTTTTACCTAAAACTGTTTTCGATTATAGATAAGACTAGACTTCCTATTTATATGGTCGTTACATTATATGTTACCAGGGATGTGATTTTCAATACATAAATGTAAAAGTACATATATTATGCATGTATAAAAAAGAATCTGGTAAGAATAACGCATGTATTATTGTTGGTTGTATGAAGATGAGATTCGTACCGTCACTTGACCTTAGACCTGAGAGATTCTATTCGTTATAATGTTGTATCACATGTTTTGGTAAACCCATGGTTGACGTCTAACAGACAATATATCGATATGTTGGACACATTGTCGTACTTGTTAATGAAAAAGATCGTTAACATGGAATCCACTGCCTTTAATTAGGGAATATTGAGAAGTGAGAATGTCCGTGCTTGATCAAATAGAAATCTAGTACCAATTGATTTTGTAAAATGTTTACAAAGTTATATTCTAATGTGAAAAATAATATTTTATTTAAAATATTTTTTCGACATCCAATTATGTTCAGAGAAACTCTGAAACCTACATGTATAATGAATTGGGGTTAGGCAATAATTAACTACATGCCCTACAGGTCATTATGAGATATTAGAAAAGTGAAAGGTCTTATATGTAAATTAAAGAAATAATATTACAATAAAATATTTGAGAATATTAAATCATTAATTTTTTTATTTAGGGTAGTGGATAAAATATAATTTCATTATATTGTCACCAATAATATAAAAGATAACAATCCCTTTAGATTCTATAATTTCTCATTTTAGAAACAAAGTAGTTATTCAATTTTGAAAACTGTTTTTTACCACTAACATTTGATATTTATTTAGGAAACAAAGATTTGATTAAAAGATGAATCCTAAAAGGGGTTTTATAATATAAGAGACAAGGGAGAGAGAGCCATATTGGAACCTCCTCTCTCTCTTCCACATTTTCTTTCTCCATCTCTTCTCTCTTTTGTGAGTAAGTTTGTGTGAAAGAGAAAACTAGGGTTCATGAAACTGTTGACTTTAATGGTGTATTATTTTTCTCCAATTAAACGTGGATGGTAGTTTCAAAGTGTTGAAAGAATTTGATCCCTAAGGTTGTTCAAGTGTGGAAAAACTATTATCTAAAAGAGGAAATTCGATTGCGGTTCTATGCTAATCTATTTCGTTCTCAATTAATTAATTTTTGTACGATGAAATTTCGAACACAAAAGATCCCAATCCGATTCCTTCCACTATGTGATTGAGGGTTCTCACCAACTATCTGAGTATGTGACCCCTGGACCCAGACATAGGGACACATGAAATTACCACTTTAATCCAAGTGAAATAAAATATTCCATTCATGTTGATGTCCTTGCGCTCTTTCATTAGCTCTTGTGCTAGTGCAAGGCCATGCAATCAGCAACGATCTCTTGCTCATTAAATTCTAAAAAAAAATTCTTGCCCATTAAATAAATATCTATTCCTTTTCATATGAGCATATGTTTATATTAAATAGTTGCTATATATATATATATATATTTTAGGTAATAGGCTTTTGTGGGACCCGGATCCTCTCCATAGAGCCTATGGACCATAGAGTGATCCCACGACTGGGAAGATCTGGGCACACGTCTCGATGTCACCCTAACTGTGAGATCACTCTATGGGTCCATGGGCTCTATGGAGAGGAATCCTATTCGTTTTTGTGTGACATTTTATTAAACCATTAAGAACCATATAGCCAATTTAATAAATGACTCATTTTGGTTGCTCCCTTTGACACTGTGAACTGAATTGAATCGGATGTACCATTGCACCAAGACCTACCGCTTAACACCATAGAGCCTAGCACCTTTAATGATTGTAGAATACCTATTTACCCAAATTAAAAGTAAAACATGTTCACATTTTAAATAATGGTTATATTTGGGATCATTTATTAATTAATTGTCATTTTGGCTTGCATGAGTGGGCCAATATAAAACACATTTTAAAGAGGTTAAAACCTTAAAGTCCGCTTAACATTAAACATGTCAGATCGTAAGGACTAAAGCCATTAATGGCCGATTATGAGGCCAACCGATCAATATAAGCGACATGCCCTCAATAACTAAGCATTAGTTAAATGGGCGACACGGTAGTTTGAAAGTCTTCAAGTGATTAAGTCGAACCGAATCGAGTTGACACCCTAGTTAAGAACCATATAACCAATTTAATAAATGACTCATTTTGGTTGCTCCCTTTGATACTGTGAACTGAATTGAATCGGATGTACCATTTAAAACAAAAACCACACCATTTTACACCCTTAATTGAAAGGTCCTAGTCCCAAGGCATGAGACCAATTAGATAATGGACCATTTTGCTCTAGGCTCATGGAATCAGGACCAAATTGACCCAGATTGAACCCACGATTTGCAACCCCTGTTTCAAGTAAGGTCATTGTGTCACTTGCACATTTATTTTTTTTGGCATGTGTGTTTAGGGTGGACATAGTCCCCTAAAACATTCAAAGTCGGAATTTCACTCCAAAGGTCTCGCCCCAAGCACAAAGCGGCTGGGATTAAGAGCATTCCAGTTCATACATTCAAATAGCCGCTGATATCTCACCAAAATTCATGCTATAAGTTGACTATGCCGCAATAGCAAGAGTTGGGAAAGTCTTTCCGTAAATGGCCTCACCGACAATGGTTGACTCTCTTTAGTCTTTTATCCAATCAGCCTTCAAACCTATAAAGATTGTTTTCCTTTAACTGTGAATAATTAAGGGCTGATTAGCCTTGTAAAAAAGCTACTTTTAACTAGTTGAAAAGATGTAAAATTCATTTATTTAGATATTATTTAGGGGGAGGGAAGGTTTCTCTAGGATTGGGATTAAAAGGGTCCATTTTGACACAAACATAAGCCCACGATTAAGAATGGTTTCTCTGCTGGATTCATGTCCGTAATGACCCCAGTGTTTCACTTAGAAAATTTTGTTTTGTTTTATTTATATATTATTTTTTGTTTGAAAACCATTTCACATGACGTGGGATTTCAGTTGCGAGTCATGTCGTTTGACCTTCGACACAAAGAATGTTCATATTTAAGAAATGTCATAATTATCAATAAACAATAATCTCCCACTACAGGAAGAGATGCTTTTAACTCACCATTCAAATAGCAAAAGAAAGTTAGTTTATCAAACCAAATGGCTCAAGAACGCAGTCAAATTGGCCTCGGTTAGTGACATTCCACAGTGGGTGCTCTGTCAAATCACAAAGATTGTAGGTTTCCGGTCAAAATGGGCCCTTAGATGCTTTTCTTTGTGGTGATTGAAAAGAAGTTATAAGCGTTAAAAATTTTTCGTTAATTACCTTCCAGCGTTGCAAAGTTTTCAAAGTTGGGATTTAAGAAATCCTTTGACATCGCAACAGTTTCTTCTAGAGCTTTGCTTCCCAAAGCATGGACGCATTACTTTAGGGGTAATTCCCCTTATTAATATTAAAATTTGATTTTATTTCTTTCTCGTGAATCTCACTCTTGTTTGAAGCCGTGAAGAAGGATGGAAGCCGTTTCTATGCATCTCATGTGATTTGACCTTCACATAAAAAATGGAGTCTCTGTTTGCTAAAGATCGCATCGTCTTAACAATAATCACTGTCCCACTACAGGAAGAGATGCTTATAACTCACCATTAAAAAAACAGAAAAGAAAGGAAAGCCTATAGTTTATTGCACCACCTGGCTCAAGTTAACGCCAGCTCCAAAGTTGGCCTAACGGTAGACGGCCACACTTCCACCGATGGGTCGCTCCACACAAAGTCACAGGTGCACCTGCGCAGTAGGTTTCCGGTCAAAATGGGCCCTTAAGATGTTTTTTCTTTGTGGTGATTGAACAGATAAGGTTATATGGCCGTTCAAAAAGTTTTTCGTTAATTACCTTCCAGTCCTTCTTCACAAGTCTTCAAAGTTTCAATTTGAAGCTTAAATCCGAAAGCAACTGCAACAGTTTCTTCTAGAGCTTTGCTTCCCAAAGCATGGACGCATCTTCTTTAGGCAAGTTAGTTTCTTCTTATTAATATTATTATTTGATTTTATTCCGTCTTTCCTCGTGGAATCGCTCACTCTTGTAATTGAAGCCGTGAAGAAGGTATGGAAGACCGAATCTATGCATCTCTAAGTGATTACTCCTACATATTCAATCACATGGAGTCTCTGTTTGCTCAAGATCGCATCGTGTTCTCCACCAATCGATTAAGCTGGTGGTATGTTTCAACCACTTAATCATCTAACTCTGGTTGTGTGTTTTGAATTTCAGGTTTTTGGTTTCTGGGTAGGTTAGAAAACTTCATTTCTCTGTGTTGTAAACTAGATTCCTTGTTGGTGTGATGGGTACTGATAAAGTTTCAGATGGAATTTGGTTTCTGGGTCGATTCTGGGTCGGTTAGAAAACTTCATTTCTCTGTGTTGTTAAATAGATTCCTTCTTGTTGTGATGGGCACTGACTAAGGTTCAGATGGTTTTTGGTTTCTGGGTCGACTAGAAAACTTCATTTCTCTGTGTTGTAAACTAGATCCTTGTTGGCGTGATGGGTACTGATTAAGTTTCAGATGGAATCTGGTTTCTGGGTCGATTAGAAAACTTCATTTCTCTGTGTTGTGAACTAGATTTCTTGTTGGTGTGATGGGTACTGATCAAGTTTCTGATGGTTTTTGGTTTCTGGGTCGATTAGAAAACTTCATTTCTCTGTGTTGTAAACTAGATTCCTTCTTGTTGTGATGGGCACTGATTAAGTTTCAGATGGAATCTGGTTTCTGGGTCGATTAGAAAACTTCATTGCTCTGTGTTGCGAACTAGATTTCTTGTTGGTGTGATGGGTACTGATCAAGTTTCTGATGGTTTTTGGTTTCTGGGTCGATTAGAAAACTTCATTTCTCTGTGTTGTAAACTAGATTCTTTCTTGTTGTGATGGGCACTGATTAAGTTTCGGATGGTTTTTGGTTTCTGGGTCGATTAGAAAACTTCATTTCTGTGTGTTGTAAACTTGAATCCTTGTTGGTGTGATGGGTAGTGATTAAGTTTCAGATGGAATGAGTATGGGTATTGAAAATACTTTTCACAGCTTTACCTGGATTTATGTAAATTCTGTTCTTGTTGAACTCTCTACATATTTATTTTTGGTTAAAATTACAGTTAAAGCAAGTATTGTATTTCTAGTTCTTGAATCCGAATCCATGCTATATGCAAATTCTTAGATTCTGTGGTTGTCTTAGAGTTCCTTTGCTGGTGGGTCTTTGTCGGATTATGAACTGAAACGATTTCAAGAGCTTCCATTTGAAAATATGTCATTTTGTCAACCTTTTCATAATTGGTTGATTTGTATTGCTTGTGTGGTAGTCTTCTGCTCTGTCAGTTTATATCATAACTTGAATTGAAACAAGTATGAGATTTTTCTTCTTTTCTTTCCCTAATACCAATTTATTATATGTTTACGGGACAATCTGAATTCCTTTTGTTCCATCTTAATGAAGTTTGATCAAATTTCCTCAGAAAGTTAATATAAGTACTACCCATTCTCAGAAGAAAATAAAAAAGGAAGTTGTCTTACTTTCTGTAGTAGCTACAAAGCTCAAGTTCAATATAAGTATATTTGAAGGAAAGCTCAAGTTCGACATTATTGAGAGTATATTCCATGTGCCCTTGTGGGTTTTGATCATATTGTCAGTCTAAATTAGCTGAAGTTAACTGATTTTTCACCCACATTTGGGCTTATCAGAACTCAGAAACTTAAGGGTTGTTTTATTGGGCACTAACTTCTTGCTTCTCTTCTTTAAATTTTGATTCAATTTTTAGCTGTTAAAATATTGACCCGTGTATTATAGATTGGAATGTGTGTTGGGAACTCTGGCACTAATTGAGAATTTAGGGATTTTTGTCTAAGCAAAATGATAAATAGAGTTCGATTTATTTCCCAGTTTTTTTGTTGTGATTGACATCCTAACCTAGACCTTTTGCAATTTGAAGCTAGGGTGTTCTATGACCAAGGACCTTGAGAAGGTTCAACCTTGACCAGAGAATGGTTTCAACTGGTGATGGAGGAGGCATAGAGGAAGATGGGGAAGATTTAGGGCCTGGTGCTATACCAAATAAAATCAAGCCTTGTGTTTCCCTTCACGTTTCTACCTCTCTAAAGGGATTGTTCGGCCATGAAGAGTCTGAAAAAGATGCTTTGGATTTCTTTACAGATGTTCCTAGTAGGCCCGGATTCCTGAAATTTGCTTCATCTACTTGTGCATCTCCATCAGCCAGAATCCTGCAACTTGCTGAGGAAAGAGATGAAATTTTACGTTCACGTTCAGTTCATTCTTCAACAGAACATGGGTTCCAGGAATATTTTAATTTGATCTTAGCTGGGAAAATTGATTGGGTTTCTCTCTGGAAAGTTGGCAAAAAATGGATCAGAAACCCAATGAACATTGCCATACTCATTTGGATTATTGGTGTTGCTGTTTCGGGTGCAATCATGTTCCTTGTTATGACAGGAATGTTGAACCATGTCCTACTGAATAAATCCCAAAGAGATGCCTGGTTCGAAGTCAGTAATCAAATCATCAATGCCCTCTTTGTTCTTATGTGCCTTTACCTACACCCAAAGCGATTCCATCACCTTGTGCTTTTATGTAGATGGAGACAAGATGACATTTGTAGACTCAGAGAGGTTTACTGCAAGAATGGCACTTACAAACCGAATGAATGGGGCCACATGATGGTTGTCCTGGTTCTACTCCATTTGAACTGTTTTGCCCAGTATGCCTTGTGTGGCCTTAACTGGGGTTACAACAGGTCAGAACGACCACTCATTGGAGTTGGTCTCTGCCTCGTTTTTTCAATTGGAGCGCCAGCGGTTGCTGCTGTATACTGCTTTTTAAGTCCCCTCGGGAAGGATTTTGAGTCTGAAATGGATGAGGAAGCACAGGATCGTATGATCTCTGTTGACACTGACCGTTCAAATCACCTAAGAGTGATGTCTTTTGAGGACAGACATGAGCAGAGAGTTGTGAACAGACCCGAGTGGAGAGGAGGTTTACTTGATTATTGGGATGATATTTCTCTTTCTTATCTCACATTCTTCTGTAGTTTCTGTGTTTTTGGGTGGAATATGAAGAGACTTGGGTTTGGGAACATGTATGTTCACATTGCGACTTTTTTTCTATTTTGTACTTCTCCCTTTTGGGTTTTCAATCTTGCTGCCATTAATATTGACAGTGAGGCTGTTAAGGAAGCATTGGGCATCACAGGGATTTTGCTTTGTGTATTTGGATTGCTGTATGGGGGCTTCTGGAGGATCGAGATGAGGAAGAAATTCAATTTGCCTGCTAATGACTTCTGCTGTCGTAACCCTTCGCTGACTGATTTCGCAGCGTGGCTTTTCTGTTTTTCATGTGCTCTAGCTCAAGAAGTGCGGACAGTGGATTTCTATGATATTGTGGGAGATAAATTTTACAGAAAACAAATGGGTGAGAGTAGCGAGGGTACTGTCTCCTTTGCCCCGCGAGGATGGATCATTTCACTTGCAATCAAGCCCAAGTCCTCGACTTTGGAATGGCCTCAGCGCATCCATGCTGAAGATGCTAAACTCTCCAAGCCCTAGTAGAGTTTTCAAAGGATATTATGATTTAGAAAGGCAGCTGCCCATGGTAGAGGAAGAATCTGTTCCAAGAAGCAAGGACAAGACCATGACACCACCGTGTCCATCAGTGATAGGAAGAGAAGATATACAGTCATGACCCTTTCCAGTAAACTGTGAAAAGAATGGTGGTGGTGTGTGGAGATATATTCAATGATGAGTAAATTTTGATTGTTCTCTACTTATTTCCCTAATTGGCCTTATGTTGTTATCTATGTAACATCATTGTTTTTTGACTGAGATTTGACCTTTAGGATTTTATTGAAACAATTCTTTACAGAAATGATTTTGTCTTAAAAGCTTTGGGTAGTTACAATCAAACAATAGGTTTGTGCTGTTAATCAACTGTACTTTCTTCTAGATTTGGTTTGGAATGCCCCATATGTTTTAGGTAATCCACATGTGCTTTTTGGAGTATCCATTACATTAACAATTATAGTCCTTAGATGACTTGTTTTCAATCCATGTGAATGATTATGATAGTAGAGAAAAGAAGGGAATCAAAATACATCCTTCTATGAGGGATGCAGTTTTTCAACTACTGTTATCAATTCAATCCTCATTGTCAAGAATGAGACAAATGTTGTATACCAGCAATCTTTGACAACAGCACTTAATAATCTTGTTATCCTTGGAATTGTGCACATATCAATTGAATTTGGTCTTCAAACTGCTACAGTTGTGACAAGAAGTTAACTACTGCCAGTTTGTGGAATGTAACTATGTTGTATAAAATACTTGCTATAGCCTAGAAAAATATAAGAAATTCAGAATTATGATAAAAGAGATTATATAATTTTGGAAGAGAAGATTTGATGTGATTGTCTTTATTCATAAACATTTGTATAATCAGTTTCTGTGACAAAGTTTGAAGTGTATTCTCTGGATCGTTGACATTTTCAAGAGGCATGGAGCATAAGCTTCACATTCATTGACTTATGGTAAATAAAAAAAAATAAAAATAAAAAATAAAAATGTGAGTTATATGATTTTCCAAGTAAATAAGGAAAATGGCATAACAACGATGAAAATACATAGTTTTGAAAGGCAATTCTGAAAACATAAATGTATTGCAACAACAAACAGATCTATTCGAGGTCATACCTGGGAGGCTGGGACAAGACTAAACTATGTATGTCTTTCCTCATTACTTTTCATATGATGATTTTGGGTTTGCCACTAGTTCTTTTAGCTCCTTCAATTTGAATTAGTTACTCCTTCTTAGTGGTGCATCCCATGTCTCCGTTGATCATGGCCATACCACTTCAAAGGACTTTCTCAGAGATTATCATGAATCGGCACAATTCCCAGTCAGCTCTAATATGGTCATTCTTAACTTCATCATTCCTAGTTTTTCCACACATGCATCTCAATATCTTCAATTTTGTTACAGATAGCTTATCTATATGACATTTCTTAAAAGCCAGCATTCTGCAATATATATATCATAGGTGGTCAAATGAATGTGAACTTTTTTTAAGTTTTAAAAGAACACATCATTCACACAACACTTCACATGCACCTCTCAACTTCATCCATCCCACCTTAATCCTATGTGAAACATCATCCTTTCTATCATCTTCTTTATTTATAATTGATTTTAGATACCTGAAATGATCACTTTGTGATACCTCTCTCTCTTTAATTTTCACCATTTCATTATCCATTGTAGTGTGACTAAAATTGCACGTCATATACTCCGTCTTCGATCTATTTATCTTAAAACCTTTTGATTTCATGGTTAATCTCCATAGCTCCAACTAAGTGTTAATCCCAAATTTTGTCTCCTACCAAAACAATGTCATTAGTAAAGATCATACACCACAAAACCTCATCTTGAATGTAAATCATTTATGATAAGTGCAAACAAATAAGGGACTAAAGTTGATCCTGCGTAGTCCAATTGTAATTGAGAATAGATGAAAATATAATGTTTTTTCTAATATATCCTTTTATTTTTTTTATTTATTTATTTATTTTTTTTTTGGGGGGGGGGAAGGACAAGGTTCAAATTCAATATCACTGCATGAAACTTTATTTTAGATTTATGACAGATGTATTCTCAAACTTTTGATGAGAGACGTGCTATTGTGCATCATGTGCCTCGCTCGAGGCATGAGCCTGTAGTTCTGGAAATTAAGGACATCAAACCATTTGAACCATTAAAGGCATTAGTTTGAAATAAATGAAACTTTATAAATTGATAAAACTTGGTTAAAAATTGGGAAGAACTGCCCCAAATTAGCAGCCTTGATAATCATGGTGATGAGATGGAGGATTCAGAAGGTGCATCTAAGGGAATGGAGGAGGGTGTTTGGTAAGAATTTATGTTCTGATATAATAGATGTTGCTCCTGGTGGGCCACCCGAAGGGCCATAGGGTGTCTCTTATTTGAACAAGGTCAGTTTAGGTTCGGATCCTATGTAGAGATTAAGTATAACATACATACATATATTATATACATATTAATTTAGTATAGTATACTATACATACCTTACCAAACAAATAATGCTATACATACCATATTAAGTAGTATGCCATGTATATCATGTTTTACAGTATCCATACCACAACATGATAGCCTATACATTATGTAGCATAGTTTACAAGATTTTATACCATAACATGATAGCGCATACATTACATAGATAATGTAGTCGGCTTCGCATAATTTACTTGCTTTCTAGCCTAGCAATCTAGACTAGGGTTAGCTTTTTTATATTTTCTTACTGTACATGCTTAGATATATAAAACTAGTTAATAGGACTTGTAAGTATTTATGAATGGTCAAATTAGAAGGTGACTAACCTTTAGCCAAATGGATTGAGTGCATAACACTTTCCCCATCCATGCTTTCCCAAAGATCTGAGTAAGCAAAGTCATTCATAGGAGTTTATTTTTATCCCTAAAAAAGAAAGACATTTATAGGTCCTAGACTCTTATTTATGTGGCGACTTCTTATACCCATTTATCCTCTTTTTGAAGTGAGTGGGTACGACCTAGGGTGGAAATACCCCAGACCAATCTGCTTGTGTCATGTGTTCGCAATGCCTCCCAGAGTGTGCATTCCTCTAATTGTAACTACACCCCTTTGTAGGATGGTTTGGTTTAGCTTCAATATCCCAAGAGATTGTTTTAGTATTTGGAGAGCTATAATAAATTTACTACCTACTAAAGAATTTATTCTTTAGAAAAATTGGTCAAGTATCTAAGGGCCCGTTTGGTATCGTTTCTGTTTCAGAAACTCCGTTTCGTGTCAGAAATGAAAATTTCAGTTTCTATGTCAAAACGCAGTTTTTAAACGAAAAAATGGTATTTCAAAATTTCAGATTTTTATCGAGAAATTTATTTTATTTTATTTTATTTATTATTATTATTATTTTTTTTTTTTTTGTAAAATGGAACGAAACTGGGAAGTGGAGTTCCGTCCAATCTCGTTTTTTCAGTTTTTTTTTTCACTTTTTGTTCCAAAAAACTGAAACTGATCATAAGTGCACCAAACAGAGGATTCTATTTTTTCGTTCCAATAAAACGAAAAAACTCCAAAAATGTTTTTTTAGAACGATACCAAACGGAGCCTAATTGTTACTTTTGCTAGAATTCATTGGAAAGTGTACTCCATTTATTCCTCTCTTGTCATTTCTCCAATTCAGTCTGAAAGGTATTCTATAAATGTTGACTACAAGAGTAATCCTTCATTTTGATAAAGAATGGCAGGTGGATATTGAAGAACTTTAGTTATTAATCACCTTGTGATACTATTAGTAAGTTGGTTATTGGTACCATGATTTATTATGTTTGGTGGGAAAAATAAAAGAAATGGTCCTCAATACATTCTATCGATCATATCTTTGAAGCAATCACATTTGAGACAAAAACAAACTTCTTCCTATTCCTTCTATGTGCCGAAACACTATACGAAATAGAAATCTTACCTCTTATTAGGATATTCCTCTTATTTCTCCCATCGCTTTTGATGTATCATCCTTTTAATTATATTTTTCTCCCTAATTTTTTTATATATCATCCATTAATTTTTTTTCCCTCATTTTTTTGTTTTATCTTTCTTATTTACCCCCATCTTTTGTTGTGTCATTTTTTTTTATTGTTGCTTTGTCCATCTGGTTTGGGATTTATCCCTCGTTTAGCCTATCAGGTTGTTGTAATTATTCTTTTTTTTTCTTAATGAAATCTTAAAAAAATAAAAAATAAAAAAAAAATAACAATTTGAGCCTAGATGGCGTGGTTAAAGCCCAACAACATCATATTTCTTTATTGGGCTTAAGAAACAAGTTTGTTTCCAATTGGGCCCAAATTGTTAACTCGAATCACTAACAAAATCGAAACTGATATCTGAAACTGTTTAGAAAAACATTAACCCAGAACCGTTTATTAATTTGGGTATTGATTTGGGCTAATGGAACAGTTGAAACGATTTGGTTTTGGTTCCTACCCTTCTGAACCGAATTATAACCGAAACAATTAACACCCTTGGGTTGGGTGTGGCCCGTGTGGGTAAGGGATCAAGTTTCAGACTGAACCGGTCGGACTTACTGAAATCGATTGGTTTATCCTAACTCAAACTGAACCAAACCTTTATTGGTTTGGTTTTAGGTTGGGTTTTATAAAACCAGTAAAAATAAAAAAATAAATCGGACCAACTGAAGGTATTGAACGAAAATAAAAAACACACCGAACCCAAAAAGTAGGGATGTAAACGGATCGAATTCGAATCAGATGAGTTCGGATTCAAATATTCCTGATTGGATTTGGATACCCCTAAACGAATACGGATGCCGATTGAAATTGGATTTTTAACTATCCATTTACTCTCTGACTTGTGTAATCCAAACATTCCTCCCCCAATGAATATAATTTGCTCTTAATCCGTATTTCTAAGTCGTTTTAACTATTTTCCTCATTCTTTAGAACCTATTTAAACTTCAAAAACCCTCAAAATCATTAATTGATTATTTAATTGGATCAGAAAATTATTTTTCTGATAATTCAGACTTTATTCCGGATACCCTTTTACCGAATATAGATACCCCAAAACGAATACGAATGCGAATGCGAATTCAGATTTTGACTATCCATTTACATCCCTACCAAAAAGTTGAGTCCAGACTCTCCAGACTTGTACTAACACGATACGAAACCTAAAAATTAAAACCAAAAAAGTGGGCTTGATAAAAATGTGCGTCCCACACTACCCACCATGATGAGAAAAAATTAGTTGTTTGTATAATTACCTAATTGTATGAGTCAGTATCCAACATTTGTTTTTATTGTTATATTCATTTTCACCGTATAAAAAATGAGACAAATGTTGAATGCTGACTTGTACGGTGATCGTATGTTCAATAGTGAAACTTGAAACATAGAAGCATCTCCCCTAGAGTCTTAAGCCCTGAGCCCCACAACCATTTCTCCGAGAGCCGGTCCTAAAATCTCTATATAAGGCAGAACAATCCCATCCGTTCCAATCCTCCCTCTCAAGTCTCCTCAACTCCCTCTTGCCTTTAACGTCGTTTTTCCTTTTCCTTTCTCTCTCTCAGCTTGCGAGAGAGTTCTCCTTTGTCTGTTTTGTTGTGTTCTGTTCTCTTTGTTTTTCAGTTTCTTCTTTGGCTCGTCTGCCTGTGCCAGCACTGGCTAACTCAGGAGAAATTCTGGAGGAAGAAGGTTCAGAATCCAGTAGTATAGGTGTTGTTAAAGCCCTATATGAAGCCTTAAACACTAGAGACGTCTCGACGGTGCAACGCTTGCTAGCGCCGGACATCGAGTGGTGGTTCCATGGCCCGCCATCATATCAACATATGATGCGATTGCTCACTGGGGCATCATCCTCTTCAGACAAGCCTTTCGTTTTCTTGCCTCTCACCTTTGCCGCTATTTCTCTACCGTCCTCGTTGAAGGCATCGATCGGAACCGTTCTGTTTTATGGGTTCATGCTTGGACGGTGACCCGTGATGGAATAATCACCCAAGTCCGAGAGTACTTCAATACATCTCTTACTGTGACTCGCATCATAGATGACTCCAATCAATCGTCCCCAACATCTTCATCTACTTCTCCTTCGACGTCTTCTTCGTCGCCGGCGGTGGCATCGTTCAAGTGCCAGCAACTATGGCAAAGCAAACTCTCTAAGGCCATAGGTAAGGACGTTCCGGGACTTGTTCTGGCAATCTAAGTTGCCCAGTCTAAGTCGTTTGAATAAAGGGGAAGAGCCCTGTTGGTGTTTGATGGGTTGAGGTACCCACTTGGATTTGCTCATAAGAACAATAAATTTCGAGTATTACAGTGTGGTAGCGATGTAGAGATTTGGTTTGATTTGGTATTGTCATGTATGTGTCTATGGAAGTCCGGGATGGAAATGTGCAGGAAGCAATGGCTGCCGAGCCCATTCTATTCCCATGTCTATCCTCATCAAATAAAAGGATCTCATGGGTTTGTCTTATAAATTGTTGTTCTTTGATATATGTAATGATCTTTGGCTCATTTGTTCTTCAGAACCAAGTTTGCTTCAACAGTTAGTTACACCTTAGATGCTTTCTTCATCTTTGAAAGCAGAGGAAACAGAGTGGGACTTCATTATTAATATAAGGGAAATAAATGATTAACAAAAAAAGAAAGCATCCCTTCGACTCCTCATGGTGGTTGAATCTATCGATCGATATGAATTCTGGATCTCTATGTTTCACCCCATCATCTTAGAGAACGAACGAACATAGGAAGGGGCTGATATTGCTTCCGCCGGCGGTTTTAGATTTCAGACGTCACATATAACACTCTCGAGTCTCGATTCAGAGTTTAGACCCACGTCACCCGCCACGGTTCAAGTCGAGGAGTCGATATCGGATCGCCGTAAGGCACAGATCCAGATTCCCCCAGCTTCAACAGTCAACACGGATCGCCCGATCCAGGAAATTTAGAGGGTGACACGTGTATGTTTCAGATTGAAAAAAGCCTCCCAAATAACGCAGAAGGAGAGAGAGAGAGTTACAGAGCCGGAGAAGGAGAAGGAGGGCGACAAAATCGTTAAGCATCTAATGATTGGGGTGCATGACTATGCTCTCTCAGACGCTGGATGTTCACTGCATCTTATCACCTTATCGTCTTATCGTTCATTCTTGACAATTTGTTATTGCCACAAAGAGAGAGAGAGACTATGTACTTTTGAACAGGTGCCTATATAACAGAGGCAACCATGGCAAACGTTAGATCAACTGTTGCCATTCAGATGGAATGTTGTACTTCTTTTATTTTCTAATCTATTTTTTTTTTTTTGTCTTCAATCAATATAAAATAAAATAAAATATTATGTAAAAATAAGAACAAAGAAAAGGTGGGAGAGTTATTTTATTATTATTATTTTTGGTTAATAAAAAAAATAGAAAAGCTCTAAAAACAAGTAGGACAAAAACCCACAATACAAGAAATTTAGTAGTAGAGTACTAAATATAATTACATTCGAAAGTAAATAGAATTATCTGTACCCTATTTAACTAAAGAAATTAGATCATCAAGGAAATCCGAAGGGAAGACGACAATCGTCACACTAATCATTTAGAATAAGCAATAAAATCTCTAATTGGTTAACTTCTCTCCAAACATGGTCGAACTCATATTGAATGAGGGACTTTGTAAGATGTAAAAATTTTCTCTTCAACACGCGGCCCATGAGCCTTTGACATTGCCCCTAATCATATCAATAGGTAACTTTGAATATGAGTGGATTTAGATCTTCTTGAAGTCCCTATCAATAGAAATTGAAATCCCTCAAAAAATTGGCTTGCAACTCCATATTAACAACATATAAAGTTTCTCCTAAACCAACAAATGTGAAAATAAGAGATCCCTTAGCATCCAGTAGGATCCCACCATATGAAGCTCCATCTTGGCATCGTGAAATATCACAATGCAAGGCTACTAAACCATAAGTGTGTGGGGGAACAGAACCGTGAACAAGGTTTGGGAATTTTGTAAAGTCCAACTAACCCCAGTCCCCAACAATCAGCAAGGAATTAGTGTCTTCATTGTCTTGCATTATGCAAAACTGATATGTGAGTTCGCATTTCTTTATCCTTTTGTTGGTAGAAGTTGACTCACATTTCAATGTAACATTCTTCTTTCTATCTTCCACAATTTGAAATCTGGTCCTCGCTCCTAAAGTTTCTTTCACACCAAATATGTTTAACAACATAAAGAAGAGCCAATTTTCCTATAGTCTAGATAGGGTCATCATTATAAAAATCATATTGTACTGATGTGCCAAAATATGCCCATGGCAAGGCCCCAGAGCCTGGAAGCAGTCGACAAAGGATGAGCACTCCCTTTCTCCCTAGCCATGCCGGGCCCTTGCCTTGGCCATATCCTGACGAGCCTACGCCTCATCCCTTGACCAACCGAGCCCTTACCTCGGTCATATCCAGATGAGCCTACGCCTTGTCCCCTGATCAATTGAGCCCTCACCTCGACCATATCCAGACAAGCCTACGCCTTGTCCCTTGACATGCCAAGCCCTCGCCTCGGCCATAACCGGACGGGCCTATGCCTCGTCCCTTGACCGGCCAAGCCCTTGCCTCGACCATATCTCCGGACGAGCCCCTGCCTTGTCTTTTTCCTATCAAAACCTCAGCCTGGCTCTTGGCCAACGGTTCTTTGTTCTTTATTGGAGTTATCAACATGGAATTGGAAGTTCCCACGTTGCCAACTCAGAGAACTCTTCCCCTCAGGACTCCGCCCACAGAAGTCCTCTTTGGGAAGGACCTTGAGAAGGAGAATATACCCCCCAAAAGGAATCGTCCAAAGATGCTACTAGTGGACACGTATAGCAAGTTCCCAAGAGCGCTCCAACTCCTATCAGAGAAGGAATATTCGGAATATTCCAACTACTTAGCCAAGAGTCCCGGAAGAGCACGAAACGTGAAGCGGTTGGTTAGTGCTTGCCCCATTAATACAAGAGGTAAGCCTCCATAAGGTGGATCAAAAAAGTTAACTGCTATAGATTCTGACTTAAGCATCGGAGGATTATCGCACCGGTTCAACCCGGTGCCTTTCGCTGACTGTTTTTGCTTACAGGATTAACATGGGTTGTAGGCAGGCTAAGATAGGGTTTTCAAAAAAAAAGACTAAGGTTCAACATGGGAACTAGCGGATTAGATGTTTTAGGTTTTTTTTTGAAAGATTAATGGCTAAAGATGGCCTCCCTTAATTGGGTTAACAAGAAAGATTTCCCTAAGCTCTATTCTCGTTGGAAAAGGATTAGATATATGAAAAGCACTTTGACACTCTAAATCAGTATCAGAGAGTGAATGAAGAAATAGATGAATTGGAAGTTACCATGAAAGTGATACAAAAGACAAATTTCATTGATATTAAAAGTAATTTTTACATTCTGAAACAAAAGGAAGGAAATAAAGAAAGAAATTCTCTTGACAACCCTCTCTCTATGAACCTAGCATTATTTTCTTCATGCCCAAATGTTCCTTTTCTTGCATTCTTCTTCTCTTCTTATTATGATCCTTTCTCTAGGTGTCATAATCACATGTGGTTTAGCTTTCAGCTCAATACTTCCAATGTCCAAAAAATCTCGTATGACTTGCCTAAATCCGATGGATTTATCAATGAGGTGCCCTCTTCAGATGTGATACTCATAATATTAATTTGGTCATACCAATCTAGAAGAGGATTTTTTATTTTGGCCATGGACAACCCATGCCTACTAGTCCTTCTTTCTTTAATTTAGCATATATCAGAAGACATAGGCAGCCCAGATGACTTAGGTGGCATCAAAATTTGACAAGGTTCGGGCTTGAGCGATTACTTGCATCATGAGCTCACTATCTGGTTTTGATCTTCATCGGGTCTTGGGTTTGGCCCCATCATGTCTCAAAAGGGGCTTTCAACCCCACCTAGCTGTTGTTTAGTGTTCAAATTAAACTTTCCATCATCGATGAGATTCTGAATAGCATGCTGCAAACTAATGCACTTATCGTGGGGTGCCTCTTTTGGGCATGATAATTATAGTATCGATGTGGATTGTACCAATGTGGTAGATGATAATTAACTGACAATGATGGTAATGTGCCCAAGAACCCTTTTATCAGTAATTCAATATATATTGTAAATAAACTTGATTCTGGATCGGTGAACTATCGTCTCCTCTTCTAGCCTTGTTGTGGTTGTGGGTTTTGTTGTTCGACATGGGGAGCTAAAACTGGAGGTTGCATCACTACTTGCTCTACACAAACCGGGGACGTGGGGCATGGGCCAATAGGCCTGATTTGGTCTGGTCATGGTTCCATAGTGTAGTGTTGATATCCTAGCCTGATCCTGAGTGAACTAGAGGATCTAGGTCAACACCTGTCTCATCTCTACCATCTCTGTTTGCAATTGGTTGACATTTCAGCTCAATTGTGTCTCATAAGAATCACTATTGGTTGGATTTCATGGAGTGGGATCCATTCTAATCGGGTCTTGATTGGTTGGAGAAGAGGGACAATCTTGGGTAGACAAGAAAGACGACATTGGACTAAGATGAGTCAACTGGTTGCCCTAATGGGTCCACACGAACGAAGAGAAATCTTTTGGACTTAGAACCTTGCTTGTCCCACAAAACAACTTATTTTTTGAATTTTTTTACCAATATATTTATACACGAACAAGTGGCTAAATAAAAGTTAGTATGCATAATGATATGGGTTTAACCACAACTCTAATTACTTGGTTAAACGATAGTGTAACGCAAGAGACAAACAAGATGATTCAAATAAGAATGCTTTTGTAAAATATTTTACATCAATAGGGCCTACTCTCCTTATACACCCCACTTAATGATTGTTCATTTTAGATGAATAATGTGTGCCCATTGACAGCTCAATACTTTACACAACTTAGTGAGAATCACCCTAGAGTTATGTGGACCGATATTATTGTGACCACACCCTTAGGTCTCAATAATGAGAGAATCTTTAACCAAAACCCCACTTAGGAGAGCGCTTCTTGATGACTAAAATACATTAAAAAGGGATTCCAACTTGAACCACAAACAATTCTACAAGTTAACTTGTAGTGTTGCTAATCCTTCACCATGTAATTTTTACACGATGCAAGGATGCAATGGATATAAGAGGGTAGAATCTACATACTCAATGTATATGATTCTTTTGATATATCAAATGATATTGTATCAAGGGGTGTGGTTTCATGCCCATTACTCATGACTAAACAAGATGTCAGACAGCTAGCCAAGGAGTAGATGAATCGGTGTAGTGAGTGTGTGTATAAGCAGTAGAAAGTAGCTATCGATTGATCTCGAGATGTCATAACATGTACTGATCTTCTTGAGGGTGTTGGCACAATAATGGACATATTCCCCACACAATTTCACTCGAGTACTCTTGTGCAAAAAGTGGTTATCATTTGATCTCAGAGAACTTAGTATGATGTGCACAGATCTACCAGAGTGTGCTAGCATGACAGACAGTACCCTCGTCAAATTGTTTCACTTCAAACATGATATGTGATGGAGTTAGTGCAAGCAGTTACAAGCATGAGTTAGCCAAACATGTTTTCAAACAAGTGTTGATAAGGGAAGAACATCATTGCATTTATCAATAACATCTAGTGTCACACCCCGTTCACCCTGAACCGGAGCGGTGACCGAGTTAACACCGGTTAACTCAAACCTGCCAGGATCATCAGATACTGTATTCCACCACAGCATACACACACTAACATAAGTTCATCAGATCAGCGGAAGACAAAGTTTTACCTATTAATAAATCCCATATACTTGATACCCAAATTGTGATACAATAATTATATACATTTGGGCCCGAAGGCATGATATATACACAAAAAGAATATGATTCAAATACCAAGTATATACAGAAAACATCAAAACCATCGAGTGCAACTGCTCGGTCTCGAAGGGAGCTCATGGCATCGGGTTGTGCCCACTCGGCATCATATAGAAGAGCTCACTCGGCCACGAGTGGAGCTCAAGACGGCCTCCAAGGTGGAGCTCGCTCGGCCTCGAATTGCGCCTGCAGACAGCTCTCAGACGAAAGGCCTACGCCGTGCTCAAACTCCTCAGGGTCCACCAGCCTCTTCAGAAACTCGATGTGGGACCCACCCCATGCTCCTCGATGTGGACTGCAAAATCATCTAAAAGGGGTGTACACGGGATGAGCTCACTAGCTCAAGAGTAGAAAGGTGGACCACACACAACAGTCACACATCACAACACATCATATGCACTACATGCCATGTTATTCATTTTAAATCACATCCACCTAATCAACATTACTAAGTCCTTGGTTTTAGTGCTACTACAACCACAGGTCGCGATACTCCGCACGAGCCGCGAACTCCCTCCGTGATACGCCCATAGAGGTCTGGAGAAGGCCCACCGTGAGTACTCGAAAAGTAAAGACAATGCCGCCCACCGGCTCTCAAGAAATGTATATGATGAAAATAAAAGTCGACTCAAGAATTTAAAAGTAGTACGATTGGCCCTCTTGAATGTACCACCGGTTGCCGATCGTCCACACGACTCGTCAGCGTAATGCCTAACCGCCAAGTGTCCGACAACCGCGACCTCGCTTCCCCAAATGGTAACCCAACACCTTAACCCCTTGGGAAGGGTCAGTACGGATGGTGAGAATCCTAATATCGCATGCTCCTATATGACAATAGTACGATCAGCATAGTGCCTCCGTGTCCCATTCCACGGGCCACCAATGCATTCGCTTCCAAGCCGACTACGACATCTAGTCTATCAATGCATTATGCACCATGATGCCCACATTCAACATATAACCATCTCATTCAATTGGCATTTGAAAAGTAAACATAGCATAAATGCACATCAATGTGAGGAATGACTAATCTATATAGCATATTCATGATGACATGACTAGATTAGATATAGTTATATGAATGCCAAACAAATGCCTTGAAACAAGGCCAAACGTCTCTCTCCACTTACCAGAAGGCATAAGGATTCCCGTTGTGACGGGTGAGATCCGAGCGAATCGGTAGGATTTGGTGAACCTAACATAATTGAGCGGGTTAGTACTTCACCATTTTAGAATCAAAATTAATGAAATCCGATGTCAAAATCGGGTTTAGAACGTCAAAGAAGGTCACACGTCCGATTTGGGTTCGACGGACGTAGGATCACCTTCGGGCCACACGGGTGGGTCGACAGGTGGTGTCTACCACGTGTTTACTCATCGGTTATGACCGTGGGTAGGTACCACGGTTATACCCGCCATTGTACCGTCGGTTAGGCCAGGACCCTTTGCCAAGACCGCGGTAGGTACCCACCGTTGTACCCGCCGTTAGGCTCAAGGCCCTCGCTTCTGGTGGGTACCACAAAGGGTAGGTACCACGGTTGTACCCACCGGTTTTGGCGGGAAAGACCCTGTTTCTTTCCCATTTTCTCCATTCTTTGGGGAATCAAATGGGGCTTTTCCCCACCCATTCTTCACACCCTCAAGGTCCTATAGGATGGTTCTAACCTAGATCTAGGTTAGATTCAAGTGAGGGAAACCATCTTACCTCCTTTTCTCAAGAATGACTTCAAACCCTCCAAATCACTTCAAACTCACAATGCTTCTCCTACCTTGTCAATATCTCTTCAAATCCTTCAAGATCAATACATAAATCATCTATTAAACCTTAGATTCATCATTTCAAAGGGTATTTACAAGATCTCAAGAAACCATACTCGAATCAAGGGTTTAGAGCTTGGGTATGGTGAATGTTCATAAAACCCAACTTTTCTTACCTCCAACTGTAGATCTAGAGTTGAAGATTACTCTCCCGGCACCGGAATGGCAAGATCTAGCTTCGGCGCCACTGAAATCCTTCCTTTCTTCCTCTTCCTTCTTCTTCCCTTTCTTTTCTCTCTCCTCTTTACTTTTCTCACCAAACGTACGAGGGTAATAAATGGAAAGAAAAGAATCATAAAGCTTATATACTATTCCTAATTAAGTGAATAGTCTTGGATGGGTCACTCAGGTGGGTGGGTGTACCCACCTGTCCTACCCACCTGAGAGCCAAGACTTGAGATTTTAACCGGGTTCGGACCTCGACGCGAACCCCACCCCAAGCATACGATGTAGCATACGTATATACCTTAAAATACGGATATAATACCTGTTTTATCCGTACATAGCCTTATGGTAGGTGCACGCTACGGTTTGGGCACTCCGCCTCTTCGGCATCGGCTCGGACTTGTCGGGCCAGCGGTGTTAAGGTCACCCGTGCCATCATAGCCCATAAGGAACCCGCTCTAATATCCTCTGGCTCGGTTCCTGCAAGGTTAAACCGGTTCAACCGCGAAATCAGACCGGGTTTAAGAAGCGGGGCATTACATCTAGTGTTGCAATTTTGACATCAATCCCAACTGGAGTCACTATTGTAAGGGTAATGACCAAGATTTGGATCCTCGGTCCTCTTTAGGGAAAATCTATCGGCCTCACTCTGCCACATCCCTGCTCAGAGACACATGAGACCTATTTCATGGAGGCTCTTTTTCCCTTAGGGTTTCTAAGAGGAATATTAATGATGATTGAAAAATATTGGGGATTGGGGAAAATGATATTTAGAGTTTCCTCATAGGGTTAGGGCCTAAGACCCGATGGGTAAGCCTATCGCATAAGGAGTATCAAAGATTGATCTAGTCTAAAGAAAAGGGTGGATTTCAGGTTATGAAATTGGGAAGGTGTTAGGCACCCATTCCATCCGCTTCAACCATTCTTCATAATATATACCTAAGAATAAATATTCTTTTCTAATTCATTATATATTGCATGCAAGGATAAATTATTGTTACACTACTATGTGTACTATTGCATATGAATTAAAAGTCTATATTTTGCCTACTGAATTGAGAGATTTTACTTATGCTCAACCCACCTCAACCACTATTTTGGGTTGAGAGGGGGGGTTCCTTTTGTTGTGGACACGAACTTCGGTGAGTGTCCATTGGCTCAGGTGGAAGTGGATTTGACTGTCTGCTTTCCTTCTTCAGAGAATTTGGCCTTATTATAATCTTTCACAGCTTTGAGGAATTTTAAGAATTTTTTAGGTATTTCTTGGGTTTAAGGGTTTTGGCACTTGAATCGAAGTAAGGGAATACTTGGCTGAAGGAGGAGATAGGAGGCATTGAGAGGCAAGAGTGGATTTTTCTCAAAATCTCAAAGCTCCCCAACTCTCAGTGTATTGGTGTCTTGAGAATGAAGCAAATGGTTCTATTTATAGGTTTTTGGGTAAAAAATTGTGAATATTGGTGGGTCTGCCAGTTTCTTGGTGAGCCCACTAAGAATCTTTGGTAGATAGTGTTGGGTCCCGATTGACACTGAGAGGGGGGGTGAATCAGTGTGCCAAATATTTTTTCACTTTCCAACTGTACCCCTGATGTGGCAATCACTATTTGCACTTCAATAGCATGCCTATTGATTGCTCAGAGCTGCTATGTATACTCTGACCATTCTTCTGTTGCATGAAACTTACTCACATAACTTGTATTGTGCCCAGGCTGTCTCATAAACCTCACACGGTAATCATCATTATATACATACATCAGATGCACATCCACACCGCACCACCAAGTGGTCAGTCTACCAGATGTACACACCCATTCTCAGCCAAGCACTCCAATCCACAATACAAATACAAGCATACACATCCACAACACAAGAAATACGTGCTTGCGCTGCCTACATGCACGGAGTAATGCCCACTGCGGGCCAGATTTACTCAATACTAATTATGACGCACCACGACCAAGGGAACACATTCCCGCTTCCACCAATGACATACAATGGCTAGGTCTTCACCCTAGTTTTCTCGTAATGATCTCGAGAGGCCGCACCAGGTAAATAGGTTTAGGTAGTTGTACCTACCAAGGAACACATAGCCCCGTGTCCAAGACCCATCGAACACCAATAAAATCAAGTTGGGCTTATAACAATGCCCTATAGTGAAGACTCATACATGCAAATTTCCCCAAATAGACTACAACTATCACTTAGGCATTTTATCAAACATCTTGCCTACAATGATTTATAATAATGGAAATTTTGCAAAATTGAGGTTACCTTGGCAAGGAGTAACCGTCGGAGATGCAATAATGTCAATCTCCACTTGATGCGGACCACAACCACGTTGTCTCGTGCCGCCAATGCTTCAACCGGTTGGCACTTGGGTTTCTTGAAGCAACTCACAAGAACCAAATTCTAGGTTCTTCTTCTTTTTCTTCTCCTTGTCTTTACTTTCATGGAGCAACAATGGCATTCACATTCACATTCACACACACACAAAGAGAGGAAAAACTTCTTCTCTATTTCCCTCTTCTTCTCTTCTCTTCTCTTTCTTTTCTTTTCTCTTGGCAACAACCAATAGGACTTGCTACCTTGGTTTCCAGCAGCTTCCTAAGCCTCTAATGGTGGCTATGGATGAAGTGCAAGAGGATGGAAGTCTTACATTCAAACCTTTAGCCTTCCACGAGCTTCAACTCGTTTTTCCGACCACCTCAGCAAGCCCTCTGCCTGATTTCTTTCCTCTGATGTGTAGAGCTCGGAGAGATGAAGAATCCCCAACTTGAATCACTCAAATCCGACTTAAAATGAGGGAGATATGACCTTTTGAAGTTGGAGCAATGAGATAGCCTGAAATGGAATCTTCGTACGGGTGGCGTAGGCTACACCGACGGCGCGCGCAACAGGGCGAATTGACCGTAGATCTCATATAAGAGATCTTATAATCCAAGCCGTCCGATTAAACCAACGGACAACAGATCCAAACCGTTAGATTTGAATCTTGATGACGTCATCATGACGTAGGCGCTGACATCGTCAGAAGTGTTGTCGATCTGTGATTGGTTGCTTTTCCGGATTTTAAGGGAGCTTGTCTCCCACTCACAAAAGTGAAAATGCATATTGACCGTTGGATCCGAATCTTCCATGATGGCTTTAATATGATTTCATGAGATCATTAAGATTGGAATCTTCTTTATATCTTCTATACACCCCGAAACACACTAACATACTTTGATAAGGTGTAGCGCCAGTGCATCAAGAGTTATGCACCTAACCAATCAAATCCTACGCGCAAGCATCTATCTGTCCATATCACACCAAAATCTCAGTAGCCTTTGGATGGGCATCAAGCTACGTGGTCGAATCTTGACCATCCATTTCACTTCCCTTTACTCCTCTTTATTACAATCAAGCCCTGCCTCCATATGTTTCAGTGCTTAAAGACCCTTGCAACTCAGACCTTCAAAATCTTTAAATTACAAAAGCCCTTCGAATTTCAAAATAAATTCGAAAAACCCACCCAACACCGAGAGCAACTGATGGATTTTCGGTTTGGATTTTCGAACCGACTTTACGGAACGCTTATAACTTCTTCATACGATATCCGATCGAGATGAACGAAGTGCGTTGGAATCGAATGGATGCTCTACGACTTTTCAGAAGACTCAATCATCTGAATCATCCATGTAAAAAGACCAAAATGCCCCTACACCTTTCCAATGACGTATCTTTCTCATACGGAATCGGAATGCGATGAAATCAGAACCGTTGGAAAGATTGTATTTTTGTCGTATTGTTACATGCAGAACACTTCCTTTAAAAAATTCATCTTCAATGCCGAACTGCCCTCGACCGCCATAAATGCCGTAACTTCTTCATATGGTATCGAATGTGACTAAATCAAATGCACTGGACTAGGAAAATTACAATCTATCTTTTTCATGAAGAACCGATCTTCCAAAAATGTCATTTTCATTGCCGAAAATGCCCTCGATCGTAAATAGGCCAATTTTGCCAGTTTTGACCCAGAAACCCGCACCACCTATTAATGATGTATTAAACCACTCCATGCATACCAAGCTGCTCTGTTATCTCATCGGTGACACTGGATACTGCCATGTCATCATTTTCATCCACGTCACCCAAACTGGCCACGTCATCACCGCCACGTGGCCGAGTTGCCAACAAGGACAACCATAAAACAACAGATAGGTGATTTCCGGGACTGGTTTGCCCTAATTAGGGTTTCTGACTTCCCGAAGCGACTTTGGGAGATATGGTGGTATGATATTCACGCAACCTATATTGTCAGAATCGTCTTCTTGAGCACTATCCAATGGTATGGACGTTGAGCTCATCTTTGGCTAAAAAAAAATTCAAAATTCATAAGAAAGAACTCTTGTCCTATTGCACTCTTAAGATTTCTGGCAATCCATTTTTATGCCTCCCCCTGCACCATTGGCAATACATTTTCATGCTTAGCTAATATCGAGTGCTATAAGATTGGGCATGATTTGGCTATATTAGAGGTCCCGGGTCTTGTAGGGTTTTGGGTCTGATTAGGGTTTTAGGGTTGCTTTAGGTGATTTAGGGTTTTATGTTGTATTCAGGTCATTGAAATGCCACATTCTCCTCTGACTGAAAGCATAGGTCTTACTCACATCATAAATCATCATTGTTGGGGACGAGTGACAAAATTGGGTGTCTATACCATACCAATAAGATATTGAATATAAAGCTCTATCTTATCCATATACTTAATTTTTTTTTCCGCACCCATGAGCAATTACAAGGGATCGTTAGAAAGTCTAGATGGAATTCTACTTTAAGTACTTGTCCCTCACCCATCTTACCCACAAATTGCTCTTCATAGAGGCTATCCACCACACCTATTTTAAAATAGCAGCAAATTTGTATCTTTCACCCGCTTCAAACCCAATCCCCCCCTCATCCTTGGGCTTAGGAACATCATTCCAAAATATAAAATGTAATTTTTTACCGAATAACCAAGAAGGAGAGGTGCAGTGGAAGTGTGAGTTGCACAGCTAGTGAGGGAGAAGTAGGTGGGTTGCCACAGAGAGAGAGAGAGAGAGAGAGAGAGAGAGAGAGAGAGAGAGAGAATACTATGGAAAAATAAATAACAAAGAAAACATGTCTGGGTAGGGCCACATTTTCTCACATAAGACCTTCTCATTTTTTCAAGGAGAGGATTACCTAAAAAGCAATGTATCACCTATAACTGTGCATGGACCAATGGCGTGTCAATCGGAGCATCAACAGGGGTAGGATTTTTATTTTTTATGAAGGGTGGGATAGTCATTTTGCCACATTCTATGTTTATGTAGTTGTTGCATGGTTGCATGACCCCTACATCATGATGAAGAGCCAATGACAACGTGCATAGGGACATCAACATGTATGAAGTTATTTATTTGACAAGCGATGGAACGGTAATTTTGAAAGTCTTGTGTCAAGGTATAATTGTGGGCCATGCAGCCAGGCGGTTTTTTTTCTAATAAATTTTTCCCAGTGAGTCAATTGTTGACTCAATAATGTGGATCCTATGGAAGTGATCGGCCCATTCAGTCGATCTGTAACAAATCGGAACAAAATCGTCGTCCTGAATCAGTGAATCTCCTGATTCCCAACTGTTTGAAACCGTTAGAGTTGAGAACTCGGTTTCCGAGTTAGTAAGGTTGTTCATGTGTACGTATTGGCCAGAACAGGTGATGAGCCATCCAAAAGGGACAGCTAATCATCTGTGACGAAATTTAATGCGGCAGTTAGGCAGACTCCAATCGCAGCGCACCGGAGGAGGAGAACGACATGTTAAAAATGTGGCTGCAGCTGTAGCCCATGAGGACCCCATGTGACGTGTCGCTTTGCCGGAGTGGGTCATGTGAGACCTTTCTTTTCTACGAAGGGTCTGGTGAAACCTGAAACTGAAACCTTCCCCTAATGGGGTTATGGGTATGGGTATGGGTATGGGTATCGGTATCATTAGCCATCAATCTTGATTCCATGTCCATCTCTTAATTCATGGAACAATACGGGTCAGGGTATACCAAGGGTAGAGTTGATTCGTACCCAAAAAAAAAATGAAGGTAGAGTTGATTAAAGGGTTAAGGATAAGATTGCTATACATCCATGTTTTTTCTTTGTTTCTTATGGATCTCTTTTAGAATCAATTCCATGTTATAATAGAAGGTTGTCAGGTTGTGTGGTGCCTACGTTCAGACATAGGAAGAGACAAAATGATCATCTCCCACCTCATGAAATGAAAAATCCCTCATTCTTATTGATTACCCCTATGTGCATTCTTATTGATCCCTACAATGGTGTATAGGAAACATAGGCTGATAATGATCATCCTCCCATTAAAATTAGGGGTTAAGTTCTCTATCTGTTTGATAGTGTATGCTAGAGTCTCCTTATGTCTATCTCTTCCTTCCAATATAAAGGGTACATATGTTACTTCATGGGAGGGGAGAGAGATAGATTTAGGGATGTGCTAGTATACGGTACACAATCTAATAGTGCACTTCAATCTCCTTAAAAGTAATATAAAATTACGTTATGTAATATCCAAAAAAAATATATATATATATATATCTATTTCAAAATTTAGAATGTTTTCTCAAAATAATGATGGTATCTTGTGCACGATTTCAGATTTGATTCTCCATTTGTACATCTGTTATTTAAGCGGAGATCGTGGCTATAGATTGCTGCATTAGTCTCCTCGAAGATTAATCGAGGTGTTCATAAGCTGATCCAGACATCTTGATTAAAAAAAAAAAAAAAAAAACAAGAACTACTATCATTATATGGTTAGATTCTTGTTAAAAAAAAAAAAAAAAGAGGCTAAATTCTATCCTTCATTCATTAATGTGTTTATTAAACGTATGTAATAAAATAAGGGTGTGCCCCAAGCAGGTTACAGAGAGACGTTGTAACCAGATATTTTTAAAACACCCCTCCCCGGCCCATCTATTTCAAAATTTTGGATGTTATGATTGCTTTTGGCACCAATATGATGGTTATAATAGAAGGATACCAAGCTGCATGGTACGTGCCTACGCTTAAGCACGGGAAGAGATGAAATGACTGTCTCATCTTCATGAAATGAAAAATCCCACCCTTATTGGATACCCCCGTGGAGAGTCTCATTGATCCCTGCAATGGTTCATGGGCAACATATATAGCCTGACAATAATCATCTTCCTATTAAAATTGGGGATTAAGTTCCTTATATATTTGGTAGTATATGAGAGCCTCCTGTCTCTCTCTCCACTCCTATAATAGAGGGTGGATATATTATTTCATTAGAGGGGAGGAGAGATAGACTCATGGAGGTGCTAGTGTACGCTACAAAGCTTGACAATGTTCTTTCCCCCTAAAAGTAACATAAAATTAAGTTATGTAATATAAGGAAAAAAGGGGAAGAGAATGAGTGAGGGAGCGGTGGCTAGGGTCTCCCCTCTGGAAAACCCTTTGGGCTATGTTTGATTGTAAGGAAAATTAAGGGGAAGGGAAGTAAAATTTTCATACTTAAAAAAGAAATATATGCAATCATTACCCATTTGACTTTAACATTAACTTCAAATCATTCCATATTTGGTTATAACATTTCACTTTTACTTTGCATCCAAAACCCTTTGTTATAATATGTAAAATAAAAATACAAGTAAAATATATCATTATTAAATAAGATTAAAAAAATTAAATATAGTTTATACAATCATATGGGATAATATAAAAATTTCACTTCCCTTCCCTTTAAATTTCTATAACAACCAAACAGAGCATTGGTGTTTGGTGCCATGGATTCATGATTAGTGGGGGCTACCGGTGGCTTTAGAGATTTTGGTGTGCAACGCTGGATATTGGATCCTTTCATTTTAGGTGAACCGCAACTCTTTCCTGGCGCCGCTGCTAAAACTCCCTAGGGGGTGGAGGTGGAAGCATTGCATGAGGAGACAAAGTAGATGGACTCTTTGGGTTCGCTCAGGAATTCACCTAGGGAACCTTAGGGGGTGTTCGGTTCGGTAAATCAAATGGTGTATGTATCGGATATGAATGTCAATCTTTTGATAAACATTCTTCCGAATTATGTTTCTTTCTAAAAAATCATTTGGTTGCCTTAAGGCTAGTACATGTTTCTCGCGGGTTGAGATATTGGCTTCCGTAGAGAACGTCTTTCCGCTTTCTCCTTTTATATTAGGTGGTAAAAATGTTACTCAAATCTGAGTTTAAGTGTTGAGGTAAACTCAGATTTGGAATACATCCTTTGTAATATGGTCATTCATGGGAAGTAGGATGCTCACTTATGAGGGTCATCCTAGTAGAACCAAACAACTCCAAAATTAAGAATTATCATTCTAAAGAATGTCATCCCAAAGATTTACTGAACCAAACACCCCCTTAGGCTCCTATAGTGGGGTGATCGTTTGCATAAGTGGTGGGAAGGCCGGTTTTACCAGTCATTGATAGCCTTCCCGCTGCAGTCAAGGATGGTGGTCTTATGTGGCTGAAAATTCCCAACATGCTTATGACAGGAAATTGGAGAAACATAAGTTTGCATTGTTAGGTAGGTTTAATTTCAGATTTATTTCCATGGAGGTTATGCGTTCATATATTTCTGATAATTGGACACTGGTGGAATTGGTGGATTTGAGATCTCTTGGCAAGGGGCTTGTTATCTTTTTCTTTAATAATGAAGCTAATATAATTTCAATTGGGAAGAGAGGCCTTGTTTATGTTAATGGTCAATTGATTCGCTTTCAAAGATGGCGGCAAGACTTTTATGCTTCTCAGTAGGATATTTCTTATAGACCGAATTGGATCCGATTTCCGGATCCTCCCCAGGAGTATTGGGATGAGGAGATCATTCTCTCTATGGAAAGGCAATAGGGAGACCTGTGGCAATTGATCGTAAGACCCGAGAATTGATATTTGGTCACTTTTTCGGGTGTGTCGAGATCGACGGTTGTGTCTCCAAAGTTGAGGAACTTTATTTGGACCGTGAGCAGCATGGATCTTCTGAATCCTTTATCTTTAAACAAACGATCATATTTGAAAATCTACTGGTTCACTCTTCTAAGTGCCAACGGTATGAGCATAGAGTAGAAGCTTGCATGGCTGATCCATATCGAAATATGGTGCCTGAGGTGCAGGATGAGCAATTGAATGTGGAACACCCAACTAGAATTTGCCACCAGCAGGAATGGCATGGAGGCAGTGGTCTTAGTGAGTCCTATCTTGGAAGGGAATCTTGCTGATCCTAGTATTGACTCATCTCCTTCAAATCAAGCTAGTCAATATCTTAAAGATATGGATGGAATTTACCCTCCAACGAGGTTGCTCCAAATCATGAAGACTCTCCAAATATGGTAAACAACTGTAACTCGGTGGAGAGGGCTTTGGGGATCCGGCTCCTCTCTCGAGTGCCCATCGCCCAGGTCTTGTCCATAGCTACTTGGACGAGTGCCACATGTCCAGGCGAGGATCCAACGGTACTCGACTCCTCGCTTTTCATGCCTTTGTCATTGCCTCATTTTCCATGCCTCTTTTCAAAGCATTGGTTCTTCGCATGAACACATGGTGCTCACCCAGATAGCTATGGGCCAACCTAGACGATAGGCGCTCAGGAAACGAGTCGAATCTAGGCTTTAGAGCCCTACTTTGGAAAGTTGCTTGAGAATTCATCTTAATTATGTAATTCGAATTTGATATCCTCTTCACGTGTGAGGGCCGACCATAGTGTGGGACCGACCCAGTTAGAGGGAGGAATATCGAAATTGTCCTTGGTGAACACATGGAGGCGTTAGTGCCAGATCTGATGTTGGAATACACTTCTTTCCTGCTGTTACGTGCATGAATAATGGCAGAGTTGTAGTGGTGCAATATGACCTTGAGTAAATAGGCAACCATGGTACCGCAGGAGGGGTTCACCCAGGTGAGGGTATCACAGTACTTCTCTGACTCGGGTAATTCCTACCATGCTACGTAGAAGTGCTCGTGTGCAAGAGTTGATGATGCTGGATAGATCTTTGCAGGGTAGGGGTTCATCCCACCCTGATCATACCTCTATCTCTCAATAATTTATGAAGTTTCTATTTTGGAACATAAGAGGTAGAGCGTCTCTACATGTCGTTCTCAAATCTTTGATCCTATGGTGATGTGTATTGTGGACCCGAAGATTGTGCTAACAAATGGCCCATTTTTTTTTTTTTTTTCATCTGTAGGTTTCTCATATGATCTTATAGCTAACACAAAGGTGGATATGGCTCTGAATATTTGGGTGCTGTGGAAGGAGAGGTGGTGAGGCTAGTCATGGACTTCATTCCAACACAATTTTTTTATTTGTTGAGGTTTAAGGCTGCAACTTTTTTCTAATTTTTATTCATGTAATTAGTTTCAAGATTGAGAGAAGACATCTCTAGTATGACCTATGTTCGATGGCGGGGTTTAACTACCTCCGGATGGTGCTAGGCGACTTCAATGCAACACTTTTTTCTCATTAAAAAAGTTCCTGGCAGGTTCAACATTAGTTCGGCCAGTGAATTTGGTGCTATAATGGATATAGCTTCATTGATCTAGTGCCATCTTCGGGGTGCAAATTTACATGGTCAAATAACCATTTGGTGGGGTACGTTCGTGTGGTCCTGGACCATAGTCTATGTAATGAGGAGTAGTTTTCTTCTTCTACTGGATGCCCTTAGCGGGCAGTTGCTAATAGAAACTCTGATCATTGCCCTGTTATTACATATTGTGTGGGAAGTTCTCATTCATCTAGTGTTCCTTTTAGGATGCAGAGGTTCTAGGCTGATCATTGGACTTTTTGAGGTGTGTACAATCATAATGGGAGGTTTTTTCAGCTATAACTCCTCTATGTGGTGGCCTCCAAGTTGAAGCGTTTAAAACTCTAGTTGAAAAGATGGGCCAAATAAAAATTCCTAAATATGGATGTTGATGTTAATAAAATTAAAGGGATCCTTAATGCAGTCTTAACTTCCATTGTAGTTAATGGTATATCTGATTTCTTGTCTGAGGCTGAATGTACTGCAAAAAGGAGTATTAATCTATGTTGATGTTGCATGAAAAAGTATGGGTTGAAAAATCAAGAGCGAAGTGGCTTCGCTGTGGTGACCAGAACACAAAGTTTTTCTATATGATGGCCAAAATCAGATGGGAAGAAAACCAAATAAAGGAGATGCATAGGTCTAGTGGTGTTTTGATGGATCACTTGGCCAAAGGCCAATTCGTGGCTAAACATTTTGAGAGATTTCATAGGAAATCTGAGGGAGTTGCAGTGCATAAGATCCTGAAATGAATTCCTATGGTCATCATTTTAGAAAAGAACATATTTTTGGAGTCTCCCTATTCGAGGATGAGGTCAAGGCTACCTTGTTTGACCTGGATCTATTGAGTGCCCCTAGTCTTGATGGTTTCCCAGGTTCTTTCTTTCGGACATGTTGGTGTATCGTGGGTCTTGAAGTCATTTTGTTGTGCAAATTTTTTCTATGAAGTTGTCATCACTAAGGGAATTGTAAGGGGGATAGATTAGATCGAATGGGGTGTGGGGAGAGAGAGAGAGAGGGGGAGAGGAGAGAGAGAGAGAGAGAGAGAGAGGTTACCTCTCCCCCCTTTTCTCCTTCATTCCCTTTGGGTTCCTATGGAATATTTCCTTTTATTGTCATTTTCCCACTTATTTCTTCTCACTTGTCTACCTTGCAGGGTGATGTCTCCAAACATGCTTGGCAACTATAAGGGATGGAGAAAGTATGATTTTGGGAGTTGCCATCTAGGACTCGGGGCCTAGAGCCTTATTGTGGAGCCCAATTTCAATCGAGGGATCGAGCTCAAGTAGTTGGTTAGATTCCTGTGAAAGGATGGAACCCCCAAATTTGATTTCATATTTTGGTCTGTTCCAGAGATAGGGGTCCATGTCAGGTTACGAGTGTGGGAAGGTGTTAGGCACCTACTCTCCCTGAATTTTTGATCTTTCTACCAGATGCTTGGATTTCAAATATTCTCCCTCAAGAATTTTAACAGCCTAAGCCAACATGGAAGCTTTATCACATGAGATAATATAACACATGTATATAATTGTATGAAATGATTACAAAAATTATTAAAACATCACATTGAATAATAATCTACATTAAAATCACATAAAATGATAAGTTACATGAAATGACAGAAAATGCAATTATTTACATATATATATGTGCGGTGAAATAATGATTATGATTGTTGTTTATGTGAGGAAAACATATGATAACACATAGAATGCTAAAGTAGACTATCATTTAATGTACAAATACATAAATTAATGTATAAAATGATAAAAGTAAGTCATTATTTTATGTGGTGAACACATAAAATAATGGATGCGGAAATTAGGTATGTATCATGCGCACAAATGAATTATGATCTAAGGTTTACATGAAACAACTGATATCAATAATGAAATTTTCAATAATTCTCCTCAACTCAGTGGCAAAGATTTGACTTTCTTCTCACTTTCTTGGAGAAATTACAACTTCTAGCACTTGGGCAAAAAATCTGATTGGAATTCCGTGCTATGGTGTAGAAATAGATTTTGGTTTTAGGAATTTGGGTAGTGCTTGGGCACTATATTCCTGGAATAAGAATCATCTGTGGGAACACAGGCAGGGCTTCCATGCTACATTCCTAGAATAGGAATCAACTATGCGAATACGGGCAGGGCTTTCGCCCTATATTCCTAAACTAGGAATCAATTGTGGGAATACGGGCAAGGCTTCCACGCTATATTCCTAGAACATGAATCAACTGTGGAAATATAGGCATCGATTCGGCGCTATATTCCTAGAATAGAAACTAGCTATGGGAATACGGGCAGGGCTTCCACGCTATATTTATATAACAAGAATCAACTATGGGAATATGGGCATGGATTTTACACTATATCATGACAATAGATAGGAATACAAATATTTAAACATTTTTTCCATACTATAATCTAAATTAACCATGAAAAATTAAGCAGTGCTTTCACACTAACCTAAAATGGATGACACGAGCTTCTGAAACTAGGGCAAGGCTTCTATACTAGGGTGTCAAATTCAACGAGCTTTGGATGATCGGCTCTGAAATTTTCAAGACTCTTGCATCTCTCTCTCTCTCTCTCTCTGGATTTTTTCACCTCTCTACACAATGACCCCGGTCACCTATTTACATTAAAAGTGAGTATCCGTGAAAATCTTTACAGGGAGATGGTAAGCCTTACCATCTTCGTGGAAGCCAATCTTAAATGGTTAACATCCGTGGAAGCTTCAAGGGAGATGGTAAGGCTTACCATCTCCGTGGAAGCATTCTTTTGCAAAGATAAGTATCTGTGGAAGGCCTTAGGGTGGGCGGCTACCTAGTAGCTTGGACTGCTATAGGCTTATGGGGTTGATTCTTATTAGCTGAGGGGAAGGAAGGTAGGTTTGGTTTGGTTCGGGTTTGGTCTAGTTTGAGTTTGTTCTAGTTTAATGAGTTCAAAGTTTAAGTAGGCAATACAACACATCTGGTATTCTGTTCTTTTCATGCAAGATATCAACAGGACCGTATTTTTGAATACTCTCTAATGATACGGGAATCGACCACATGCTAGGCTCAATTGTCGTATTTTGGCAAAAGGTATCAATGACCACTTTCAATCACCCTCCCCGCATCATTTAAAAATATCGAGCTGAACTATTGACCGATCTTACACTCAATTGTACTCTGCAAGTTCTTGCATAATGATTTTAGATTGGGATAACTGGATTAGCTGGGATAGTCTGGATTTGTGTCGAAAATTCGATTTCTTTGTGAAAGAGAGAGTATATGTTTCATCATTGCCCATAGTTCATCAATGTCAGGGGGGACAAAATTTGGTGTCTACAGGAATTAATTCGAATTTCCTGACTTTGATACCTTGTAAGAGAAGAAGATCCACCCTCTACTTGGTCCCAAGAATGTGGCAACTCCCTCACATTTACTCTATGATGACAAAATTTTGTATTTATGGATGCAGACTTAAGAGGGGTGAAGTAGTTTAAAAGATTCTTGGACAAGTACCAATCATACTCGGCAGATAATAGGCATGGAGAAGAACAAACTCTTTCTGGGGGAAAATCTCTATGTTGAGAAAATGTTGTATCAAAGAACTTATGAATATTCCTAAATGTAAGTTTCCAACTTATATTTGGGATGGAAATTTTTAAAGGTCGAGTCAAGCAAATACTTGATCATACTGCTAGTAGATAAGTTCAAGGCTCGTCTAGATAGGTAGAATGGTAAAATATTGCCCATGGTGTGTCGAGCTGAACTTGTCAAGTCTGTAATGGGTAGCATTCTCATTCATAATTTTGCGGTATAATTGTGATCAACAATGTCTATTTCTTTAATGGAACATTAGATCAGAAACTTTATCTGGAGTAGGGAAGCTGAGACCTTAAGAGATTTCAATTAAGTGGTTGGACATCTATAGACCTAAGTTTGAAGGTGGATTTGGTATTTGTAGATTGAGGAATGTCAACATTGCTATGATTACAAAACTACCTTGGTACATCAAGACAGATAAGTCAAAGGCAAAGAATTTTTGAGGGCTGTTTCTTATTGCTAATGGACTCTCCCAACACATCCTATGCATGTTCTTCTATTTTCCCTGGAATTAAGAAGATTTGGGAGTTTGTTGTTTCAAATGAGATGTGGATCGTGGATAATGACTCTAATATATATTTCTCATCGGGTCGATGGATGACTGGAACTCCAATTAGAGATTCTACTGATTGTGACCCTGATCAGTCAGGTTAGGAATTTTCCCCTTCCTTTAGCTTGGCAGCCAAATAGGCATATTTGGTTTCTTACTCAATCTAGTAGATTTACAGTCCGCTCGCCCTGGGAAGGTCTACGTTCCAAATCAATGGATGTTCTATGCTATGCTATGGTTTGGGCTAAAGGAATTTCTCCTCGTACTTCATTCTTTGTGTGGAGGGTGGCTCATGGTAGAATTCCAGCTAATGATAAGGTTAGGTTGTGTGCTGCCACCTTGGTCTCTAGATGCTCATTATGCCAAACTGATTTTGGGTCTATGAATTATATATTTCTTCAGTGTCGGTTATGGGAGATGGTGTGGAAGGAGTTCCTTCATTTGTTCGATCTAAAATGATTTGTTTTCCCTCTATTCGGAACTTTTTTCCTAGTAGAAAAGGAAGGCTTCCTCCATGTAAGAAAATCTGGTCTGTCCCAATAATCTATGGTCTTCATCAAAATTTCTAGAAAGGAATCGAAGAAGATATGAAAATTGTAGTAGGACATTAATCTGGTGGTCAAGGCTGGTTTTAACGAGCTGAAGGATCTATCCATTATTTCTCCAGTGATTATCAAATCCTTGAAAGATTTGCAATTGTATGGGTCTCTATAGCTGGTGAGGGCATCTCCTAAGCCAAAATCAATTAGAGAGCTCTTTTGGGAATCACCTTCTGTTGGCTGATATAAAATCAACATAGATGGGTGCTCATCAGGCAACCCAGGTAATGCTGGAGCAAAAGGAGTTGTGCAAATTCATATGGGAGCAATTATGTTATGTTTTCTTCTTCCCAGGATGTTTCCACAAAATTCTGAGCGGAGTTTGCTGTGTTCTTTGAAGCACTTAGGGTGGCCAAGTAATTAGATGTAACCGGGTCTGGTGTGTTCTGAAGAAAGCTATTCCATGTATTTGTAGACAAATGTGGCTATATTACATGAGTTACTTGGATAAAATTAATTGGAGTAGTCATCATTGTTTCCAAGAAGTTTATACTATTGCAGATGGCTTAGAAAAGCACACGGCACCTATTCGATCCTCTTTAGAGTGGGTTAGCCCTCCCAGATTCACTATCAATGATATAGGATGGGATGTAGTCGAAAAGCTGAGGTTCAGATTTTCTAGATCATTGGATCACGTTAATTTGAGTGTTGTTTGTCTTGATTCCCTCTCTCTACTGATGACAATGCAGAAGGTGAAGTAGGGAATTGAGTTTGTGTTTGCCTCTTTTGACTTTTTCATTTTAATCATTCTTTCTTTAATAAATTCTTTGCTGACAATAAGAAAAAAAAACTATATCTATTTCAAAATTTAGGATGCTTTATGGAAATAATGCTACTATCATTAGTACTCTTGGCATCCATGAAAAACTACTCTCATTGTATAATTAGATTCTTGTTACTGAGAAAAAAAAATGGTAGATTCTTTCCGTCAATCATAAAAGTTCAAATATATCTATTAAACATGTTAATAAAATAAAATTATAAGTGGGATTACTCATTGTCCACATGTATTCTCATCTCCTGTGACATGTCAATAGACAAATGGGAGGAAGTGTCACAATTCATAAATAAGGGGTCTACAAAGGCTAGTGAGAGAAAGGCATGTACTATTACGTCATTTTGGAAGAAAACAATTAATTAAGGAAAAAGACAAGGATGTGGTCCGGACTCTCTAACAAGTACACTACGTCTCCTCGCATGTAACATTTTATTATTTTTAAGTAAAAAAAAAAAATAAATAAATAAATGTGAGTGAATATAAAGTACCCTAGTAGATCCTACAACCTTCTCCTTTAATTAAATTATTTTTCTTAAAATATTAGACAATAAAACAAATGCAGCCAAAGTGTTAGATTGTGTTTGGGTGTGTAGTGTTGGGAGTTCTTCTATAGAAAGATGAGTCATCAAAAAAATTAGACAAATGCATATGAACAAAAAAGGAAGTGGAACAACAATGCGATGGTTAATGAAGCGGTTCATTTACGCCAACCCATCCGTTATTTCTGTGACCTGTCATGTTAAGGTGGATGAGAATTAAGTGGTTCTGAGTCTTAACTCAAAAAAAAAAAAAAAAAAAAATCCACAAAGTTTTCTTATGGAAAATAAATCCCCATAAATTTCCTTTTAAGGAAAAACTGTTTTGAATGGAGATTATCCATTATTAAATTAAAAGGCGGTTTCTTTTGTTGCATAATTCCAATTTTCAATCTTTTTAGGGAAAATTGTTCATGCATGGCCCCATTTATGAAGGACTTTTTGAGTGTTCCACCATTTATGTTATATGAGCAAATGATGTGGCAATTTTGACATTTAGATGGAGAGGATACGTGGAATTATCATGTGCCCACTTTATGGTCAGTTTAATCAAATTCCCTTCCATGTATATCCTACATGCATCATTACTATGCATTCTCTCATAGTTTTGGACTTTTCAAAGCTTTAGTTCACCTATTACTTACCTCTGTTCGAGTTGAACTTTGGCATGTGAGTGGAGGACTTAAAGACTCTACCTATTCATAAAGCTTGGGCTCCATTTCATATACCATGTTGTAGATTTTCACTTCCATTTAAGAATGCTTCCTTAAAGGACTGTGTAGGAAACTTCTCTTGTCCCCTTTTTAATAATTGTAAATAATTTTTTCTTTTTAAATAATTGTCTGTGATGATTGATCTGTGCAGTCCATGGTTTAAAGTGTCTCTGATACGATATGATACTTTTAATTGATCAATACAGTGATTGATACCGATACTTCAATCCTTGATCTTTAACATATCTTAGAGTATCTCCAATACGATACGATACCTTTCGATATGTATCTTAAATTAATTTATTCGACCGATACAATGGCTGATACTGATACTTTAATCCTTGCAGTATGCACAACAAGATAAATCGGGCTGCTTATTCGACTCCAATGCATGACAAGGATGGTTTTACCAGATGAGTCATTGAGAGGATAAATACCATATGTGGTATATGAATAGTTTTTGTTTATGAAAAATAAATGCAGGTGATTGCAAATTTTTTATCTATTTAGATTTGAAATTTTTACCTCCTTTTTTAATTTTCCTTGTAACCGGACGTACCTAAAAGAAGAAAAAAAAGATGAAAGATACATTAGCTTCTTTTTCTTAATTAGGAAAATTAAAATATTTTAAAATTATTTAATATAAAAAAAATCCAATACATGATGGAACTTCATCACCAAGAAACGGTATAATTTTTTTAATGCCAAGACTAATCTTGCTTTGTCAAAATGTAGGCTTTGTTTTGTAATATAGTGGTGAAATACTTTTCTTTAAAAAAATAAAATAGATTATAAAGTTTAACATCCAGACATATCATATAACACAAAAGAAGTTCAAAGTTTACTTCAACCTCTACCTTTGGCATTTCCATCAGCAAAGGAGGAAACAAACAAAAACAACAAGAAAGACAAAGTTTCGGACACTTCAATGTTTTTCCTAACCTAAAGTTGTGATTATGAAGCTCAAAGCATTATTTCGAATTTGCACATCAAGATCATTTTTCTGCTCACTATGATGCATGCAACTTGCTACTAAGGATGCATCTGATGCTCCAAACTTTTTTCATAGCCATTTAGTGATTTTAACCACCACGATTGGTCTTCACAACTCTTTCTTAGGAAGTTTGGGTAAATATTCATTGGTCTTTCAAGATCGCCTGATTTACTTGAAGCAGCTCTTGAACATGTACACTCTTTATCTTTCTTGGCAATTCTTAAAGTTCTGAAGCTCTCCATTTAACTTCCTTCTCTTGAAATCTAGAAAGATGATTCAGAAAGAAGACATTTTTAAAGTAGCAAGACTGCAAGAGCCTTTCCTTTATCTCTATATTTTGCTTTATCTTTACCGACCGTATGCAATGACAATGACGTAATTATGCTATGAAAATGAAAATGGAAGCTTCTCCTTCTTTATTTATAGTCCCTAGGTTCGGCTGAATATCACCTACCCAATGACAAAATGAGTTACAACCTAACCTCCATCGCCCCCATTTTTTGTCCTCTTGTAGGTTATTTTTGGGGTCAGTATTTTCGTAATTGCGAATATTTTTTAATATTTTTGTAACTTTCTCAGGTGATAACAAGGCTTTGTTAAGGATTCAGATTCTCTCCAGCTGCGTGTAGAGTACTTAGCGCATATCTAAAGGCTGGGAGCTTTTGAGATGTATGCCTAAATGTTACGGTGTATGCCCAAAATACTCCCAATCATCAGACGTGGTTGGGTGCCCAGTGTGAATGGAGAGAGTGAGAATCATTTTTCCAATTCTACAAGTCCTCAATTTTCTTGCAACAAAATAATTTCCACAATTACAAATTTTACATATTTTCTACTTGATTTATTTTGGAAAAAAATCCAAAATATGGTGGATTTCATCAGGACATGCCACATTCTCATTTGCTCTTTATGTGATGCCAAAAACGATATTAATTTGATAACATGGTGCCTTGTTTTTCTATTTAGTGAAGGGCATGTCTAAATATTGCCACGTTGGAAAAATATATTTTTTGTGGTGATGATGATAAGGATGGTGGTACCATCATTAGGAAGAAGAAGGGTATTATTTTATTTTTAACATAAAATTATCCTTTTACTCATCAAATTTTAAATTGAAACAACTCCTCAGTCAATTCAGAATTTCTATTTCAGTGAAATGAGGTGGAAAAAATCAAACTAAACAATTTCCTGAAATAGAAATCACCTCATGAAATTTAAATCATACAAAATCATGCCATGTAAAGCCGCTATGCATTTGTTTTTCCTCATTGTTGTATCTTCTTTGAATAGAAATAAGAATAGGAAGCATGTGTGAACTATCCAATAGTGAGGAGACCTTTTAACAAACTACGTATCCTTCCTACGTGTATTCATTGCAAAACTTGTAGCCTAGGAGCCTACGTGGGTGTGTCTCATTGCTTTGAACCTCCTTATATGATCACACATTCACAAAATATCAAAGTAGCGGTTACCTATGTAAATCGTATAAAATGTTATTTTTCTCCCTAAGAAACAAGACAAATGAACAAAGGCTATTTTTTGAAGCCAAGAGATGGAAAGAAAAGCTTAGGATGATCTCCCATTGTTTTAGAGAGGCCAACCTGATAGCTGATTTTCTAAAAGAAGCAGCAAAAATCAGTACTACATGCCTTAACCTAGTCTTTCTCAGCTTGATAAGTACAAAGATTGAGCATGATGCATTATGAAGACTAATGTTTCGTTTTTGCTAGTGGATTTAAGATTCTTTGCTGATGGCAATGCTGAAGGTGGAGATTCTTGAATTTGATTGATAAGTTTTTTTTTTTTTTTTGGGTGAGTGAGAGAGGTCCTTGCTAATGGAAATGCCGAAGGTGAGGACCCTCTTTCTTGCTATGATTAAGTCTTGATGTTCTCTACTTTTTATTTTCGTTCCTCTTTAATAAAATTCGTGAACTTCTAGCAAAAAAAAAAAAAAAAAGGAAAAGAAAAAGAAAATTGAATTTGAATTTAATAAGGAGAGAGACAGACACATAAAAAAAAAAAATTTGTATAATAATAGTCGCTATATTTGATATCATCTATGAGTTGAAGTTTGTTTTTTAACTAAAAGGTCATTTGTATTAAGAAGAAAAAAACATGAGAATAAAGAATCTACAAGCTGTGATCCAAAGGATACCAGATACAAAAAAACAAACGTGAAAGGATAAAATTCAGAATCACTCCCCCACCTTCGGCATGGTAATCAACAAGGGAGGAGACCCACCACTTCACAAAAAATAGAATTAACTGAAATAAAATCTTGATCTTCTTCATCCACCCTAAGTTCCACTTAAATATATGAGTTGAAGTTCATTATCAGGTACTCTCCTTCCAGTACAACTCTATTAATGGGAAATAGAGATAGAGAAAAAAAAAAAGCATTTTTCATGTGATGATCTTATTCTTGCAGTTTCATCAAAAAAAGATGCAAGTGTCCTTTATTATTATCATTATTATTATTATTATGGTTCTTTACTGATTCTTACTGGTTCGATTCATGTCTTCATTCTTACATTCCAATTAACGTTTTAAAAAAAGAAACATTCCACTACTGATATTCTTCTCTTGCATTGGATTCTGTTTGATCCCAATCCAAAGCCAATATTGGGTTGTGGTACTTCAACAATTACTCTCTCTCTCTCTCTCTCTCAAATGATCTAATACCATCGTTATCATTTCTCCACCTAAAACTGATCTGTTCTTTCTCTGTCGCCCAAATGATCTATTACCTTCATATTATTTCTTAACATAAAACTGATCTGTTGTATCATAAGAGATAATGGTCCTATCCCATAGGCTACTAATAATTAAGGTACTAATTATCAACTTAGCTATAAAAAGGTATAAAGTACCATAATAACAATTTGCATATAGGACTTATTGATATGAGAAGTAGTTGTGGCATCTTTATTAGTGCATTCCAGGATTCCCCCAACCTTGGAATTTATCCTTTGTAAGATGTGATGGGGATGTTTGAGGTACCATCCCCTGATGTATGAACCTAAAGCTAAGGAAAAGGATCCGCACGGTTGGGGCCCCCATATATTAGTTATATTTACTTAAAAAACTCTCCTACCCTAGTGCCTTTGAGGCCGGTGAATCTTCACATACGTGAATGTTCCTGATCCGGGGATATGATATCTATTTTCTCTCTCCTCATTTAATAGATGCCATATGCACGGATCAGGGACGTTCACGTACATTCACTTATGTGAAGATTCATCGTTCTGGTGCCAACCCATGCCAACAAATGAATTGACTCAGGTAGGCACTTAAGTGGCTACCATCGGTGCTATCCAACCCTCATTGAGTGCTGGTAGATGCTCATCAGGAGCCGGATTTTGAAATTTGTTAGTTTTGAGGACTTTTTGAGTCTAAGGTTGCCATGGCTTATCTCATCTTTGCCGATCATAACACTCATATAAGCCAATCTAAAGACCCTAGTGGACGTGATAGATGTTGCCATAAGTGTTAAGAGTCCACCGCATCTTTGCCCCAAGTTGTTTGATGGTGTTTACCTCCATTCCTAGCCCATAATCACCAATTCCTCTCAAGTGCCAAGGATATCTCTAAGAGTATGGATAAGGAACCCTTGCTTTGGAAGCATTAAATGCCTTATGCTATAAGAAAGAGTTCCACACAGATTTTTAGGATCTCCCAAGAGGTCTTGAAATATCTCATATGAGAGAGAGAGAGCCTTGATCCAGTGGCTCAGAGAGCTTCTTCAAAAAAAATGTATTGAGTTTTCTTTTCCTAATACATTTGCTTAGGCTATGTTTGGTAGCCAAGAGAAGAAAAGAAAAGAAAAGAAAAGAAAAAAGAATCTACAAAAAAAAGGTAAAAGAAATGAAATGGTGAGAAAAAAAAGTATATATATTTGGTTACCATTAGAAGAGAAGAAAAGAAAAGTTTTTGTATTTTCTCATGTTTTCTTGTTATATATTATATATATATATATATATATATATATATATATATATTTTTATATAAAAGAAAACTTCACAATTTCCAAGGGGAATATTGAAATTCAAAACTGAACCTTCTCTTGGACCAAGACATGCCAAGTGGAAAGAGAAATTCTTAAACCAAGAAAAAAAATACAATTTTTTTTCTTATCTTGACTACCAAACACAGCCTTAAGGACAGGCCAAGCAAGGCTTTCTAGTATCATCGTCTGACCTTATTTGGCTAATCAATTAATTTTATTTTCCCAAACTATTCATCCATATTTTCACATGAACTTGGCCAAGTTGTTGAATCAAAAGACGACTTATGAAACTCTTTATTAGAATTAGTTCTTTTTCACTGTACAGGGCTACTTAAGTTTGCTTGTTTTGAATTAGATTCTAGGATACAAACTTCATTGAGTAATAGTATTTTGGGGGTGCAAGCAACGCCTTTGCTTTTGATGTGAGCAACATATGAAATTGTGTATGATACATAAAACTGTACATGCCCACAAAATAGTAATACAACACACAACAAGCATAAGAAACAAAACAAACACATGCACAATAAACAAAAGATTTACGTCGTTCGACAATACTGCATATGTTCGCGGAGTGAGTCTAGACTTCCTTTCATGCCGCTTTCTACACCCTTCTCTTCTCGTCCTTCCTCACATTTTGGCTTCACACTACCCATCAATCTCCTTTTATAAGACTTCTTTTATACTTGGGAGCCTCCACTCTCTTAGAGTCTTCACCTCTTAGAAGACTCCACCTTGTTGAAGACTGACTTCACTTCCTTGGAAGATTCCATCCACTTGAATGAAGTCTCCATTGTCTTGAAAATTCCACCTTTTCCACTCTTTTGGCAAGACTCCACTCACTTGAAAAACTCCACCCATTTGGAAGTAGTCTCCACTCTCTTCGAGAGTCCACCCTTCCGCTCATTTGGAAGACTCCACCTCTTCCACTATTAAGAGTGTCAATTCCAAGCCTACATCTGTAGGCCTAAGCTCGGCCAGTTTATAAATAAGTAGTACACAGTCCAAGGGGTAAGCCCAATGGGTCTCCTGACCGCCAGTCTGTTTACAAGCCCGACTCAGACCGACATGTTTAACCCAACCATTTATATAGGTATTTTGATTTTTTTTTTGATAGAATAGGTTATATATTGATATTTTTATCAATTATTGACTATAATTAAGTGTTAATATCTTTTCAAAATTGTTAATGATTTAACAAAATAAATTAAAGTATCTTAAATCTAAGAAAAATAAAGACCGTTTAAGGCCGTTTAAGGCTTTATTGGTACATTATCCTATTTAAGGCCAATTATAGCCCGATTATCTCGATTAGGAGAAGCCCAATTAAAGCCCAAAACCTGATTGAGCCCGACACGACATTGACCGAGAACGACTCATTTCTTAAATAGGTATGTCATGGTCCGAGGACATAGGCCTGCCAGGCCCGACCAAGACCGACTTGACCCGACAAATTGACACCCCTAATTAGAAGACTCATTATCTTAGAAACCTCACATTTTCCAATCTTTTGAAGACTCCTCTCCCTTGGAAGACTACATCCTCTTCCACTCTCCTTATTTTAGTGTCTCTCCACTTTTTCCACTAGAAGACTTCAATGGATAGTCCAATCAGACTATTGAACCATACTCATCAATCAGTCCAAATAGAATACAACAAACCCAACATAATCATACTTTAGCCAAAAAAAAAAAAATGTGAACAACCATGGTTAATGGAAAACAATTTCCCAAATCAAAAAGTAGAATTACATACAACTACGCATACACATTACAATTTACAAAAAAAAGGGTAAACAAGTACCACTACCTTTCGTTTCAAATCTTCAGTGATTCATCCCTTTGGACACATATATGGTGAGACAGCACTGCGATGCTTCCAGCTAAGATGGCTCAGATGGCTAGTACGAGACCAGGCAAAGAACGGTTCTTCTGGTCCCCAAGCTGACTCTGCCAGAGTGTCGTCAAGCCATCATTCTTGACCACCTCAGCAATCTCGCACCTCGGACTACTTGCAGAAGAAGAAGGCCTGAGGTCCTTCACAGTGAGCCATGTGTTGAAGTACTCTCTGAACTGAGTAATCACCCCATCCTGCAATGTCCACACATGAACCCAGTACACCTGAACTCCTTCCCAACCTTCTACTATCACTCGGTCATCTTCAATGCCTGTTACACTCCGAGGTTGGAAGCTGAACTCGGAAGAGATACACTTACCTGTGAGAACCCTCATCATGTGTTGGCAACGTGGAGGTCCATGGAACCACCACTCCAGATCACTAGCCACAAGCCTAGCCACAGTTGAAGTGTCCCCACGCTTCAAGGCCCCGTAAAGCTCTTTCACAACTGCCTTGTTTCTGATTTCCGGCAGTTCCAGCGGTTCCAACACTTGATCCTCCATGCCATTGTCATTAGCCATTCTGGGTTTGCTAGGGAATTGAGAATATGAAGGAAAGGAAAGAGAAGTTTAGTGGAATAGGTAGCAAATTACACACTTTAAGTGGGCTTTTTCTCTTCTTCCTTGGGTTTGCAAGGTTTAGTGAATTGGGTGTGTGGGTGAGAGTGAGAAGCTATTTATAGGAGATAGGGCAAGCCATGGTGATGGAGTTGCCATTTGCCAATGAATGAGAGAGAGAGAGAGAGAGAGAGAATGGAATTAATTATCATTCATGCCAGTGGGGACTTGAACTGGATGAGAGAGACAAGTCTGTTACAAGGTTGCCAATGGCCTTGTTATTACCGTAGAAAGTTCCAAGGGACACTAAGCAGCTGGCAAGGATTGGTAAATGTGGAAGCTGATTCATCGGATCCTCTCATACCCTATTTTAATACAAAACTAACTGATCCTGACAACTTTTACAGCTTTTTTAATATGACATGCTACTACTATTTGTGGAATTTGATACTCCACGTGTGCAGGGAAAGGACTTTTCATTCTTCATGTGGGTCATGTGGGTCATTTGATTTAATTACGTAAATCTCGAATGATTGAAATTTGAATGGTTGAATTTTTATGATATAATGCTACAACATTATTTACTCCTAAATTTTAAATAATATACCTTAAAGATAGGTTTTTTGGTCGAAGAACCTCTCACCAGTTTTTCAGAGTTGGTCGGATTCATTATTGTGGCTGCTATTAGCTAATTTGTAAAAGGAGATTACTTTGGAGCCTCAGGCTAATTGTGAGTACTAGATGGAGGGCCAACCATTAACCATGGCTGCATTATGAGTGTTCGGGTGCCAGGTGATAATGTACCTGAGATTTCAAAAGCAATGAAGACTTTGCAAGGAAACCATTTTGACAATAGATGGTGCCCTTTTTAATCTTTTGTCAGACGGTCCCAATAAAGAGAGAAGTGAAATGATTTCGATCGAAGGAGCTGAATAAACTAGCAACAAACATAAAATGATTATAAGAGCAGTTGTCCCTCGTGTTCTGCATGTCGCTTGATTTCTCTTTGTTGATGGTAATGGTGAAAGTGGGGAGCAGTCTCGAGTATTATTTGGTTCTGTTTTTAAAATTTTGGAAATTTCAGCTTTGTATATTATTTTTATTCTTATGAATTCCTATGATCTTTAGCCAAAAAAAAAAAAAAAAAGAAATTGTAAGAAATAACATGCACAGTTTGGGTCTTGTGCCAAGTATGATCTCGAATAGAACCTTTGGAGAGTAAGGATTCATGCCCATTTAGCTAAAGAATCTCTTGACTTGCTGAGTTGTGCCTTTTTCCTCTTACTTTTCTCTTTCGTTTTTCATCTTACAATCTATATCTTTCATTTGTCATTGTTCATTTCTCATCTCTTCATCTCCTTTTTCTATTTAGACCCCAATTTTACTACCTTATTTTGTAAAGGATCCATGTAATCATCCCATTAAGTTGAAATAAGACTGAATTTGTTGTTATTATTATTGTCAGGTGGCCCCAGAAGACTTGATGGAGGATGGTAAATACAATATTGTTTCTCAGCCAATCCCATATTGATTGGCATGGATCCAATTAGACTTCCGTACGTGTTAGGTGTTTATTCAAAGATAGGGAAGGGAGACAGAATATTTGATCTTCCGGCCAGGCTAGGTGGATCAACTTGCTTGAATCCAAAATCTACAAAACAAAGAAACTCAGTCTTCTAAACTCATTTGAAGAAAATTAACAGACCCTTATTGCTGCTCTTGAAAGCAATTAACTAAAATGACTAAGCATGAAAGTTGAAGCCTCAAGTTCATCTCCTCTTACATGGGTTATGAGTTGATCATCACCTAACCATTGAATAAATGAGTTGCCTTGATAGGCTAAATGTCAATTTAGTGGTTTATATCAACTCTGTACCCCACCATGTGTTTTGCTTTTTGCCTTTTCCTTTGTTCCTTCATTTCAAATGAAATTTATTTTTGCAAGCATTTCAAAGCATCATATCAATTCATGGAAAAGTCAGATTAGACTGAAACTTAAGTGAGGGAGAGGGTTTCTCACACTGTCAGTGTGAGAATGAAATTATACATTGCCACCATTCAGTGATTTGAAAGATGTATCAATTCATGTGGACCTCATATTTTAAAATAGATGAAAAAATAAAAAACCAAATACATGTGTGAAGCTCAAACTTTTTTGTGAAAAAAACAATGAAAATTATACAATGTGTAGATCTTTTTCCCATTAATCGTATAGTACCATTTACAAAGTATACCCACTTCTTTTGAATGTTAAAAGACGTTGCCACAAGGAATATAAGCTCAGAGAGAACAAGGCCATGACCATATCATCATAGTGGCATTTTTCTTAGTGCTAAAAATTATGCACTGATTTATAAAAAAAAAAAAGTTTATTTTAAGAGTAGGATTGTTAAAGAAATAAGAGAGAATTCATGATCTATTGAGATCGAAGAAACTTTATAAATTTTGATTCATATAATCTATTAAGATTGACCATCAAATTCAATCTCTGCCTTCACATTAATCCAACACCTAAGTGTAGCCACATCATCGTTGCACCTAGCATATTGGGAGCAATGGTTTTTGCATTGTTTGTGATAAATCATATAATAATGGAATTTTTTTATTCCATTAGGAAGAGCAGCCTACGTCAGTGCTCGCTACTGTCTATCTCTCTCTCCCCCCAAAAAAGGTAAGGATGCCTTTTCATCGGGTGAGGAGAGAGATAGACACATGGGAGCACTGACATAGGTCACTCCCAGAAAAGAGTTCTTTTTCCCTATAATGATTTAGGGGGGGGAAAAAACTGTACAATATTATGTGAATTCTTTCCCATGCCCTATCATAAAAGTGTGAATCTTATACATTTATTTTTTATATCTATCCTAAAAGTACAGGGTCTACACCGATTGATAACATTTTCAGATGACTAATTGGTGGTAGCATGCAGAATCCTTCACACACTGATAGCGTGAGAAACCATCTCCCAATATTTTAATCACCTTCTTCCTTTTTTTTCCTCTTTAGGGTGAGGAGGGGGGTGAGGTGGGTATTCATGTAATACATATAATAGAAGAATTCATTAATTTGGTAGACAATACGGAATTCAAGGTCCCATTGTTGTTATCTTGTGTTGGGAATCACTGCAAGTGGCAATAGCCCATGGCCCCATACTCCGTGGCACAGATGTTTTGGTGAAAGATAAAAATAACCAATTATCAAACAATTGGAGGATTATGTCATTTCTCATGTCCTATCACGGCTACATCTTTTTATTTGTGTAGAATATCATGGCTACATCACATACTCTCTAACCATACTTTTGCCCCTAAATTTCTCAATCCATCTTTGAAGGTTGATAGATATCTTTAATAGTTATCAACATTTATATCTCAATTTTGGAGTCGCCAGACCTTCTGATATACTAAGGGCTCCTAAAGCACAGTTTATTATCAGAATCAAGGTTAAGTTTCTCTTTTTATTTCTTGTAGTATGGAAAGAAGAGAATAATATGCTTTCAACAAACAAGCAAACAAAATGAATAAAACACGGAGGACCAACCTTGTGACGTAAATTAATGAACCAGTAAGAAGCTGGGGCCGTCTCATTTGGGTTCTTGTGGAGTTTTGGAGTTTTGAAATTAAATTTTCTCAATCATCCCTTATCACTAGTAAGCTAAAGCTTCCAAAACCTTCTCTTTCACTGATAATAACAAACGTGGAGCTTAATTTGGAAGTTTCCTCCAAACATCAGTTTCTAAGAGTGTAAAAGCTTTCAAAACCCTCGATTTTAACGTGTTATTATAGAAAATTAATAAATAAATAAATAAGAGGAGAGGATTCTCCTAGCATGCAGCATAGATCAGGAGCACACCAATGAGGTGCAATAGAATGATTTTGGAGAGAGACAGTGAGAGCCCTTGACCATAGCGGCTCAAAAAACCTTTTTCATTATTTTCATTCTCAAAAGGAAATAAAATTAGAAGCCTAGTTCGCTTAATGAAGTATAAGCCATATTTAGTGAAGACTGGATTTTTCTATCGTTGTTTTGGCATGGAAGAAGATTTCAGAGACTTGAATAGAGCTTTCCATCGGTTGGATTGGTTTAAAAGAAAAAAAATCAGGTTGAGAATGGTGAACCTATAAGAAGTGTATCCATCAAACTGTAGGTATGTTCCGAAAGCACTTATGTTCTCTTCTTGCTTCACCAACTGGCCCTCCCTATTGCAGGGGGATGAGGTCGGACAGGAGAAAAGGGATTAGAATTTTCTCTTTCTATCTAAGGGAGTCTCTGGTTAGATAAGGGTCTAAGATCTATCTATGTCTCTCCCTTTAAAGAAGAGAAGGTTGATAGGAATGCGTAAGGCAAAGATTTGTCCAGATTTTTGGGTAGGATCAAAGTTACATGCTATGAAGGTTTTATGCAACTATCACCACTTAGACAGAGCCTATCTCTTTCTATTCGATTTAGATCTCTAATCTTACTAATTGTGAGGGTAGCAGCCAAAATTTCTTCCCTTTTTCCCTTTGTGGGGGGGGGGGGGAAGACTTTCATTCGGCCCTCTCTCCTCTCTTTCTCTTTCTTAGAGAGGGTGATGTCGTGTGCGCTTTTGTGGGCTCCGCACCAACGTACCGCTGCTCGGAGATATGTGGGGCCTATTTCACAGGATTGTGGGGGTCGTCATTGAGATAGGTATTTGATGATGGTCCAATACGGGGGATTGAGATCATACAAAAGAGGTTTGGAGTCGCCACCTAGGATTATGGGCCAGAACCTGGGGGTGGGCCCAACTTCCTAAGAAAATGGCTCAAAAATTGGTATGGTCCAGAGATTTAGGGTACGTATCAGGTTGTAGAGTTGGAAAGATGTTAGGCACCCAATCTACTCGGTTCAACCGGTCTTCCTACTAGATGCTTAAGAAAAAACATTTTTCACAATTATTCATATACTGCATGCATGGCTAAACTATCACATATATGCACATTAAATGAATTTAATTACTTAAATACACTAAAAAAAAGTTAATAAAGGTCTACATTATGCTAAATTGGGTGAGAGATTATACCTAAGCTTGGCCCCTGTTTTGGGTCAAGAGGAGTGGACCCCGGTTGGAACTTTCTTGTGGATTCTCCTGGCTCAATGGAAGATGGTCTTGACTTCCAACTTCCTTTCTTGAGAGATGCTGACTGTAGTAATATTCGGATAGAGGTCCGACTAGGAAATGTTACTTTCCGATTTGGGTTTCTACAGAGCTTCCGCTAAGGAGAGCTCCTTTCGAGCTTAGGCTGAGGTGGCACTTCGGCAGAGCTTCGACTACAGTGGGGCTATTTTTGGATTTGGATTTTGGCAGAACTTCCACTAGGGAGAGCTACTTCCGGGCTTAGGTTGAGGTGGCACTCCGGTAGAGCTTCCGTTAGGGATGGGTTATAGGAGGGCTTAGGCTAAGGTGGCACTCTAGCAGAGCTTCCACTGGAGATAGGCTATAGGAGGTCTTAGGAGGCTTGGGAAAAAATAGGAAGAACTTCGAACGGCAACGTAGAAGGGAGAGAAGGGCATAGTGTCCCCAACAAGGGTGCTCACCAAGGGACTTAAGTGTGGCTCTAGTGGAGTAAGTGAATTTTCAAGTTGAGGGGGAGTATTTATAGATTTTTGGGACCAATGGGGTGAAAGAGAGGATTTTCAGCCAATGGGGGGAAAAAGGTGATTTTTCCAGCCAATGGAGTGTAAGAGTGTAGGGTACGCTAGCAGGGGAGCATGGGGTACACAAGCAGAAGTGGGGTTTTTCAGCCTAAAAGTTCGCACTTGGCATGGGGCCGCGCATGGGCGGGGCAGGGGTGCGCGGGTGCAGGCGGGGGCACACGGGCAAGGGGCAAAGGCACACTAGGGAGGGGCGAGGGCGAGGGTGAGGACTCGCGAGGGAGGGGCCGGGGTGCATGGGGGCATGTGGGTGTGCGGGGCCACAGGGAATGTTCCTTAGAATATTCCCAGATTCTGATCCGATAGCCTCAGGAAGATTTCATCTTCTAGAGATTATTGCGGGAGATCCGACGGTCCGATTTTGATGCACCATATATGATTGGAATCGTAATTTTGAGTAGTATCCATCCATATGATCACTTTGGACCAGATTCTTTCGTATATGTGATTTCATAATTGGACCCCTCTTTTCTCCACATGGTTCCTAAGGCTTTTGGGTGTATAGGGAGTGTTTCGGGGCTAGGTTACTCCAGTCAGTTGTCATCTCTGTTGATTGGAAGCGAAAGATCATATCCATGATCCGTGAGTCATCATAGCTAGGGAGAGTGACAAAATTGGGTGTCTACATTAATCCTACTAACTAGCAGGTATATAATAAAAGCAAAAATACCACTTATTATTTATTGTATTCCAACACATATACTGATTGACTCTGGTTCCACACATTTTCATTTCACATGCATTCTCAACAAAGTCGATCATTCCACCTCGACCGTTGGAATGCTATCTATCAGTGCACACTTTTGGGAGAGGTCATGACATCGGACATGGTCTATGATGGTTGCAATGTAGCAATTGATAATTGGCTACCATCTGCCGATTTAGTATGGCTAGATATGAAGGATTTTGATGCCATTTTGTGTGTGGATTGACTATTCCAACACCATGTCAAGATCTTATGTCGCGATGAGGAATACCTAATGTGAGGGTAGCGGCCAGAAAAAATGCGTATGCATTCCTTATTTGTGGGGAGGATAAAAGGCTTGCATTAATTCCATCCTCTCTCCTCTCTTTCTTTTTCATGAGAGAGGGGTGTGTCGTGTGTGCTTACCCTATAGGCCCCACGCTGTCGTATCGTCTCTCAGAGACACTTGAAGGCCTATTTTGTAGGAATGTAAAATTCATCATTCGAGACGGGGATTTGATGATGGACCAATACGGGGATCGGGATCATGCAAAAGGGTTTGGAGTTGCCACCTAAGATTATGGACCTAGGACCCGGAGGTGGGCCCAATTCTTGAGAAAAGGGCCCAAAAGTTGGTCTGGTCTAGAGATTTAGGGTATGTGTCATGTTGTAGAGTTGGGAAGGTATTAGGCACCCAATCTACTTGGTTCAACTGGTCTTCCTACTAGATGCTTAAGAGCGAACATGTTCCCCAATTATTCCTATTCTGTTTGCATGACTAACTTATCACACATATATACATTGACTGAACTTAAATAACTATGTACACTAAAACAAGGTCAATATAAAGTCTACATTGTGCTAATTCTGTTGAGAAATTATACCTGATGTTAGAGGTGTCAACCGGTCGGGTCGGTCCGGTTTTGGTCGGGCTTAATCGGGCTTGAAGACTTTCAAAGGCTACACCGTGTCCGCCCATTTAACTAATCGGGCTTAGTTATTGAGGACATGGTACACTTTATATTCAGTCGGTCGGCCTCGGGCTATAATCGGACTACCTTAATCGGGCTTTAGTCGGGCCTTAACCGGGCTACGGACATGTTTAATGTTAAACGGGCTTTAACCGATTTTTAAACGGGCCCTCTTTAAAATGTGCTCTTATATTCCGGCCCACTCATGCAATTCCAAAAAAATGAAAATAAATCAATAAATGATACCAAATATAACCATTATTTAAAATGTGAACATGTCTTTACCTTTTAGTTTTTATTCTTTAATTTGGGGGGTAAAATAGGTATTCTAAAATCATTAAAGGGTCGGGCCAAGTCGGTGCACAATAGGCCGATCTCGGTCGGGCGTTATTTGGTCGGTCTCGGTCGGGCGCCCCACTGTCCAAGTAACAAAACCGAGACCGACCTTTTATAAACGGGCCGAGCTCAAGTCCGACACGTTTAATAAATGGTCCGGGCCGGGCTGATCTATAAATGGTCGGTCCCGGTCGGTTTAGTCGGGTTGGGCCACGAATTGACACCCCTACCTGATTTTGACCCCTGTTTTGGGTCAAGAGGGGTGGACCCCCTGATTGATGCTGGTACGAACTTTCTTATGGATTCTCGTGGCTCAAGGGAAGATGGTCTTGACCTCCAAATTTTTTTCTCAAGAGATGCTGACTGTTATAATATTCAGACAGAGTTCCGGCTAGAAACAGTTACTTTTGGATTTTGGCTGAGGTGGCACTCCGGCAGAGCTTCCGTCAGGGATAAGGTATGGGAGGGCTAGGTTGAGGTGGCACTAGAACAGAGCTTCCACTAGGGATAGGCTATGGGAGGGCTAGGCTAAGGTGGTACTCGGACAGAGCTTTTACTTGGGATAGGCTATAGGAGGGCTAGGCTGAGGTGGCACTCAGACAAAACTTCCGCTAGGAATGGCTTGAAACCTAAAGGTTGAAGAACTTCGAAGGCCTGAAAAACAATTCAAAGATTCTAGGGAATCTTATGAAGATCTCTCCAAAGACTTGAAGAACCTTAAGAGGGGGTGGGAGGCTAAGGGAAACTTTTCCTACACAAAATTCTCACTCAAAAAAGGCAAAGGATTAAAGAGTTGCAAAGGCCCGAAGAACACTTCGGATCTTCTGAAGATTTCTCCGAAGACATGGAAAACCTCAAAGGGGGAGGGAAGGAGAGAGGGCAGAGCTCTACTACCATGGGTTGCTCCCAAGAGACTTGGGTTGTTGTGATGTGAAAAACCAAAGGGAGGGAGGGTATTTATAGAATTTTTGAACCAATAGGGAGGAGAGAGAAAATTCCTTAACCAATGGTACTAAAAAGTGATTTTCCTAAACCACCGGGGTGAAAGTAAGAAATTTTGGACCAATGGGGTGGAAGGTAATTTTCTTTATCCAATGGGGGAAAAGGTAACTTTGTTGGGCCAATAAGGTAAAAAGATTCCTTTTTGGACCAATAGGAGGCTATGGTGTAGGGTATGCTAGCGGGGCAGTGTGGGATACACAGGCAAGTGAAGAGGAAATTCCTTCTCCAAATCGGTCATCGAAAGAGGAATTTTGATCGCCAGCGGGGGTATCAGAGGTTTCGACGGGGGTGAGGGAGCTTCAATAGGGGTGCTGGAGCTCCAGCAGGGGTTCCAATAGGGCCGCTAGAGCTCCGGCAGGGGTGCTGGGATTCTAGCATTGGTGCGAAAACTCTGACATGGGTGCTGGAACTCCGGTAAGGGTTTTGAAACTCCGACATGGGTGCTAAAACTTGGTCTGATATGGGCGAGGCTTGGTCGGGTATGCGCGGGGCTTGGTCGGGTATGTGTGGGGCTTGGTCGAGTGCACACAGGGGTCGAGTAGGGGTACAGGGCAAGGCATGGGTGCTCGCATGGTGGGGTTTGGGCACTTAAGGCAAGGCGTGGGGGCTGCATAGGTGGGGTTTGGGCACTTGAGGCAAGGTGTGGGTGTTCGCATAGGTTGGGTTTGGGCACTCAAGGAAAGGCGTGGGTGTTTACATGGGCGGGATTTGGACACTCAAGGCAAGGTGTGGGTGCTCGCATGGGTGGGGTTTGGGCACTCAAGGCAAGGCATGGGTACTCACATGGGCAGGGTTTGGGCACTCAAGGTGCAACTTTCGGTAGTGATTGCGAAAAATTTAATTATCCGATTTTGATGTACCATATATTATTGGAATCGTAATTCTGAGTACTATGCATCTGTGTGGTCACTTTGATCGGATTCTTTTGTATATGAAATGTCATAATTAGACCCTTCTTTTCTCTCGTATGGGTTTTCTATGAATTTTGGGTGAGTATGGAATGCTCCTGGGAATAGTTACCTAATCAGTTATCATCTCTATTGATCGAAACCAAAAGATCACGTGCAAGCATGGTTTTAAGTATCGGTGCGTATCGTGCCGTATCGGCCGATACGTATCCGTATCGATAGGCATCGGCACGATACATACCGATACGCTACAGGGAATTTTGAGTCACTTTTTGTGTATCGGTGTATCGTACGTATCGTCGTCAGTCGTTCGGTGCATACGATCTGATACTCTACGATACGAACTTTTGAAAATCTAAAAATTCCCGAGAGTATCGGTACATATCGGTACCGTATCGGTACGTATCGAAGGTATCGGTGTAGTATCGGACCGTATCGTACCGATACGGTACGATACGGCTACTTAAGTGTTAGTTTTTTTTTTTCAATGCATTAGATGGGCTATGAATTTGAAGATTATGACTGATGCTTGACTGCAAATTCTTTCAAATAAAGGTAACAAAAATAATCCACTCCACGATTCGATTTGAATGTTCTCTCTAGGAAAGGTAACAGCCTCTTCTGATTGGGTTCTCAAACAATAACTCAAGAAAGAAGGAACAATGACATATTACGATCCAAGCAGTGAATCGCCTCAGGCTTTCTTCATTGAAGAGAGCAATACTATAGCCAAACACATCGGTGGTTCAACCCATGAAGAATCAAAGTGGTCAATGTTTGCATCAAAATTCTAGAGTTCTAATCCTTGCACAAAATCCTCAAATTTCTAACTTCAAGAAGGAAGCAATGTACCCCGCTCATGCTATAGATACATGACATTGCTAAATCCCTTTACACAAAAGGGATATTAATTGGCAAAATCAGTGAGTTGAGTTCCATAACTAATATCAAAACCTACCAACAATGAGCAGTTCTAAGACAGACCTCAAATGCAAGTAGTTCAGCTCTCATGGGCTTGGACTCCCCGGCAGGTCCCAAAAAAATGCATAAACCATGATGCACCTGAGGAACATTTAATGAAAGCTTTCAAATAAAAAGTAAAAGAAAAACATATTTTGAAGAGGCAAACCACCATTAGATGATTAGAACATGAGGCCATAACCCACAAAAGGGAGAACTTCACCCAACCTCCTCTCTCTCTCTCTCTCTCTCTCTCTCTCTCTCTCTCTCTCTCTCTCTCAGTGCTTTGACTAGTTTTCAATAGATTGAAGATAAGGACAGAAAATGAATGGGGCCAAAAGGGGCCTTAGGAAGGACTTTTGTTTGGATTGACATGTTTTCAAACACAATATTCTGTGATTGTCTTGTCTGAAAATGGGTCTCACTCTGTTATAATTAGTTCCACTGTGTTGGATATCACTTTTTTTGAATACATACAATTTGATTCCATCCATATGTCTCTCATGTTGCCACTACTGATAATGTTCTTTCTTTGCCCCTAAGAATATAATCAAACTCAAGGTGGATCAGAGAAAAGAAACTTGAGTTTGGGCACTAACAAATGAAAATGATGAAGGATGCATTTTTAATCAAGATCTGCGAGGGTTTATTCACTGATGGAATGAAAAGAAGAGAGTACCCTGAGGTTTATGGCTGCTAATCTGATAGTAAACCATGGAAAAAATGAATACTAATCTTGATAGGCCACTTTCAGATGCATTAGCTAGAAACCTAACTAAGGTTTAAAGTTATTGAGGCAAAAGATTCCAAATACTTGCGATGGCGAGGAAGGTCAGTTGGTGGAAGCTTTCAAAACATCCTTGGGAAACTACAAGTTATAGCACGGTCCCGTGGCTCACTTATGTGGTTTATGTCGGATGAAGTCCCTGGTGTTACTTCTCCCATTGTTTACATTGGAATGTTGTTCATTGGTTTGCTTGGCATGTGGAAGATTATGAGCTTCACCGCTTGAATTTTCTCCATCTTGGTTGACCAAAAACTTGGTATCTTGTTCGGAGATTATGCCTTTGCTTTTGAGGAAGTTGTTCGTGTCTAGGGTTATGGAGGAAATCTCGACCGCCTAGGTATGCAACTTGATTTTTCGATTAATTGATCCATCTAAAATATTGCTTTGGAAAGTCCGAGAAACTTGTGCTTGAGAAACTTTCTTTGAGGTGTATTAACCTTGAAAATATTTCAAAGAGAAAATTCTTAAATATCAATTAAACTCAAATGGTAGATTGAAACTTTCATTGTGGAAGTGAATGGTTCAAAGAAGGAGAAAACAGTCAAGAAGAACCTTGAAGGCTTGAACTTGAAAGTTGAAACATTTGAATAGTAAGTTCTTGAATCTTTACTCACTTTTTCAATTTTAACCTTAGATTTTCAAGTTTTTTTATAAATCTAAGGTTCATCATACTTAGAATCACATTTTGTACATCATTATTACATGAAATCATTGGATTTAGAAGGATTTACAAACTTTTTTCAAGAGAAAATGAGGGTTTCAACTTTTTTCAAATTTCTTAGATCTACTCATGTTCAATGGTTAAAAATGTTTAGATTTTTTATATGTTATGTAAAAACAAGTGTTCTACAACTTCCATGGAAATTTTTGATTTTTCTTAAAAAAATATTTTTTTTTAATTTTTTTATTCCGAAATTAATTAAAAAAAAAAAAAAAAAATCCCCAACATTTTTTTTTTTATAAAATTTAGTTCATTCAACTCTTAAAAATAATGTCATAAGTTATAATTATTAAATACATGATTTCAAATGAAACCCACATTTTTCCCCAAAAAGTGAGGGTTTCAATTTTTAATTTCTTAGATCTACTCAAATATATTGGTCCACACTTTGTTGATTTTTTATATGTTCTTCAAAACATTTAATCTATAACTTCTATAAAAAATTTTAATTTTTCTAAATAGTTTGTATTTTTATTTTTTATTTCAAAATTAATTAAAAATAATAAAAATACTAAAAAATATAATTTCTTTATAAAATTCAGTTCATTTTAGTTTAAAAAATATATATATAATTTACTTGGCCAATGACCATGATGTAAAATTAGATGCACAATTTTTTTCAAAAAAAGTGTGCATTTCAAGTTTATGTAAATTTGGAAAAATAAAAAAAAAATATTTTTTCTTTGGATGCATCTCATTTTAGTTTCTAAAAAAATGCTATTATGTACTAAATACTAAATCAATGAATATGCATATTAAGATTCATTATTTAGCTTTGTAGGAAAATGGCGCCTAAAGAACGGACTAAGGATATTGGATGGGCTATAGCTGAGAAAGTACAAGGCAATAGGTTGTGTACAAAATGCAATTACTGTGATACTATCCACCTAGGAGGTGGAATTACCAGACATAAACAACATTTGGCTGGAGGATTTTCTAATGTTGCCAAATGTAACAAGTGCCCAGATGAAATAAGCAAAGCAATGAGGAAGCACTTAAGGGGAAGTAGAGATAAAGCAAAGAAAGCTGTTGAAGAAGATGATAGATTGGTTGAGAATCTAAGGGATCATGAGGATTATGAAGGATCGATATGGAGGCGAGGATGAAGATCAACAGCTTGCACGGCGATGCATATTTCAAGGAGGAAGCAAAGAAAAACAATGGATAGCAGAACAGCTGAGAAGAAGTCAATCTGTAGGACCTAGGCGTGGTGGCCCGATGATTTATGAACAAGGTTCTGGCTCTAGAAGTCGTTCAAGTGTAGATATTGGAAGCACTGTGAAGGGCATGTTTGATAAATTTACCTCCAGTGGTAAAAGTAAGGGGAAAAGGAGCCCAGAAATTAGAGATATGAGAGATGCACCATATAAACATCATGATGAAGGGCAACAAAGGATTGAAGAGGCTTTCCAATCAAAAACATTGAGTAAGAAAATTGGGAAAGCAATCTCTAGGTGGTTCCACAGTTCTATGATTCCACCTCACAAAGCTAAAGATCCGTACTTCAAGGCTATGGTCAAGGAGATTCAGACATGTGGGAAAAATGTGAAGCCACCCACACCCCATGAAATTGCAGGGCCATACTTAGATACTATTGTGAAAGAGGTGGATGAATACATTGAAGAGTTTAAATACAAGTGGCACGAATATGGAGTGACCATCATGTGTGATGGGTGGAGTGGACTGACGAGGATGTCCATCATCAATTTTCGATATATTGTGATGGGAAAACAATATTCCATAAGTCTTTTAACGCATCCTCAGATATCAAGGACTCAATGTATTTGTTTAAATTAATGGATGAAGTTGTTCGGAAGTTGGGCGATTATGTTGTCCAGTTGTGACGATAATGCCCCAATTTCAAAAGGCTGGTATTTTACTTATGGTGAAGTATCCCACCTTATACTGGACACCTTGTGCAGCCCATTGTATTGATTTGATGTTCAAGGACATTGGTGAAATGAACAAAGTGCGGACATTGGTTTATGATGCCAAGATGATCACCAATTTCATCTACAATCACAGCTGGGTATTGGCATTGATGAGAAAGTACACAAAAGGTGACTTGGTGAGGCCCGCAGCAACAAGATTTGCAACAAATTATATTGCATTTGATAGTATTCAAAAACGGAAGGAAGGGCTAGTTAAGTCATTCACCTCTAATGAGTGGTTCAGTAGTAGATATGCAACCACTGAAATTGGAAAAACTGTTCAAGATCTAATCACCTCAACAAAGTTTTGGGAAAGGATATACCGATTTACTAAGATTATGTAACCACTATTTGTGATATTTAAATTAGTTGATGGTGATAAGGCACAGACGATGGGAAATATAGTGCATTGTATGGAAGTTGTCAAACAAAAGATAGAAGAGGAGAACCCAAAGTCATTTAAGGCATTTTTGAAGATTATAAATCGTCGATGGGAAAATAATTTGGTTCAAGACCTTCATCGGGCAGGTATTTTCTCAATTAAATTTATAAGTTACTTTATTAGTAATTTAATATATTTAATCGTTAACAATAAGTAATATGTAACAATGTCAATGTGCAGCCTATTATTTGAATCCGGATCTGCACTACAAGAATAATTTAAGGTTTAGGAAAGATTTGATGGAATCTTTGAAGGATGTTATCAACAAGTTAGCTCCTAATATTGATTGACAAGATGCAATTGAAGAGGTTAGTAGTCTACTAAACTTACATATTGAATCATTGATTAATATTTAATACATTGAGTGGCATATTAATATGTTAATACATGGATAGGTGAGGTACTTCGAGAGGCCACTCAAAAGTTTCTTGATCATTTAGCTATCCGTGCTAGAGGAACACAAGCTACAGTAATTTAGGCTTAATCAGCTATCCTTGTATTTCAAATTTATTTCAAACTCCTAATGTTGCAATTATCTTTGTACGACTGATTGGTGGATGAACTATGGATGGGCGCTCAAGCTTGAGGCCAATCGCAATGAAAATATTATCATGCACGGCATCCTTAAGTGGTTGTGAACGTAAGCGAGTACGTTCGGATTGATACACACCAAACCTCGGAATAGTCTGAGTTATGAGAAGCTGGAGAAGCTAGTGTATGTGCACTACAACATGAAATTGAAGATGAAATATTTAGAATTGGAGAAATCAGGGGATGATATTGATGTCAACCCAATTGACATCACCCACATACTCGACGAGGAAGATCCAGTTAGGGGATGGATTGAGGAGACTGAAAATGTTTTAGTGTTGGACAAATTTTCTGAAGATCGACGAGAAACCACACCTGATCCCATTATAGATGACCTCATTAGAGATATAAATGAAGATTTTAAAAATATTGTTGATGATGAAACCCAAGCACCATCAACTATGGAAGAGGATGATGATAGCTCCAATGATGACGATATTAGGAGGACGAGATCAGGTGCTACATATAGCGTAACTCAACCAGATAGTGATGATGATGATCAAGACAAGGATGGTGCTACTGCTGATGATGATGATGATGATGATGATGATGATGATGATGATGATGATGATGATTATGGTAATGATGATGATGATGATGGTGGTGGTGGTGGTGGTGGTGGTGGTGGTGGTGGCAGTGGTGGTGATGGTGGTGGTGGTGGTGGCAGTGGTGGTGGCAGTGGTGGTGATGGTGGTAGTGGTGGTGGCCAAACTTATATACCACTACATTTCACAGAGGATGATGCATTTACACATGCAACACAAGATAGTCATCATGGTGTTCGCACACAACCAAAGTCTTCTAGTCGGAGGGGTAGGCGATCCCACAATCCGAGTACTACTGATGCATTGATAAGTAGCATGGAGTCAATGTGCATTAGCTCAGATCTTCTGGTTCTTCATCCGGACATGGACACCATGTATCTTGGATGCATCTTCAGCCTATGGATATGGGACTTATGCGGATAATCATTTGCCAATCCAAGCGATCTGAAGTTCGATCATCTGGCTCCTCATCCGGACACGGACATGGACACCATGTATCTTGGTGTTTCTTGGCTATGGATATGGGACTTATGCGGGACCAACATTGGCCACTCTTGAGCAGTATAGAAGATTCTACAATGAATGGGAGACCCACTACCATAAATATTTCGACTGGGGTAAATATTGTGCCTATATTCGACAAGTGCAGAATATCATCGTAGTTGCTCCTATTGAAGAAGAAGGTCCTAGCCAAGGATTTGAACCACCACGACACTTTTCATGGCACTCATCACAGTGGCAATGGCAATGAGGAAAGAAAAAACTGTAAGAAACTCAAACCTCATCATTTTGAACATTTTCAACTCAATATATTTGTCTATTAATACGATACCCTCTACTTAAGTATTTATGCATTCTACATGTTATATATAGCTTTTTTTAACTATTTTTTAATGCAAAAGTGTATAAAAATGTGTTTCCTATCCATTTATGTGCGTATCTTTAGCGTATCTTAGCGTATCTCCGATACGATACGATACCCTCCGATACGTATCTTAATTTTGACCTACCGATACGACGACCGATACCGATACTTTAATCCTTGCATGCAAGATCCATAAATCATCATAGTTGGAGGAGGGTGAAAAAATTGGATGTCTATAGAATGCCACTCTTTGGTTGAGGCTTGTGCCTACAGCCGAAGGGCAAAGAAAAGAACGATCACATTTTGTCACCTAAAGCATGTACTATCGCCATGTTGCTCATCAATGACGGAGTTGAAAATGCAACAGGTAATATCTCTTAACTACTTTAGTTTTAGAATCTTACCTGGGTTGCCGATTGTAGGAAAGAAATTTGAACCCCTTCAATCCTGTTAGAAAATGTTGAACCATCGTTTTACAGAGGTTTGAGCCCTTCCTGTAGAAGATGTTAGTACTTGGTTTGGCAATCCTTTCTCATGTTGTTCTTGAATTTTAATTTGGAAAATCTTTTCTCATGCTGATTTGATTTGGCAATCCTTTCTCATGCCATTCTTGAATTTTAGTTTGGCAATTTTTCCTCATGCCGGTTCGGTTTGGCAATCCTTTCTCATGCCGTTCTTGAATTTTAGTTTGGCAATTTTTTCTCATGCTGATTTGGTTTGGCAATCCTTTCTCATGCCATTTTGAATTTTAGTTTGGCAATTTTTTCTCATGCCGATTCGGTTTGGCAATCCATTCTCACGCCGTTCTTGAATTTTAGTTTGGCAATCTTTTTTCATGTTGATTTGGTTTGGCAATCCTTTCTCATGCCGTTCTTAAGTTTTAGTTTGGCAATCTTTTTTCATGCCGATTTGGTTTGGCAATCCTTTCTTATGCCATTCCTGAATTTTGGTTTGGCAATCTTTTTTCATGCCGATTTGGTTTCGCAATCTTTTCTCATGCCGTTCTTAAATTTTGATTTTTGGTCTTCGATCTTTGATCTTGAGATTTGATTCTTGACTTGATTTTTTTTATTTTGGATTTTTGATCTGTAATTCTTTGATTCTTGTTTGGATTTTTGATCTTTGACTATTGACTCTTGATTCTTTTTTTTTTTTTGGATTTTTTATCTTTAATTCTTTGATTCTTTTTTGGATTTTTGATCTTTGACTATTGACTCTTGATTCTTGACTTTTGATTTTTTATTTTGGTTTTTTGAATTTTGATCTGAATCTTAATTGGAATTTTGAATTCAATTTTTGAATTTTGGATTTTGATTTTGATTTTCTTTTTTATTTTTTGATATTTTGAATTTTGAATTTTGATTTGATTTTTTTTTGTTTTGTCATTATTTATTATTATTATTTTTTTTATCTTTGATTCTTTTTTATTATTACTCCTTGCTTTGACCACCTTTTGTGCTTCCTTGGATGGGTGGATTGCTTCTCTGAGGGAATAAAATGCCAACCAGGCTGCCCTGATTGAGAACCTCACGGAACAGCTGGCGAGTTCACGGTCAACACATGATACTACCACGCCTAGCAACTTGATGACTTCTGTAGATAGCTCCGAGTATGGCACAGATGAGAATTGTGATCCCTTGTTGTTCCTGCAAAACATAGATGTTTTTTTTTTCTTCTCCCACCCCCCGTATGTTCATTTTTTCTTTTGTTTTTAGGCTTAACTTATCTTTTAGCATTTTGAAAATATATATATATATATATATATATATATTTGAGTTCATTAGTTTGAATTTTAAGGCACTATTAATTCCACAACTCAAGTCTTCATTAGAATAACTAGAATAACGCGAAAATCCAAATATCACTGAGTAATCCATCAAAATGGGAAATGACTTTCCTACCTATGAGACCAAAGAAGGATAGGTGGGCCACAAACTGGGGTTGTGTTGCCAAATGCCCTAAGTGTTTTTTACTAGAACTACAGAGACGATGTCACCTTCTTCCTTCAGCTGCTTTACTACTTTCATAAGGACGAGTAATACCCCAAGTCCGGGAGTTTGAAGAACATGCAGAATAGATATGCACCTTGTGATCTCCACCAATGGATTCCTCCTAATGATAAGCATTCGGTGAGGATCCTGCCAACCCTCAGACTATCAATCTTCCTGTAGTTGAAAAATTGCTTCATTTCCTTTTTCCCCCATACGAAGAAACTTTGGATTTCTTCTTAATAGTCCTTCTTCAAAGATGATTGAACCACTCTACCTTTAGGTGGGGAGACCATGCAAGCTTGTTGGAGTAAGTGATGATGTAGCTTCGTGTATCCAACATGTTCATAGATTCCCACGTCCTGGTTTTTTTTTTTTAAAGGTTACTCATCGACTACTAATACAACGAAATTTTTTACCACTGTTGCATCAAGATTTCTTTTTTGTTTTTGACCAATCAAGGTTGAGGGATGAACTGGCTTTGATTACTAGTGTCGAGCGACGACTTTTAGGGGGGTGAAATTCTGGATAAGAATTTGAAGGACCATAGGTGGATGATAGATACCTAATGGCCTTACCTACCAAATGGCAATTCTTGTGGGACACAAGCTATGATGATCTTTTAGATACCTTGATTATTAATATAGGAACCAATTTATTGCCTTCAGATTGTTGAGACCGCACTTGCACATATCAAGTTGACTATATATCCCTTAAGAGGAATCAGGTTAAGCGTAGTTTAGGCTATTCACCCTTTCAGACATAATATCTCTTGAGTTGATCCATGTTGACCAGTCTGAGTATTTCTTTGCTGTTGAGGTTTATGATTTTCACATCCTTGCCTGGTGGAATTTCTTTGACAGTGAATGGGCTACTCCAGTTGGGCATAAATTTGTCTCTTGGGTCATGAATTGGGGCTAAATTTTTCTCTTGAGTCATGAATTGGGGCTCTTTATTATCGAATAACAAGTTCACTCTCTTCTATGTGACGGGGCCTCACATTCTTGTTGAAGGCCCTTGCCATTCTCAATTGATATTTTCTTAGATTGTCCATGGCCTTCATACGCCTTTTATCCAAAAAGTTGAGCTCTAGCCTTCACTCATTCTCCTCTAGGTAACTGGCTATCCAAAAGTAACTTGAGAGATGGTACCAGAATCTCTTTTGGGTAGTATTACCTCAACCCCTTATACCAAGGAAAAAGGAGCTGCCTCAGTCGAGGATCATATAGAAGTCTAATATACCCACAAAGCAAGCGACAACTTCTCAGACATCTTCTTTTTTTTTTTTTTTTTTTTTTTTTTTGAAAGGTGGTTTTGACATTCTTGTTAACTGCTTCCACCACCCCACTCGGTTAGTGGCCCATAGGTGACGGACCGGTGCCTCTTGATGCTTTGCCCCTTAAATGGGATCCTTGATCCAAGATTGGTTCATGTAGCTGATAAGTTGCCCCGACATTTTTCAATCTGAAGGGCATCACTTGACAGCGATAAGCTCCCTGCTGAGTGGTGACGGCTGTCTTCTTTTGACCATTTGGGTGCGTGTTCATTTGATTGAATCCTAATAATACATGATAACAAGGCATGCTCCCTTGTATCTTCATCTGGAAATCAACACACATACGTACCCTTCCATCTTTTTTCGAAACTGGTACTATGTTTGCCAACCATTGAGAGTACTTCACCACTTGTAGAAACCCTGCATTCCACTATTTCATAACTTCTTCTCTAATATTTTCACTCTATTCGGACACGTTCTTTTGAGCTTTTGCTTGATAGGTTTTGTCCTGGGGTAGGTCGGCAAATGATGTTGCATGATATTGGGGTCTATCCCAGGCATATCTTCATAAGACCAGGCAAAGACTTCTGCTAACTCTTTCAAAAGACCGATCATCTGCTCTGCTTCTCCATTATCCAGGGTAGTACCAATTTTTACCTCTCAAGGGCATTGGTCGGTTCCCAAATTAATAACCCAAGTATCCTCACAGATGGGTTGGGCTTTCTTTGGTTTGCATTGTTTTATTAACTCATGATATTTATTAAAATCATCATTAGAAAAAGGAGGCAAGTCATACTTAGAATTAGAAATTTCATTAATGAAAGAAGGAGTAACAGACTCAACATAAACAGATTCTAGACTTTCCTCGAGAGGGAAGGTCGACACGTAATCATAGACAGAAGACTCAACAACAGACTCGACTACAGACTCGACGATTGACTTGATGCCTTTATCAGTGGTATTTAGGCTGGTTGACTCGGTAGCATGAGTAAACTTAAAGTTCTCTCCAATTCTTGTCCAGTTCTGGAGTGGCTCAATGGACTGATGGATAAGCAGATGTGGCAAAGGACCATCTTCTTCTTCTAGGATGGTCACAGCTATCTCCTTTGTAGTGCTGCACTTGTTCCCTTATTTTTTTAACTGCTTGCTTGTAAAATGGCCGATCTCTCCCTCACTGGTTCTCCTCATTGCCACCCAATTCCCCTGTATCAAATGTTCGCACAGACTCATCATCCTCGATTTTGCTTCCTATGAGGTTAATGGAAATATGCCCCTTGATCTGCTCGCCTATTGCTAATGCCATTACTGCTCTTAGAAGATCATCTGTGACTACTCCAACTTCTTTTGGATCCTCCTCTAGAGGTGGGGTTGCCTGAATCAATGGAGTAGGGTTAGTCTCTTGATCCTCCCCCAGAACATTCACTGAATCTGTTGATGAAGTTATCTTTGGAGATTCTGGCAATACGAGCATATCCTTCCACCTGTACCCACCAATCCATCCTTCTTTTGGATTTGATGGCTTGTCTATCGATCCATGGGAATGATGTAAGGGTGATGAGGGATATGGGGTGGGGTGATATGAAAGGGATGTGATGTAGGAAATAGGGTATTCTGATGAAGGTAGTGAATGATAGGATGATAAAGGGGGTTCTGCTTTCTGGTGGTACAGTGAGAAGGAGGATAATCGCAACAGTCGATGATATGAGGCGGCGAGTTCTTCTTTTGGGGTCGAGGACGAAGGAGGGAAGGCGGGTATCTGATCATCATTTTTTGACTCTTCTTCTGATGGCTCTGCTTTCCTAGGGGTTTTCTTGACCTTGGTCCTACCTCCCATGACATTTAAGTGATCTCTTCGAGCCCGTGGCTTGATAAGTTGAGTGGGGTCACTTTCTGTTGATTCTTCCTCCAATACACTGACTGTTGTATGATCAGGGAGTGGGTTGGTAATAACATTGGGAGGATGTTTGGCCTCGACTTCAATGGTCCTGTTGTCTATCAAATCTTGGACTACATACTGAAGGCACAAGCACCTTTCAGTGGTGTGCCCTTTCTGAGTGTGATAAGCACAATATTCATAGTCCTTGTACCAAGGTGGGGGAGGATTACAGATTACTCTTGTAGCTATAGTTCCCATAAGGCCTTGTTTCTTCAATTTCTCATGTGCTGCTGCTAATGGCATTCCCAATTTTGTGAACTGTCTTCTTGGGTGAAGAGCCTTCTGAGTAGGAGCATCTGACTATAACATGAAAGGCTATGACCATTGGGTGTTCATTGATGATGATGATTGTTGGACCGTACCTATCACATTGGTTTCAGGGCTCTTATCTAGCTCGCCCTTGGCATTCTTCCCCATGTCTTGATATTGTGCATACCTTAGGATCTTGTTCTCAACATGTGTCCCTGTGGCTATTAGGACATCAAAATTCTGCAGATGTTGATAGTAGAGAACATCATAATAAGGCTTTGACAAGTTATCAATCAATATTTCTACTTGTTCTGCATCTAAAGGTCGATTTGCCATCTTGGTGGCCTTATCTCTAAACCTAATCAAGAAGGCAGTGAATCCTTCTCTGGGCTGCTGCCTCAACATCTCAAGCTCTCAATGCTTCACATCTACCTCAGTATTGTAAGTGTATTGCTGAGTGAAGGCTTTCACCACTGTTGTCCAATTCTGAGTTTGGGTAGACTCCAACTGTGTGGGCCACCTTAGTGTGGTCTTGATAGGGTTAACATGAAGGCTTGCTCCATCTGATTGTCAGTGAGCTGCCATGACTTGGCAATGCTAAGGAAGGCTTTGAGATAAGCCTTAGGGTCCACTGACTCGTCAAATCTATCAATTTACCATTTGAACTTTTCAGGGATTTTTGCCCCAGAGAAAAAACTCATTTCATCAGAATCCTCTATTTGGCTTTCCGAACTCTTTTCCATTCCGATCATATTTTCTAATTTCTCCAATAGCTCTCTAACTTTTATTTTCTCTTCGTCTTTGGAGGTTCTATTTGGATATGCACCACAAACTTCTCTTCCTCATCTTCAATCACTACCTTGGGAGGAGGGACCGTAGAATAGGTTCCCCGTTGAACATTCGGATGGATAGGTGAAGCTCCTCTATTACCAGTTGGCCTAAATTGTTTTGGTTCTCTTGAGTCAACTCGGGAAGAATTCCCACGATGACCCGTAGGTCTGTTCTGATCCAACTCTCCTGTAGCTTGTGCTGGTTCAACTTTGGGAGGTTTTTGGAGTGTATGCAGTATATGAGCTATTCCTCTAATGACCTTGGCCATTTCTATCTACAAGGTCTCTAAGGGGTGGACCCAGGTTTTCTCAAGTGATTCAAGATCGTGTGGATCCATGTGAATTGGGTCGTAATCACCTGGTGGTAGACAATCTCAAAGAGACGATAGAGGTGACACTAGACTTAATCGAGTCTATCGACTACCCTGATATGTCCAAATGGACCGCGGAGAATACTTGAGGTGTGGAATCAACCAATGATCCACCCAAAGTTAGTCCACTTAATGATAGGGAGTGGGTAGGGGTCTATACCCTTAATCCACTTATTGTCATAAGTGGGAGATTCACACAAATGGCTTGACCAGAATATTCCTATTAAGACATTCTTCATTGATAAAGTCATGCTTTCCTTAAATCTTACCCCATTAGGTGACCTTCCTCCTAGTTTCCTCGGGTCTTTTGGATAATTCAGCATTTTACAGGGCTTTGAAAGAAATCAGTCTGGATCGCATATACCAAATCATCCATATTTCACTTTAAAGGAGGAAGGACACATTTTATCTGAAACCTACTTAGGAGAGCATTTCTTTACGACTAAAATATATCATAGGAAAATTCATTTTCAATACCGTAAATAAATTTTACAGATCAGCATGTGGCATTCCCGCCATTCTTCATCTATTTCCTACATGATGCGAGTATGAAGTGGATGCAATAGGACCAACAAGGCTTCCTTGACAGTATCTATATACGCAAGGTATGTGATCCTTCTGATATACCTGTGGGTACGAGATCAAGTTGGTGACTTCCTTGCCCATTACTCGTGACTACACACGAAGTTAAGCAACTGGCCATAGGGTGGTGGAACCGTGAGTGATTGTGTGCAAAAGTGTAATGTGGGAATATCATTATTCGATCTTAGAATGTCATAAAGTTCACGGACCTCCCCGAGGGTGCTAGCATAATTATGAACATCCTCGTCATGTAATAATACCCCACACCCTTGTATAGGAAGCGGCTACCATTTGCACTCAGAGTACTCTACATGACATGCACTGAACTTCTCAAGGGTGCAGGTATGATGGGGAGTCCCTCTCCAAATGATTTCACTTCGAGCACAATGCATGATGCGTTAGTGAGTACAAATACAAACATGGGGTTAGCTAAACATGTTTTCAAACAAATATGATGGAAAATGTTCTTATATTTCATAGTAGCATCTAGTGTTGGAAGCTTGACATTTATCCCCAGTGGAGTCGCCACTGTGAGGGTAGCGGCCAGAAAAAATGCGTATGCATTCCTCATTTATGGGGAGGAAAAAAGTCTTGCATTAATTCCGTCCTCTCTCCTCTCTTTCTCTTTCATGAGGGAGGGGTGTGTCATGTGTGCTTATCCTGCGGGTCCTACACCGCCTTATCACCACTCTGAGATACGTGGAGGCCTATTTCGTAAGAGTGTAAAGTTTATCATTCGAGATGGGGATTTGATGATGGTCCAATATGGGGTCAAGATCATACAAAAGGGTTTGGAATCGCCACCTAGGATTATGGGCCTAGGACCTAGGGGTGGGCCCAATTCCTGAGAAAAGGGCCCGAAAGTTAGTCTGGTATAGATTTAGAGTAACTGTCAGGTTATAGAGTTGGGAAGGTGTTAGGCACCTAATCTACCCAATTCAACTGTCTTCTTACTAGATGCTTAAGAATGAACATTTTTCACAATTATTCCTATTCCGCATGCATGGTTAAGTTATCACACATATATACATTGACTGAATTTAAATAACTATGTACATTAAAACAAGGTCAATATAAAGTCTACATTATGCTAATTCTGTTGAGAAATTATACTTGAGCTTGACCACTGTTTAGAGTCAAGAGGTGTGGACCCCCTGGTTGATGCTGGTACAAACTTTCTTATGGATTTCCCTAGCTCAGGAGAAGATGGTCTTGACCTCCAACTTCCTTTCTCGAGAGATGCTGACTGTGTTAATATTAGGATAGAGTTCCGACTAAGAACGATTACTTTTGGACTTTGGCTAAGGTGACACTTTGGCAGAGCTTCTGCTAGGGATAGACTATTGGATGGTTAGGCTGAGGTGGTACTCGGACAAAGCTTCCGCTAGGAATGGGTTGAAACCTAAATGATTGAAGAACTTTGAAGGCCCAAAAAAAACTTCGAAGATTTGAGGGAATCTTACAAAGATTTCTCCGAAGACTTAAAGAACGTTAAGAGGGGGTGGGGGGTCTAAGGAGAAACTTTTCCTACACAAAAATCTCACTCAAAAAAGGCAAATGATTGAAGAGTTTCAAAGGCCCGAAGAACACTTCAAAGATCCAAAGAACACTTCGGATCTTATGAAGATCTCTCCGAAGACTTGGAAAACTCAAAAGGAGAGGGGAGGAGAGAGGGCAGAGCTCTGCTTCCATGCATTGCTCCTAAGTGACTTGGGTTGTTGTACTGTGAAAAACCAAAGGGAGGGGGTATTTATAGAAGTTTCAAACCAATAGGGAGGAGAGAGAAAATTCCTTAACCAATAGTGGTAAAAAGTGATTTTCCTAAACCAATAGGGTGGAGGGTAATTTTTTTTTGCCAATGGGGGGTAAGGTAAATTTTTTGGGCCAATAGGGTAAAAAGATTACTTTTTGGACCAATGGGAGGCTACTGTGTAGGGTACGCTAGCGGGGCAGTGTGGGGTACATAGGCAGGTGAAGAGGGAATTTCTTCTCCAAATTGGTCACCAGAAGAGGAATTCCGATCACCGACAGGGGTGTCGGAGGTTTCGACGAGGGTACGGGAGCTTCAACAAGGATGTTGGAGCTTCAGTAGGGGGTGTTGGAGCTCTAGCAAGGGCGCTGGGGCTCCAATAGGGGCACTGAGGTTCCAGCAGGGGTGCTAAGGTTCTAGTATGGGTGCAGGAACTCCGACATGGGTGTGGGAACTCTGGCAAGGGTGTTGGAACTCCGACATGGGTGCTGGAACTTAGCCGGTTATGCACGAGGCGTGGTCTAGTATATGCAGGGCTTGGTCAGGTATGCACGGGGCTTGGTCGGGTGTATGCGGGGCCTGGTCGGGTGCACACGGGGCTTGGTCGGGTGCACGCGGGGCTTGAGTAGGGGTGTAGGGCAAGGCGTGGGTGCTCGTATGGGAGGGGATTGGGCACTCAAGGCAAGGCATGGAGGCTCACATGGATAGGGTTTGGGCACTCAAGGCAAGGTGTGGGCGCTCACATGGGCGGGGTTTGGGCACTCAAGGTGCAACTTTCGGGAGTGATTGCAGAATATTCGATTGTCTGATTTTGACGTACCATATATCGTTGGAATCATAATTCTGAGTACTATGTATCTATGTGGTCACTTTGATCGGATTCTTTCATATATGAAATGTCATAATTGGACCCTTCTTTTCTCTCGCATGGATTTTCTGGGAATTTTGGGTGAGTATGGAATACTCTTGGGAATAATTACCTTAGTTAGTTATCATCTCTGTCGATCGAAAGTGAAAGATCGTGTCCAAGATCCATAAGTCATCATAGCCGGAGGAGGGTGACAAAATTGGGTCTCTACACCTAGGGAGACTAATTTTCCATTTGCAAGAGAGAAGTCCAGATGATTGGAACGAATAATGATCTCAACCCTTCAAGCCAGAAAGTTGCTTGTAGGGTTGTGCAGGTTTTTTAGCCATTGTGATTAACATGGAGATAAATACATTGAAGTCATAGGACATAGTAGTTTGGGACTTCACCGATCTTTTCCTAGAAGATCTAATGGAACTACCCCGGATCGGGAAGTAGAATTTATTATCAACTTACTTCTAGCTATGGTGCCAATATCTAAGGCGCTTATAGGATGTATCCAGCAAAATTGAAGGAACATAAAGAGAAGTTACAAGACTTGCTTGACAAGGGATTCATATGTCCTAGTGCATTGCTTTGGGGCGCTCCTGTACTCTTCGATAAGAAGAAGGATGGGTCTATGAGGCTATACATAAACTACAGAGAACTGAATAAGGTGATAATAATGAAGAAATATCATCTTCCCTCTATAGAGGACTTGTATGACCAACTACAAGGACTTGTTATATTTTTCAATTTTGAACTACGGTCTAGGTGTCACAAATTGAAGGTTAAAAGTGAAGACGTTCCTAAGACAACTTCCCAACTATATATGGCCATTATGAATTTATGGCTATATCATTTGGATTGAAAAATGCACCTTAGGTATTCATGGATCTCATGAACTAGGACTTTCATAAGTATTTGGACCGGTTCGTGATAGTATTCATAGATGACATACTAGTTTCTAAGTTGAGCATGAACTATAGTTTTATAAAACTTGAGGAAAAACAACTTTACTCCAAGTTCAAGAAGTGTGATTTTTGGCTAGATAGAGTAGTCTTTCTGGGTAACGTTGTATTTGGAAAAGGGGTTTATGTTGATCCTAGTAAAGTTGAGGCCGTTACTAAGTGGCCTAGAATGAGAAGTGCCTCAATGACCAAAATTTTCCTCAGCTAGAGCTGGCTAGTACAAAAGATTTCTGAAAGGATTCCCCCACTTGGCACTACCCTTGACTAAGCTGAACAAGAAGAATGTCCATTATGATTGGACAAAAGAGTGTGAACAAAGCTTTCTATAGTTGAGGAAGAAGCTAGTTTCGGCATTAATGCTGACAGTTCCTGCAGGATCAGGGAATTTCATGTTGTATATTGATGCATTCCCAAAGGCTTAGGTTCCATACTCATGCAAAATGGAAAAGTTATAGCCTATGCTTCTCAGAAACTAAGATCTCACGAGAAAAATTACCCAACATATGACTTAGGGCCCGTTTGATAACGTAACCAGAAACATGTTTCTGTGTTTTCTTGTTCTCAGAAACAAAGAAACGGCGTAAATACCGTTTGGTAAAAGTGTTCCGTTCCACTTGTTTCTTGAAACATAAATTGAAATTTATAACAATTTATGCTTCAAGAAACATGAATGACGAAACAAGTTTTACTTGTTTCGCTTGTTTCTCGAAACAAAAAAGAGGCACAATTCCACGATCGACCGACACACCAACTTAAAAATCTGTGAAAATTTATGCTGTTCATTCGAAGATCGACACCCCCCTTCCTCTTCAAACACCTTCTTACCTTCACTCTTCTTCTGCGTACCCGACGACGGGGAGCTTCATCTCGTTGGTGGTACACCAACCACGATCGTCACCCTCTTCAACAGTACGCCTCCCTCCAACGATCGTCACCCTCTTCAACAATCGTCACCCTCTTCACAGTGCAAGGAGAAGAAGTCAAGATTCGCCTGCGTTATTGTTGTGTCTGATGACTTGCCAAATGACTTCATCGTTCTGCATCTTGAATTTGACTCTGCTTCTCTCTTTGATTCTTCCACTTCAATTCTTAGTAGGGAAAAAACAAGATATGATCCCTCCCTCTATAAGAAACGGGTAAGAAGGGTTTGGAGCTCTCGGGAGTTTGGAGTTTGGGGTTTAGGGTTTATAATGCTCTTTCTTTTTCTGGTTTGGGTTGGAACGTGGACGCAAATGGGTTTGTAGAGCTCGAGCTTCTTCTTCTTTAAATTTTTTCCTTTTCCTTTTTGAGTTGCGGAAGGAACATGAGTCGAGGTCTTGAGAGGCCAAGCAGCCGAATCAGCTGGCGTCTTGTTACATTCTCGACTCGTGTCTCTTAGAGAAGAGGAGCACACAATGCCCGAGGCGAGCTGCTACGCGTCTGTTTCAGTCTCGACTCTTGTCTCTTTTCTTTTATTTCAGATCCATGAGGGCAAAGGAACATGTCGAATCGCGATCGAAGATGGTCGTAATTTCGTGAACCTCAACCATAAAATTGAATGGTTTTCTGTGTTCTGCGATTTCAACAGTGCGAGGCTTCAGAGGTATAACCCAAATAGCTTGTTGGAGATTGAAGAACTGTTGAATCCTGTCAAGAACTTGATGGAAAGCCCAATATCTGTATATTCCTTTGATCCATACCTTTGATTTCTTTACTGGTGGCTTAGATTGAAGGGTATTTGAGATTTCATGCCTGGAGTTTGCCTGGGAGGGGGTCATGAAAGTTAAATTTCAATAGAATTTGTTTATATTGACAACCTTTTTATGGGTCTTGTCTCTCTGGTTTACTGAAGTTCTAGCTGAATTTTTCCATAGTGTGGAAATCATGGGTTTTTTTATGGTAAAGTAATATTGCTCCTATGCATATTATCATCAAAAGAAGGCTGGAAACCTGCTCTAGTTTGTGCAGATACATTCAGGGCTAGTGCTTTTGACTAGTTGAAACAAAATGCAACTAAAGCTCAGATCCCATTCAATGGAAGGTACTGTTTTCTTGTTCTATATCTTTCTGTTAAGCAGCTGCTATATTAGACTCTAATGTGAGATTTAACATCATTGATAGTTTGTCTTATATTTGTTGATAACTAATATTGCATCTGTGCCAAGATTATTATTTGTATTTTAGTTGTATTACTTAAATCAAACTGAACAGCATTTTGCTTCATGTTGCTTGAGGTATTCTTTCTTCATTTTAATTTAAGATACTTGAAAAGGTAGCTTTCTCAGGTATGGTAAGTCCTGGACTTGTCATTCTGCTCTACAATGAGAACTAGTTCTCTTGTTAAGTGTTCTCTGTGCAATTTTGGATCAATTTCATTGAGGAAATAGGTAATCAAGAGATATGGAACTATTACCCAAATTTTTAATTATTTGGTTATATTTTTTCCCATTATTTTGCATTTATTTATGTACTTGATAGTGTTCTACATGTTGTGTGCTTTCTTTGCGGAGTTTTGGTGAAGTTGGTTGATGGATTGCTGTTTTTAGTGATGAGAAGTAGAAAATGTTTCTTTAATTTCTTTTAAAGAATATGATAAGAGTGTTTTTCATCAAGTAATAAGATAACCTATAGCATCTAAAGATTTTTCTCAAACATTTTTGAAGATGAAAATTGGTCATTGATTAATCTTGATCGCAACTCTCATTGTAAATATGATATTGAAGATGAGAGTATGTTATTCATTGAAAGGAACACAACCGGATTTGGTCCTACAAATAAAAGGTTCTAATTTAATATTTTCACATTTATATGAGCGTCACAGCACAAAAGTCTGTTATATTCATTGGGCCGGAGAACACATGGATGAGTTTAAAGTATTTGATGTTAAGCCATTTGTCATCACCATTTAGGTTACTTTTAACTGGACCTTCATCTTCTTGTTGTGACATATTTAGTTTGATGTGGTCTATCCTAAAAATTTTAACTTGTCTTAAAGAACAAGTAAAATTTTATTTTAAGTAATTGTTATCCAACTTTTGTTTCAACTTTCAACTAGGCATGGGATTGGTTGGGTTTATGGACAAAATTCATGAAGTGCCGATGGATCAACATCATGAGCTTCGCAGAAGCTTTCGAAGGAGTTTTACTTTGTGTATCATGTATGAACAATTCCGAGAATATCAAAATGGGTCCTATTAGCGTGTCATTATTTTTACTCTATTTTGCTAAGATTGTTTAATGTTGGTTTCATTTGCTTGAGTGTTATTAAAGAGAAAATCTCTTCTTCGACTAGTGGTGCTTTTCTTCGGATGTGGTGAACTAATTCTATCTGAAATGGATGTTTCGAGGAAAGCGAAGGATATATACCGATATCCTGGAGGCCATTAATAACATAGACATAAATAAAGGTGGTAGTTAGAGGGTAATGACCAACTATTGGGAACTTGTAAGACATATGGCATAAACATGAGAATATTTGCATTTTAATCTACTATTATTGGTTGACATTTCTTGTTTCGTAAAATTATGATGTAAGTTCGAGATAAGGAAATTGGTAGTTGTATGTCTGATTAAAATGATGGGTCATGAGTTTCTGAAGAAAGTAACAAAAGTGGAATTATTTTCATTAAAATTTCTTATAAACATCATATTCTGTCCGAAATGTTCCCAGAAATAGAATTTATCAAACACCTTCTTACCGCTTCGTTTCCGAAACAGAATTATCAAACACCCTTCTTACTGTTCTGTTCCGAAACAGCAATTTCTTCGCCGTTCTTGAAACGAAACAGCAGAAGCGTTATCAAACGGGCCCTTAGAATTGGCATCTATGGTGTTTGCTCTAATGATATGAGACACTATCTCTATGGTGAGACATTCAGAAGATTTTTGAAGTTACCATTCCACCTATCTGTTTGAACTGCCGATGGGACCTGACAACCGGTAGCATCTACAAGTTGGTCTTGTTGAACTGTCCCAGTTCAATTTTGAGGAATCTTTTAGGGGTTTTTAAAACCTTCGTTAACACTTAATTTTCACACTATTGTTAGGTCAAAACCAAGCCTTCGGTGAGGCATATCGGGATACTTTTTGGGTGTTGAAATCTGGGATTTCTCACTAAATCAGTAGACGTGGTGAGTGGCGGTGAGTGAAAGCCCCAGACTTATAAATGTTTTTGGATAATGAAATTTTTATGAGATAGAGTAAGGTCTAGCTTTTGTAGTAAAATTTTTGGATGAAATCGAATCTGTTAAATGGGATTTATGGAGTTTTCATTTGCATGAATTTGATTATGGCATAATCTGGATAAGTAACTTGGAGTGAAGATAAGGAAGACTAAGTTTTTAACCCCAAAATTTTTAGGTTCTAATTTTTTTTTTTTTTAATGCTCAGCAACATCTAAAAATTAAAAAAGGGGAGTGTTTTGAGTCCTTGAAGAATTTTATTTGTATGTTTCTTTCCTGATGTTATGATTATTTTTTTGGGTTGTAAGTTAGTTTGGAAAGGCATAGAACGACTTGGATTTTGGGGTTGGTTTTTAGTGTATTTATAGATAGAGGCATTAGGATATCTCCGTATTGAAGGTGTTTACGATACTAAGTTTACATTTTATCCACAACAGTGCAATTCTACCCATTAACAGAAATAAAAATTGTAGTTTAGAGTGAAAATATAGAAGGGGTCTTTAAGGACTACTATTGTGTAAGTATATGAAATGGGTTCCGTGTAACCTGTGGTCTCAGGCTTAACATTTGTGGACTTCGAATGCTAGCGTGTAAGTTGATTCATAGACTTTCACATATTGCCATCTACACTTGGTTGTGTGAGTTAATGTGCAGATTGTTACATGGTTTGATATGCGTCTTTCAATATGTTGGATGTGTTATATTATGATTTCTCTCATGTTGGAAACATGATTGTTTATAAAATCTTTTTATAGATTGAACCATGCTTTGTGCTTACCTTCTGTGACAAGTCGTGTATATGTTTTAATTGAAAAATCATGTAATTATTGATAAAATTTTCGAGTTAGTTCATGCATAAAACATGAAAAAGAAAGAAACCAAGCCCTAAGAGAAGGGGGTAGACAAAACCAATAAAAATAGGGGCGGTACCAAACCTTAAAAAAAAAAAAAAAAAAAAAAAAACAGATGATAATAGAACAAAAAGGGGGAGGGGAACAAAATCAAGAGAGAGATGATACAACCCATATAAGGAGGGAGGAAATTCCAGATTGATAGATATATAAGATTTGGATGATAGATCTAATGAACTCAAGACGACTTGCAAAGGAGAGTAACTTACTCTTCCAAAGTTGGAGTCTCTTATGGAGCTTATCAAGAATGAGCAAACAATGATACGCTGAAAGCTTTGAGAAGATCAATGAAAGACCTAAATAGGTAACATGAAGGTGACTTTCAAGGAACCTTAAGATTCCATTTAATTGCACCTTCGAAGACTTTGAAACACCCCCAAAGAACGAGAGAGATTTTTTAGGATTAATTTATAGACCAAACATGCAAAGAAAGAGCATAGGGATTCAAAGATGCCAGTCACAAATTGACGGTTTGATTTTACAAAAATCATAAGGTCATCGGCAAAGGAGAGATTGAAGATCTTCAAAGCCTTACACCTAGGAATGAGTTTGATGTGATCTTCCTCAGATTTGATTGAAAGGATTTTTGAGAGGCCTTCCATTTTAGTGGAGAAAAGGAAGGGAGAGATGAGGCAACCTTGATGAATACCAACTTTAGAATTAAAGAAACCATGAGGAGAACCATCAACAAGGACAGTCAACGAATCCAATGAGTGATATGGGGTGGAACATCCATTCTCTCAAGTTTATGATAAATGTAGTCTCATTTGATGGAATCAAAAGCCTTGTGAACATCCAACTTAAGGAGAACAATTGGATGAAGGCTTTTCCATCAAAGCCTCTAATGGCATAACATAATGTTATCCCCAATGTTCCTCCCCTGGGTAAAAGCATTCTGATTATAGCTCACAAGATCATCAATAATCATCTTAAGCCTATTTGCAATGATTTTACAATAAATTTGCATAGAAGGTTAATAAAAGCAATGAGGCGAAAGGTGGAAAAATGATTTACCCCCCTCAAACTTGGGAACAAGAAAAAGGAAAGTCTAATTAATACCACAAAATCTTTTGTAGATTGAAAAAGAAACCGTGCACAAATTTGATTAGATAACCTTTAAAAATGTCCCAAGCAGCTAGCAAGAATCTAAACTAAAACTATCAGGGTCAAGGGCATTCTCAAACGTATAAGATTTAATATCTAAGAGAATCTCATCATCAGAAGGGATGGAGGAAATAACTCTTCTGCAGTCAAGTTAGTCCTTTGAAAACTGTAAATTCTCAAAGATTAGATCAATAAGAGGGAGAGAGAAGATGGGTTGAACTAATTAGAGAAATGATTGACAAAAGCAGAAATAATCTCACCCGGGTTAAAAGAAAGATCACCCTATAAATTTCTTGGACGATAAACCAAATTATGACTATGTCTATCCCTCATAGATTTTATGGAAAAATCAATGTTGGAGTCACCAAGAGTCAACCACTTGATTCTGAATTTTTGCTACAAAAAAACTATCTTCTTGACGAAGAAGGGAAGCTAATCTAGAGGACAAGTCTTTCTCCTCCTCAGCAAAAGATAGACTTTTAAGGATAATTTGGATTCTAATTTGGGCATCATAAAGGAGAGCGCTACAATCATCAACCCCTCGAGAGATGTTACCAAAGGTGTCATTATTTTAGTTTTTCAAAGCAAGCATGATAGATTTAAGCTTTTAAGCAAAAATGTAAGAGGTAAGGGTGTTAATTGGTTCGGTTTCGGTTTAAACGGTGCGCATCGGTTTGGTTCACATTTATCTGACTAAAACCATAACCGCACCATTTACTAAACGGTTCCACTTTCTGAAACTGTGAACATTTAGTAAACGGTTTCGGTTTCCACGATTTCTAAACGGTGTCGGTTTCACGGTTTTAAACGGTTTCAGTTTCGGTTTATTCCATACGGTTTGTAAAACGATTCACAATCGGTTTGTTATAACTTGCAACCATCTCTAAACTGAAGATCATAAGCTTATCAAAAAATAATTGGCAACCACAAATAAGATATTCTATATTAATGATGGTATGTCTTAATTTGATAATTTAGTACTATTTCTTTGTATGACTATTCTCAAACATTTAGAACTAATATCATACAATATCCAAATCCTACCTTCTACAGCATAAAATATTAAAATGACAGGTGGTTCAGCCAAAACACCCCATCTATGATAACATAATAACATAGTAACATATATGGATTACAAGTTCATGATCTAAAGCCTAAACTTGAACTGAATTGCAATAAATCATGCCAAAGCAGGATGGACACTTAATTTAATTGTTAATTGTTATACGGATTAATCGGATCGGTTTAAACGGTTTAAACAGTTTTAAACGGTTTTAAACGGCTAGGTTTAAACGGTTTCAATTCGGTTTGAAACCAACGGGTTCCGCACCGACCCGAACCGTTTAGCTAATCGGCCTGAAACTTGAAACCATAACCGCACCATTTGCTAAACGGTTTTACGATTTCGTGTAAATGGATCGGTTCAATTTCAATAAACGATTTCGGTTACAAATTCACATCCTTAGTAAGAGGACGGGATTATCCTTCTCCGGGGAACTCCAAGCTTGATGCATTGATCCAAGAAATCACTATAGGAAGTCCACATAAAAATTTAAAAGGTGAAATAAATATAAAGAACAATTGTAATTACAGTTGGGCTATAACAAGAAATCATTGTAGGAGGTCCACATAAAAATCTAAAAGGTGAAATAAATATAAGGAGCAATTGTATTTACAACTAGGCTATGATAAGAAATTCCCTAAGCTTCAAAAGAAACCTGGGAACTCGGGAAAACAAAGAGCCAACTGTCATTAACAAGCACCCTATCTAATTTATAAGCAATCCTAGAACCAATAAGTCTTCTATTAGTCTAAGTGTACTGATGTAGAGAAGGTCTCGTAGGAGTTCCTAGAGTTTTTGGACTGGTAGAAGACCACATTATTGGATAACTTAGAGGTGGGTGAATAGGTTATCACTAATGGATTTAAAATTTTCTCGCCTTTTTAAACTTTAGATGTGATTGCATTTAAAAGTGAAAAAAATAAGAATAAAAACAATCATAATTAACACAAAGATTATAGTGGTTCAACGTAATTCGATTCTAGTTCATTCCTTAGAAGTACATGTGAGGTATTCCACTAGTTCTTCTCATTCAGTACAATAAGTTAGAAGGAAATACATTTAAAACTCTTTTTACTAGATAAAGGGATCCTTTACAAAAGTCTCCTTTACAGGTAGAGAGTAACCTTATAATTTATTTACAGGTAGAGAGGAACCTACACAATATTTTAGTGATAAGAGGATCCTGCAACTTTATCCAAATATAGTATAGAATAAACTGTAAACAAAAATGTCTAATACTAGAGTCAACCTAACTCTAGGACAAACGCAATTTAAAGTGGAATAGAATTTTGAGTATTACCTCATGTGGTGCGTGATATGAATATACAAGAATGCAACAGTGAATAATAAAGCAACTTGATGTCTTCCCAAAGAATTGTGAAATGAATGTTGAAGACATGTGTTGAAGTACTTGAGTTCTTTCTTTGGAAAGAGGGCACAAAGAACAAAACTTGAACTCAAGCAATGATAACCCTTATCTCACTTTAAGCTTTATATGGGTGAATAGTGGTCTAAACTGGTTAATAAAGTATTTAAGATTGGGTTAAATTTTGTCTAATGGACACTTTTTACCTCTATCGGTAACTACTAGTAGGATCCGGTAGTTACCGGACGGATTTTGTTACGCAAAGTTTGACAAGTTTTGTGTAGACAAAATTGAACCGGTAGTTACCAATAGGCTTCTTGATTTTGGCCTAACTGTAGTTACTAAAATAGTTGCAAATTCCTCTTATAGATTCAGATTGACCTAATTTAAGTTGTGTTGGTTTCAAAACTCGAAGCTCTATTTTTCAAAACAAAGTGTCTTTTGATTCAGTCATTACAAATTCCTAAATTTCCCTTAAGTATAGATCTTGTTGTTAACTTAGCAACGGGTGTGAGTTGGCATTGATAACACACATTAGGTCTTAAGGCATTGTTAATGGGCATCACCTAGAGTCGTACTAGGTTAATAAAGATGTATGTATGCCATTGTACTATAGTGTGCTGCCTGCAAAGTGTGTACTATTGTACAAGACTCGACTTAAGGTCTTCAACTTGATTTCTAGAAGATAGTCACTAGCATCTTCACATTGTCTTGTACACTTAAAGTCTTGATGCTTAGCATTATGATACGATTTTCAAGTCTTGACACTTTGAGGTCTTGTTGTCTAGTATCTTTAGGGCCTTAATACATGGGTGATGTTGAGAACTTTCCTTCACATATAACTTGATGGATATTCATTAATATATCCATTTGTTTGTTATCATCAAACTAATATTGGAGACAAGCTTCCAAGGTGAATGGGTATCCTAATACACATGGTCCGCTCAAAGATACTAACTGATTTTTTTTCTAAATTTTTAGCATTTTCAGTAATATTACTACATCCATATCTTTTGACTTGGCTAGCGTCACTAAAGCTGTAACCCCAATTTGAAAATGGAAGCCAACATTCTATTCAACTGTTTATGCCCTCAACGGAGCCTGGTAATTTTGGTCGTAGATTAGGGTTTTCCTAGTTTTCTATTGTGTTTACACTTTTACCCTAGTTGCTTATTTTTACGGTTTTTCCCTTCCTTAGATGTCACTCAGGAACTTTTGTAAGGCACTTTGATTTTTAATCAAAATCAACCGTTTGCTCTTCTTCCTCTGTGGAATTAGGGTTGCATCTACCTTGTGGATTCAAGGGTTCGTCTGTGTTAGAATGATATCTAACGCACCGCAATTTCAATTGAGTCATGTAATTAAAACCATACCACCTAAGAACAGCCACATTAATAGAGCTAATGCAAGAAACAAAATTATGTAAAACATTATCATCAATTGGAAGGACCCCAAAATTTTCATGTGCAGCAAGGATAATATTAAAATCATTCGCAATACACCAATATTATCCCCCACTTGATTTGAAATGACTAAAGAGAGGACCGGAGATTACCTCTATCAACCACGAAATTCAAAGTATAAACTGCAGTGAAATAGAAGGAATAATTTGTTTACAAAACAGTAATTTTAAAGTGTGAATTGATCTGAAGCTGAAATCAGAATAGCAGAAACCTAGACTTCCATAAGCACCATATACGACTATTCTGACGATGAAGTTAATTATTCTGAAATTACCTAGATGGTGAATGGAAGATCTAACTGCAGAAGCATTATCTTCCTTTATTTCGTTCCCAAAATAATGCACAAAAATAAAAGTTGGAGTCGGAGAAGATTCCTAACTTCTACTTGTTTTGAAGGATCATTCAATCCTTTTATCTTCCAACACAAGATCGATTCCATTTCCTAAAATACAAGAGAAGGAAAATACCAATTCCCTAACAGGAAAAAAAAAAGTTTAGTGAGAATCCTTTTTTTTCTTTTTATTACCATGACCTTTTCAACTAGAGGGGATCAAAAAATTCCCTGAAAATGTTTGGGGAGGATTCTTTTGTACTTGAGGAGGATAGGCACGAGCGTTGGCCAGAGGGGCAACATGCTTACTCAAGTCTCTTGTTCATTGCTAATTTTCTTTCTATTTTGTTCTTAATTTAGTGAATTGAGGTTTCGTTGAAAATTCAATTTATATGCAATCACATGGGCAACTTTGGTATAGCAGTTAAAAATGCAAGGGGCCACAAAATGGAGATTATTCCTTTATATCCTTCTCACATGATAAAGTAGTGGGGTTCACATGACACTATCTCCTATTCTGAGAATATGGATCCCATATGGATTATATCATTCTCTGACCTTTCATTAGTATAGTGTATAAAAATGTATAGATACTTTCTAACACTGCTCTTGCAGGAAACCCTCCATTCTTCATTAACTACATTTTTTATTGACATTTAATTTTTTTTTTGGTTACATTTGAACTATAAAGTTTTATTGTTTGAAGGAACATATGGATAGAGTGGTCCCACCAAAGATTCACACAGAACCAAAGGAAACTAGATGAGTCTCGACCATTTCGTCTATCCAATACCTTTTTTTTTCCTTCTTTTTCTAACGGGTCTTTCAAATAGAATGTGATTCAATTGAAATCGGAAAAAAAAATAAAATAAAATAAAATAATCCAACTAACCCCATTTCATCTCTTTCTTTGAGGTATAGTTTTACGTACATTTCAGATTTGAAAGGATATTCAGAATCTTTGCACCCCTTCTAGTCGTTATTAGTTGAAGCATGTGTTGTAAGACAAGCTCTTTTATTTGCTGCAGCTAGAGAGTATTGATATCTCCTTATTGAAAGTTATAATTTGTTAGTTGTTCGCATTTTGAATCGTTTTATTCACTCTGTTTTATGGAGGGTTTCTATGATTATTGTGGGTACATTCCGAGAGGGTAATCAGGTGGCTGATTACCTTGCTTCCATGGGTCCATGGCATCAAAATTTTGTTTCATGGAATGATTATACCCATTCTGTCATTTCCCTTTTATTGTACTCAAATGGTTGTAAAACTTTGTTCCCTCGTTAGTTTTAATATAGTTCCTTCTTTTACCACCCCACCCCCCACCCCCCACCCCCCAAAAATAAAAAATAAATAAATAAATAAACTTGTCTTAAGTATTGTGGAAGGCTTGATTGGAGGTTTCATTAAATCCATTAAAAAGTTGACATTTTGTTCCACGATCAATCAACTTTATAGAAATTGTAAGATGTTCTGGAACAAATGCAGGGCTAATCCTAGCATTTTGAGAGACATTAAATTGGATGTTTGGGACTGCTACAGTGCAACCACACTCAAGGGGAAGGAATCTGGTCGAAATCTATTTCTGTTTAGGCATTGGGGAGTGCTTGGTTCTATGCTTGCTCATCTCTAGAGGCTTGTTCAGTGAGATGTAGTTTGCGGTCCTAAATTCCTAACATCTGAGTATATATATATATATATATATATATATATATATATATATTATTGCAATAAATTGATGTTAACTAAAAAAATATATCCGAAGATATAAATGGTTAAAATCTATTCTTAATTTTTTTTTTTTTTTTATGTTCTACTAAAAATTTTAGGTGGTGGATCCAAAATAATCGTACTTGTCATGGAGAAGCAACCAGAGGAAGAGACAGAGAAGACACAGAGAAGAAGTCACTTTGAAGGGATAACTACTTTTTTTTTTCTTAAGGACAATTTCCTTGATCTACTAGATAAGAAAAATGAAAGGGTAAAAGAACGCTATTTCCTAGCACAAGTGCACATCAGTAGGAGTGATCAATGGAAGGATGCGTAGAGCAACACGATTTTTTCCTTTAAAGAGATAGCATTCTTCCTTTCATAAATTACAAAACAGGTAAATTTACTGAGAATGTAAATGTAAACCATAAAGAAACCAATTTGTTTTGTAAATTTTTATCTCGTAGATCTTGGTAATTTTCTCTTTCCTTAAATGTTTTTAATCCTGGAAGTTGTCATTGATGCAATGCTTCTCAGCTCCACATTTCATAACCAAGCAATATCCATGTCTATCTTCATCATCACTAATAGGCTCTTGAGTCATTATGACTGCTCCGTCCTTTGAATACTTCCAATTTGCAAGTGGTGAAGGAAAGCAAAAAGGACATGTGAACTGTGCAGAAGTCAATGGGAGAAAGACCTTACCAAAAGAGAAGAGAGAGAGAGAGGAAATCATTGGTTGGTGCATATTAAAGATTACCAGTCTGGATCCAATCAAGAGCACTCGTGTGCATGGTTTATGGACATTCTCCTAACCCATCCCAAGAAAAAGACCAAAGCCCCACTCAATAATTGAGTTCGAGTGTCCAATGAACTGAGACCCCACATGCATGGGAGCTTCTGATAGCCATATGGGTCTTGTCATCTACCTGTCATTAATATATTGATTATTTTCTGTATCAAATTTAATGGAAAAGGGACCCACAGACCCAGAGCTCCACTTTGAAGAGACATATTCTACTGGCCGTCATCAATTCATCATCCTTAAGGCCTGTCTGCAAAGTCCCTCTTCCACCAGATTTTAGGGTCTCTCAATGATGAGAAAGAGAATAGAAATTTAAACCCCTAGCTGTAGTGGCTTGCAATTCATTTTCATGACCCTTCAAGCATTCATAGTTTGGGCCTATTGCTTCAATTATATGTTAGGTGGGATTCATCAATTTAGACCCGCAACTGATGTTTGAAGAGCCCTTTTTCGTTAGGTAGTCTGTCTGACTTCAGTTTTGGTTGTAGTCTTGTAGATAAACTTCAGATTAGTAGAAGCCAAGGCCAAGGTTGGTTTCTGTGTCTCATGGATCAACACGGCTCATGTGGGCCTATGGCTGTGAATCACAGGGTCCCCATTTTTATTGGTATCAATAAGGAGTGGAGCCCATGAAGATACGTCCACACAAGTGCAACTTCACACACAGGCACGTGAATGCACTGCAAAGATTAGCTGTCCCAGTACACATGAGATATGGTAGAGCAATGTAGAATGATAAGAATATCCCTAGAGGTCAAATATTTGAGCAGTGGATCAAACAAGAACCCACCTGACCCGCCCTTATAGATTGGGCCATTAGGGATTTCCAGAGTTCAAAGTGGGCCCCCGTGGAAGGAATAGTATGACCTAACCGGCTTTTGTGAGTGGATCAAAACTACCAATCTGAGATAATAATGGGGTGGTCAGTGGTAGGGAGGTTTAGATAGAACTATTAAGGGAGTTGGGCTTTGAAGAGCGGGTGATGAGATAATTGTGGCAAGATTGGGGAGAATGGATGTTGTTTTTCGTGATCCAGGCTGTGGGTTTAGGAAGACCGCATTTTCATTTGGAGTAGAGGGGATTTTTGGAGATTTTTTTTTTTAATTTTGTTTGGTTTATTGTCAGTTTAATAGTCTCTTCCTGTTGATGGCAATGCTGAAGTTGAGAAGGGATCATGAGAGTGGATTTTGGGTTTTCTTGTTGGAGTTGAATGACAACCATTCAACTTTCACTGAAAGCAGTGAAGAGCACTAAATACCCCCATGTGAGTGACCCCAAGTAAATAAGAGGAGTCGAATTCAAAACCACACGCTTCCTAAGGCTAGGTCCCTTGCCTACTCGGCTACTCCCTTGGGGTTTATAATTCATAGAAACTAGAGCTTTAGAGACATCCGGTACATAACCCGAGAGACCCAACTGTACAAATGTGCTCTGAGAAGTCACAAGAAAGGAAGATCTGCCAATCAGTTTCTTTTTCCAAATGGCATAGATGGCAGAGATCATCAATGTCAAAAAATTGAATTAATCTGGAGAGGTATGGCAGATTTTTTTGAGGATTTTCCAAAGTAAGTTGTTGAATTTGTTAGACTAAATCCACGTTGAGATTTAGATTTGTAAATAGTACTCCAAGATATCAGGTTTAGATTTGGAACCCACATGAGAACCTTTCCGTTTGAAAGGGCTTCTTTAGATTAATAAGCTACAGCTGTGCTCGATCCATGAATGTTGGAGCCTTCTAGCATGGACCACATCTTGTTGGTATTAGGCGAGGGTCCGCTGGATTGGGTTGGATTATCTAGTCCAGAGACGTGGAGCTGGGTTTTTGGCGATCAAGGGGAATGGAGGTCAGAGCCTTATCCACTTGAGCAGGTAGAGAATTTTATTAAGTTGGAGTGGGCATGTAAGGGTTGGCCCTATAATTTTGTACAACATCAAGCCCAAAAGATCTTCAGGCAAGAATAATAGCCAGGAGACCCAATATAAGTATGGGCTTGTTCACATCAGACCAGCAAGCCCAGCCCAGTTCTGAAGAAATGCTCCCCTGTAAAAGACTTTTAATTGTACCCAAAATCTTGAACATACACAACACTTTCTCTCTTGCATTATTTTAGATTTCAACATGTCCTGACCTATTAACACCATTTTTTTTTTTTTTTAAGGAAGGCCTTTTGATAATGACATGTGGATCCCATGGAAGGTAGGTGACACTATTCCTGCAACTATGGATTGGAATTGGGTCAAACCGTCCTTGATGCCATTAATAAGACCTTCCTAGTGAGAGAGAGAGAGAGAGAGTCAGCAGTGCAATTTTACCTATTTTACTCCATCAGAATGTTGTTTTCAAATATTCCAAAGATGCCAAGGGCTATTGTCGATGGTCATAGACATGTAAGTTACCATTATCATGGACTCACCTGAGTCGCAAAGTTTTGAGGATTGATAATCAAGTTGGAAATCTTGAAATTCCAGAAATCCGCATAAGTACAAATAAAAGTTGTATTTAAATGTTTGCCTTAAAATATATTCTTGACCCTAAGATTTTGGTAACTCTTATCTCAATATACTTTGCATTAAGAAAAAAAAAATCAATTTACTGAAATTCACCTCTTAATCGTAGTATTATTCACTGAAAACAATTCATAATTGCAAAAAAAAATGAAATATTTTTTATCCTATTAAACTTTAAAAGATTTCTAAAGTAGTAAAGCAATTCCTTTCCAACATGACACATTTATCACAAAATCTATAGACCAGACTGCATACCTGGTTGAGTCACATGACATGCTAAATGGGGCTGAAATTTATGAGCAAATAGATCAATGGAATTATTTATTTATTTATTTATTTTCCCAAATCCAAATGGCATAGTAAATAATTGATAAGTCCAAGACAATCGAAAGGTTTGCAAGAACTTGGACTATCGAGAGATGGAAACTAATATATTTGTGAAGTAACCATCTTGGTCATTCCTCAAATATCAAACTGTTGAATTGCCATATTGCATTAAACTAAGGCACCATTTGATAACGTTCCTAGAAACATGCTTTTGGTTTTTCTATGCCAAGAAACGGAAATACGGCCTTATAAGCGTTTGATAAATCCGTTTCGTCCTCCCGTTTTTAGAACGTAAATAGAAATTTATGACAATTTATAATAGAAGAAACATGAATGGCGAAACATATATATTATATATATTTTTTTTCTTACTTGTTTTGTTGTTTTAGAAACAAATTGAGACCAAAATATTGAGACAATGCCAATAAAAAATCGATCAAAAGGTAATTCGTTTATCAACTACCAAAAAATCCTTGAAGGTAGTCCTTGATGCCATTGTCAGTGTTATAGATCTCGGTGCGGACGATCTGAAAAACAAGTTTATCAAATACCAAAAATCCATTTCTGTAAACTAGGATTTGTTGGGCACAATAATTATAACCTTTTGGGAGCCAGATCTTAGACATCAATGGTAGAACTTTTCTACATGCCCACAATAAAAGTCTATAACTACTATGAGACATATTAGGGGGGTCCAAATTTTATAGATAGGTAGATTGCTAGTTATCCTACTCAATCAATAGTTTCTTCCTTGTCAGGGTTTTCCATGTTGATAATCAAGACTTTAAAAATCCAGAGCCATGAGATAGTGTATTGAAATTATTAAATATTGTAGGCCCACATGAGAACATATGAAATGCATAAGGGTGTTAATCGGTTTGGTTTTGGTTTAAACTGTGCGGATCGGTTTGGTTCACATTTATTTGAGTAAAACTATAACCGCACCATTTACTAAATGGTTCCACTTTCTGAAACCGTGACCGTTTAGTAAATAATTTCGGTTTCCATAATTTCTAAACGGTGTCGGTTTCACGGTTTTAAACGGTTTCGATTTCGATTTATTCCGTACGGTTTGTAAAATGGTTCACAATCGATTTGTTATAACTTGCAATCATCTCTAAACTGAAGATCATAAGCTTATCAAAAAAATAATTGGCAACCACAAATAAGAGATTCTATATTAATGATGGTATGCCTTAATTTGATAATCTAGTGCTATTTCTTTGCATGGTCATTCTCAAACATTTAAAACTAATATCATATAACATCCAAATACATCCTTCTATAGCATAAAATATTAAAATGACAGGTGGTTCAGCCAAAACACCTCATCTATGATAACATAATAATATAGTAACATATATGGATTACAAGTTCATGATATAAAGCCTAAACTTAAACTAAATTGCAATAAATCATACCAAAGCAGGATGGGCATTTAATTTAATTGTTAATTGTTATAAGGATTACTGCCCATTCTTTATTTAATTGTTATACGGATTAATCGGATTGGTTTAAACGGTTTTAAACGGTTTCAATTTGGTTTGAAACCAACGGGTTCCGAGGTTAAAACCGACCCGACCCATTTAGCTAATCGGCTAAAACTTGAAACCATAACCACACCATTTACTAAACGGTTTTACGATTTCGGTGTAAATGAATCGGTTCGATTTCGATAAACTGTTTTGGTTACAAATTCACATCCTTAGAAATGCATGCCAATACATGAGGTATTTGATTGGATTATATTATGCAATTTGAGATGTAGGCAATCTATAAGCTCTTTATACAATACCAAGATAACCTCATCATCTGTCCATATGGTAGGAATTGTAGGAAAGGTCCCTACAATGGGTCTATCAAAACTTTTTTTACCTCGCTTATATGTGGTATTTGTGGTGAAACTTGGAAATACCTACCATAGTCATGTTTATTTTGAGCCTAGAGGTTATATATTTTTGTATGTTTGACACCATTTCCATGATTCAATGAATTTCTATATCAACAAGACTTCTATATCAAGAATTGTTTGAAAAAGTACTATCAACTAGTGATGTTGGGACTTTCTATAACACCCAGCCCCATTAGACTTGGCATAATATTGTCCTCTTTGGCTCATGGGTCTCAAAGTTTTAAAAGCGTTGTGTCATATTGAGGAGGCTAGAGGTTATTAAGTAGCCTAGTAATCTCTCCCAAAGCAATGTGGGACTAAAGTTTGCACACCTTCACCAATCTCTCAAACCCCCTGATAGGTACTTGTCGTATTCTTAGGTGTCATAATCTTCTCTCCTTTTAGCACAGTGTCCCCGCTGTGGCCCCACACACTATTGGGGTTGTTATGATACCATTTGTGACGTCTTGGCCCTATTAACTTTGGCACAATATTGTCCTCTTTAGCCCATAGGCTTTAAGGCTTTAAAATGCTTATACTATGTTAAGGAAGCTAAAGGTTATCAATTAGCCTAGTAATCTCCCTTAGACGATGTGAGACTAAAATTTGCATATCCTAGTAGATCTCTCAAACACCTTAGTACTTGTTATATTATTGAATGTCACACTTCCCACTAGCTCCAACATTGTATACTAGAGGAGAAGAAGATGAAGACAAGGTTATAATGGAGGCCATTAATTTGTGTTTATGAAAGATTGGTTCAGGTTTATTAGGAAGAAAGACCTTGAAGTTAATAACTCCGTCATCTTTTACAATGTAAAGAGTTCAGAGAAGGGCCCCCATTTTTTATGAATGATACAAGGTTTACACAAGGCCAAAGAAATGATTATTATGTTGGATGACACATAAGGTTAGAACTTGGTCATTCTGAACATATATTGAATGAGAAAGGGAGAAGAGAAGAGAAGAGAAGAGTAGGGAGCATGAGATTATTTGGGGCCCGTTTGATAACGTTTCTGCTGTTTCTGTTTCAAGAAATGGTAGAAACATTAATTTCCGTTTCTAGAAACAGAAACGGAATTGAAGGTGTTTGATAAGTCATGTTTTTAAAAGTCGATAGTAACCAGCGAAAGAATGGCCACGAGTCGTTTCCAGAAACGGCAAAACAAGTTTTACTTGTTTTGCCTGGGTCGTTTCTTGAACCATAAATAGGTAGAAATTTCAATTTCAATTTCTGAAAATAAGTGAAATGAAACAGTTTATCAAACGCTTTTTGTTCCGTTTCTACAAACGGGCCCTTGGTATTAGTATTAACTAAGAAAGAGTTGTAATGTCTACCTAGATAGTTGGTTTAATAAGGGTATTTCCTTTTTTTTTTTAGTTGAATTTTGAGTTTTTTTTTTTACGGTCTCAAAGTTGATTTATTTAAAACAAACAAATAAATAAATAAATAAATACAATTAGTCACCCAAATATGCATGGCAATTTGAAGGATATAGTTGTTTTATATATGAATAATAGACTACGCCTCTCACTAATTTTTGTTCCAATGGTAGGAGGGCATAGGAAAGGATTGGTTAGGCCCCAAAAGCAACCTATCTCTTCACATCAAAGTTATAGATCAAACTTTCCCAGCTATTCTTAGTTTAAAAATTTGATGATTTGGGTTATGAATCGGTCAATTTGTTTTAGTTTCGATTGGTATTGATCCCGACTTCAACCACTCTAAATCAGAATATTACTAGAAAGATTCTCCCGAATTAGTGGTTTTTCAAATCAAATGGCTGATTTTAGGGTTATTAGACCAATTCCAAACCAATTTGAATTGGAATAGATGGGGAACCATTCCATCACCGATTCTTTTTTTTTTTCACCCTAAAATCGTTCCACTTAATCATCTCTTCAATCTAAAAAGGTTCAACATACATGAATTTTGTTATAATTCAACAACTTCTTTGATAATTTGAAATCTATTAGAAAAGAACATTAAACAAAATGGATCAATCAAGTGAACATGAAGACATCAGCAAGTGCTACGACATCTCATATAAATATCCTGAAGTAGCCAAGTGATCGTTGAACACATCTAGTGTACAGCCCAAGTCATTTACAGCAGCATCATAGGTTTCTTGGCTATGGACAAATCCACATCTGTCAGTCAGGAATTTCAACGAGCAACTTATATACAATCACAATTGATAATACAAACATCTCTCTTGCACCAATTGAATAGAATAAATTGTCTTTGCATTTTCCAAGACTTCAAGTTTAGAATTGGTTCATCCCAGTTAGTGGGAAAGGTAATTTCAACTATATATAATCTAAGGGATAATTACTTGGACACCACTTGTATTTTGTCAACATTGTTTGACACTCCAAAGTCCAAACTATTAACAATATTACTTGAACACCAAAAAAAACCTGATGATGTTATCTGTTGGTAGTAATTGAATGGAAAAAGATCATTTTACCTGACGTTTCTATCGCTGGCGTGCTGGAGTAGCTTCAAGAGCACGCCTTGAGTAAACGACACCATGATAGAGGTCCCTGAGTTCTTCTCTGCAACAAAGACAAACACATCGAGTCTCCCTTTCACTCTCTTTAGGAGGAAGGAGGAGAGAAATAACGTGATATGGATTCTCACGAGCCTCGGTATAGAGGAAAATTCCGATTGGGTGCAAGAAGCGAAAGAAGACTAAGGAAAAGATTTAAAGAAAAGGGAACACTTATGTATTGTGACTAAAATCTCTGATTTTGTGCTTTCTTTTCTTACGTTGTATTGGATTAAGACCTCTCTCAGTTCTGAGAACTTTGAAATTCTCTTCCTTCGGTTATCGCTTAGGGGAGACGTTTAAGCTTGGATACGATGCGCAAGGATCGAAGAATGCCAATGGAGGACCTGTTTGAAACTGAATCTACCGCCCCTGTTTTCTTCGTCAAAAGGTTGAATACAAATTTCATAAGGGTATTGAGATCATGGTTTCGTATTGTATTGGTATTGGTTGATATCGGTCTCTGATCCTTGATCTATCAGGATCGGTTACTTGTATCTTTTGGGGATTAAAACGCTAAAAAAATACTTTCTTGAAAAGCAAGGGATAAAAGTGATTGGTACACATCGATTCTCTTTGATAATGATCTGAATCGATTCGGTTTCAACAGAGACCAATACCAGTATAAATACCGAGAACTAAATCCATAATTGAGATGGAAGATAGGTGAAAAGGGAATTACCTAATACTCAGTGCCTCTTTGGCATCATTTCTTTTTATTTTTGTTTACAAAATTGGTTTTGATTGCATTTGCTATAATTTATGGAGGTTACTTCTGCTTAAAAAAAAATGATAGAACACAAAAACCAACATAGGGTCAAAACCCATTTATGCTTTTTCGCTTTCAATTAAATCATTTTGAATATTTTTAACTTTACAAGTTTTAGTTGAATAACTCATAAGGGTAAAATAGCATTTTTCTATTCAATCACTAACAGCAAACTCACACAGTCAAGTTTTTGGGACTTCAAGTAATATTTTCAATAGTTCAAATATCAAGCAACCTGGACAAAGTACAAAGAGTCCAATTAATTATTTAAGTTTCAATTAGAACTTTCTTTGATTAGATCAATCATCAATGAAATCTTTGGAAAATGTTCCATCTTTTGTTCTAGAGTTCTAGTGATCGTCTCCATAGAGTTGAGTAAGCAAACACGTCCCTAAAAATGGCCGCCACAGCCATTTCGTTCTTCCACCCAACCTCCCCCTCCTTAGCCAAGAAGAGGAACATCAAAATCAAAATCAAAACCAAAACCAAAACAAAACCAAAACCAAAACAAAAGCAAAAACCAAAAGTGTCTCCTAAAATGTCTTTCCACCAACTGTTATTATTGCCTAGAGTGGCCCCAAACATGGACCTTCTCACCACCATTATCGGATTCTTGTGGAGTAGTTAATTCTCCCTCCACAAAAACTCATTTCCACCATCCGTAGAATCTACAACACCATGTGGCACCTCATGTTGATGCAGCTTCCCCAATCTGATTGTTACACCCAAGCCGTATGGTCTAATTTGACTCTTTATAATAGATGATGCACCAGAGAGTTCACCACCGTTGACTATTGGATTGCATCAATCTAATGTATGGAGGGGCCCAATGTGTTCGTATATGATGTCTTGTATTCCGTCACAGTTTAATCCAGGGAGTACTAGTGCAGGTGCCTCGACAGACAGGACTGTAGTGACCCTATTCTCCATTGATAGTGAAGCAGGATCTCATCTCACCGAGGACGTATGCAATTTGTGAACCACCTAAATTTGTGTTCATTGCTTGTTCTTGTTTTTCATTATCTTATGCATTATTTTAGAGTTGCGTTTTTCCATTATCTTCTGCATCGTTAACTCAAAAGTGGGCTTAGGGTCTCAATTGAAGAATTGACATAACTCCCGATTGAATCGGTTAAAATATGATCAATTAGACCCTAATAAAAGTGGGAAGACCTTTTAGATACCCCACAGAACCAAACATGGCCATACAACTCGAGGTGATTCAACCCTGATGTGAATAACACTTTCTAGGCTGTCATCGATAGATCGATCAGTAGATAAAACATCAATTGGTGCCCATCTATTAGTGGATGGTCAGGTAGCAATTAGCCACTATTTGTGTCATCAATCGATCCCACCATCTGATCTACTTGTGACATCCACAGGTAGATCATCTATCGGTGACATCTCATGGTGGATTGTCTAAGATGTAAAATTTGAATTTAGTCTCTATTTATGTCACTGGTTGATCTCATGGGTAGATTAGACATCTACCGGTGACATCTACCAGTGGACCTTACTAAACTATCTTAAGGCAATTCATGAGATTTTTAAGAGATCTTTTATGAGACTCTTTTTAAGGCACATTTTAACATCCATTACACTTGTAATTTGGAAGAGACAATCACTTTTCGGTGAGGCCTAGCAAGACATTTCAGGTGATTATTTTGGAATTTCTTCACGTAATCACGATAAGGTGAGTGGTGGTCTGACTTATTTTTGGAGTGTTTTAAATTTTGGATAACCTAGATGGGGTGAGTAGGTTATTACGAATAGATTTAAACCTTTTCGTTTTTTTAAACTTCAAATGCGTGATTGTAAACAAATGCGGAATATAAAAGATAAACACAATCACAAGAGACACAAAGATTTTATAGTGGTTTGACTTAATCCGAGTCTAGTCCACTTCTCACAAGATAGTCTTGAGAGATATCCACTAATTCATCCCTTTAGTGAGGGTAAAAGCCGGGTTTGGGTCCGTGGCTCTCTTTTTCACGTAGATCCATGGCCCCACATCGCTGCACACCCCCTTTGAGATACGTGGTGGCCTATTTTGAAAACGGCCTATTTTTTCCTTGGGGAAAATATCTAGGACTGGGGAACATAAGGTTTGGAGTTGCCACATAGGGTAGGGCTTAGAACCCAATGATTATGGAGTTGGAAGGTTTTAGGCACCCACTCCACCCAACCGAACTAGCCTTCCTACTAGATACTTAAGAATGACATTCTCCCCTAATTAATCCTATACCACATGTATGGCTAAGTTATTGCTACGCTACTATGTACACTATCACATATGAGTTGAAGAGTTTACATTATGGCAATTTGAGTTGAGAGTTTATACCTATGCTCAATCCCTATTACGATCAAGGGAGGCGAGCCCCTATTGATGTAGTAGCGAACTTTTGTAGGTGTTAACCATTTACTTTCCTTCTTTGGAGACTTCGAGCTTTCTATAACCTTTCACAATTTCATTTTGCCAAAATTTTAGGACTCTAATATAATTATGATGAGATCCGAAAGAGTATGGAGAAGACGAGGCTATTAAAAGCTTTCTAATACATTACTAAGAGTAAGGTGATTTTTCCCAATTTTTGGGTTTTAAAATTTTTTTGGCACGTAAATCTAGATAATGAGACTGGAAAATGTTTTAGCCAAACTTCCACTAGCAAGGGCTAGGATGAGAAAAGATAAAAATTGAAGATTAAAGGGATCTTCTCAGCACTTTGGGACACTTGGGAAGGTAGGTAACTCACAAGGAGAGGTGTAGGTGAAAGGATATATCCTTTTGTGTCTTGGGATGGTTAAATAGTCCCTTTTTTATAGGTTTTTTTAACCGATGTGGTGAATCTTCATGGGGCCACAAAAAAAGGCAAAAATTGGCCTAGGGTCGGTAAAAACGGGCGATTGCAACATCTGGGTTGCTTGAGGGGCTGCAAGATTTTGCAAGGCTAGGACAGGAATATCCCTGGATTAGATAGATGCTAATCTTACTCTCCATAGGGATTTTGCCTTCTAGGTGTGATTTAGGGAGATCTGGTGGTCCGAATTTCGCTCCATACATCGACAAAATTGTCTTTTGAGTACTATCCATCAGTATGGGTGTCGAGCCTTTTTTGGCTCGGAATCATTTGGGCTCATAAGGAAGGGATCTTACAATGTACAATATGTTAGTATTGAGTACCACAAGATCGGGCATGGTTTGGCCATGTATGGATTAGAGTTTTGGATTTGACTAGGGTTTTGGGCTAAACTAGGGTTTTAAGCTAAGTCCAGATTAATTTGAAAGGCCAAATTCTCCACCAAGTGGAAGCATAGATCATATCTACATCTTGTAAATCATCATTGCAGGATGCAGGTGACAAAATTGGGTCTCTACAGAATGCCTCTCTTTGGCCTAATCTTGTGCCACAATTGAAGGGCAAAAAAGAACTACCACATTTTTTTCACGAGAGCATAAACCTCTGTCATATTTCTTAAGCATGGCAAAGGTGCTATGAGAAAAAAATGCGAGCATTAAATTCAATTGATTAAAAAAAAAAAAAAAAAAACCTGAGAAATCCATTGGTAAATGAAGAGGATGGAAAGTCGGAAATAATAAACTCAAGTAGTTAACATCCGTTAAATCAAGAAATTAACATGACCCCGAATTAACTAGGGATTGCGATCTTGTTCTTACTTGAAACCAGAGGTCATTGAGGGAAGGTATCCAACGGCTCCTGATGAGTGATTCCTACAAAGTGTTAGTACAAAATATTCCCTTTGTGCATTTGGCCAAACGTGGCTATGTAGGGGCCGCTCATAACCTAAGAAAGGTTGTTACAATCAAATTGACCACTTTGGACAACAAAAGTCTGAATGAGGGTATTTTTGTCTTTTGGACATTCGGAGAAACTACGGACTAGGTAAATGGTTCTTCATTTAAATTGTCCATCTTCGGCATCTTTTGACCTAAGCAAGGGTATTTTGGTCAAACTGACCTATATCACGGGCCAATACAATGAACTTTTTGAAATTTAGGCCATCAAAGGTATTTTAGTCACCTTAGACCTGTACCATGGACCATGCAATGTAATTTTTGAAATTTAGGCCAACCGAGGGTATATGGTCATTCTAGATTTATACCCAGGGTTGTGTAATGAATTTTTTAAAATTTGAGCTAACTATGGGTATGTTTGTCATTTTAGACATATAACTTAGGCTATGTAATGAATTTTTTTAGATTTAGGACACCAAGGGGAAGAAGCACACCCATGGGGAATGACCTTGGCGTGGCTAGCTGGCCGGTTCAGCTAGGGGAGGAGGAGGATGTTTCAAAAGAGTGGTATACTAGGTCCACCTTACGAGGGACGCACTACCACCTCTACAATTCGACATGGTTGATGGGTAAGTCTAATTCGTCATTTAATAATGATTTTAATTACCAACCCTTGCAGAGAGGTGTGGAACCATCCTATGGGAGGTATGGCTCCCGAGCAAGGTCCGAAACTGGTACAACGAGTTGTTCCCCGCTTTGAAGCACTAGGTGTAGAACAAGGGAAAATAATCCTCTGTTTTTCTCATTCCTGTTTTTCCTTGTTTTGCTACCTGCAAAATGCGACATGTGGACAACTTTAAGACCAACGCTCCAGATGTAATAATCCTCACTCAATCTTGACCGTTGGTCTCCTTGTTGTCCACGTGTCGCGTTCTGCAGGTAGCAAAACAAAGAAAAACATCGATGAGAAAAACAGAGGATTTTGATCCTAGAACAAGAGTCACCTACCTAAACATCTGGAAGATGGCCGCAGACCTAGTTTATGCTATAATAGAGAGGTGGTCGCCCAACACTCACACCTTCCACTTCCCTATGGGTGAGCTCATTATTACCCCTCTCTGCTTCTATGCTTTGACTAGCATCCCATTTGGCAGCAGACCAATCACTATCTCGAGCACGCTCGACCCAACCGATATCTATACTTTGACAGGTGTCTGCATTCTTGTCCCAACTGTCCACTTATCGAATATTCATCGTGTTTGTTTGGGAGTTTATGTCATACACGATTCCAACTTGATGACCAGAACGTGTCTCCTCAGCTCCTTTCTCCTCAACTTATTTCAATACAAAAGAGAAGGGAAGTTTGTAGACATTGTTGAGATACTATACAATACAATCAATCAAAAGAGCTCAACCGAATTCAATCAAAAAAGGTTCAGTAATCAACTCAAAAAGAAAAGGGAATGTTTCCATCTAATCTATTTTGTATTGTTTTGGCGGCATGGCCAAGTGGTAAGGTGGGGGACTGCAAATTCCTTTTCCCCACTTCAAATCCAGGTGTCGCCTGATCAACCAAAGACTCAAAATACCTTATTCTTCTATTCTGCTGATATAACTCGTCGAATTTTTAGACATCGATATCCTCTTGGGCAACCCTGTTCAAAGACTTGAATGAGGTAGATATCGACCACTGGGGTGGGTTGGATTACGCATAATTGCTGCACATGGTGGATCATCTGGCTTTTGGCGACTGCGATCTCTATGTTCCTTGTACATCCTCTAGGTATGCGTTTACCTTTCTTTCTTGTTGTTGCTTTGATTCTCACTACTTATATTCTCATGTCTCTTTGAAGCCCTAAGTCTATGAGAATCTAAAGTTCATGTGCCCTTAGCTCCAGGATCTAGATTGTAGATTCTTATTCGTTACTACGAGGTGGGGATATGATCATATTACTAGGGTTTGACCTCCGATCCAAGCCAGGACTTCTGCCAGAGCTATGCTCAACGAGACCACCAAGGTATGCTTCTTTATCTTCATTTAGAAGTCATAAAAATTTGTCATTAACTTACCTTGATTTTGTAGGTTGCTTGGAAACTGTTCTTGAGGTTGGCCTTTCCCGAGGTTGGTCGGCAAGATAGGGCTCTTGCTTGACCTGCCAGCAAGTGCTTTTTAGGGGCCTTAATGACCCTACCTAGTACTTGAGGAGTGGGTGATGGAGCAATGGCCTAAGTTAGAGAGCTTCTACGCCTCAACCTTCCTCCTCTCACTACGCATTGCCCACATAGTGTCTCAGAGGAGGAGCATATTGTAGCAACGAGAGGGACGTGGGAGGGAGATTTTGTTGTGTTTTAGAGAGACTGCTGGTCCTTTCTAGAGGCAAAGAATTTTCGCATTACCTTGACCCCCTCGGCTCTATAGGTAGAAATTCCCCATTTGCCATTTTCATTCTTAATTTAGCCATTGTTTCTAACTGTTTCCTTACCTTGATTGCAATATTGCAGATGTCTTGCCATCCCTCTCCCTCAGCCCACCTACTCTCCTAGGGACTCTTCTGCCTTCCCTCTCCCACCGCTATGCTTATTTAAGTGGTCACTCGATGAGGTATTGTCTATCTTTCCTTTTTGCTATCCCTTGAATTTTAGCTTTGGTTTGCAAATCCTAGGCTGTTGATTTGACAATCTCTGATTGATCATCAATGGATATGAGCAACTACTAGGGAAGGAGATGGCTTCCCACCGTCCCACGATAATTCTTCTTTCAATTCTTGGATTGTACCTGCAATGTTAGATTCTAAAGTGCTAGCAAGAATGTATGCACGTAGAAAGTAGAGTAAGATGCAACGAGGTAGGATATCAAGGGCTATGAGGACACCATTGAGAAGTGTTGAGAGCAAGGTGGTGAGAGGACATCTACAGATGCTAAGGGAAATGGGGACGTCACTACTGATGATCACAATGAAGATGCAAGGCTGTTATACCCTTACCCTAAATTTCCTCCTCGTGATTGTATAAATGAGGCATGGGAGAATGCCAGCACCAATGAGTACTGGGTAGCAGTTGTATTTTGCCGAGAAGGGAAGGATGACCCCACCTGTACCTACTACTCATGCTTTGATAATTGGAAGGTCAGTATGATCCCTCCAAACTTAAGGAAGATCCCCTAACCCTAATAGTAACATGTACAAAGAGGTGGACCCACACTGAAAACACCTTGGGAAGTCCTCATTCAACTTAGGGATCTATTTCCACACAAAGGGACCAGACCAGTCCAGCCCAGTGTTATCAATTCGGCCGAATAATTCGCGAATTATTCGGCGAACCAATTTTCAATTTTATAAAAATTTTGACGAATCAATTAAAAAATAAAATTCAGTAAAATTCACGATTTTTTCAAAAGTGAATATAAAACGCGAATAATTCAGACCGAATCCGAATTATTCGGTCCACTTAAACAGTATTTAAAAAAAAAAAAACCCAATAAGCTTTTTTGACCGCTTTTTTGACCGAATCCTTAAATTAATCAATCGAATTATTCTGAATAATTCTCCGTCCGAATAATTCCCGAATCCGAATTTGCTAACTATGGTCCAGCCTTCACCGGCTGATGATCACTGGCTAGCCTACATCGGCCGGTGGACATTCCCTGGTGAATGCACTGACCAGAATTGGGTTATTTTGCCGTGGAGCCCGAGCCTAAATCTTCATGAGCTCAACCTAAATATTCCCTAACTTAGCTTAACCTAGACTTGAACAGTGGGGAATTTATAGTACATTTTGTAACCCTATCTTAGCTAACCCACTAATCACCTTAAATCTAAGCTAATTGGAGTGGGTGAGCATCCCCTACATGTAAATCAGCCCTATAATCACAAAACTACCACTTGAGAACAATTCAAAGAGAGGGAAAATAAGAAATGAAGCTAGAAATGGGCCCCCACAAAAATCACACACTTATTCATACACAAAGAGGACTCCACCCACCTGTGGAGCAAATTAGGGTAGAGAAACCCCAGTTTTTGCTTCACCGGCTGTTGGTCAACGACGGATGGTGACCATCCACCGGTTGAACATCCTAAAACTGATTTTGAACCCCTTTTGATTGGACGTGTACCTTAAGGTCAAACCTCCCTATGGTTAACTAATTTGCTTAAAGACTATGTATCCTAGGAGTAGAACAGTGATGGGACAATGCAGCATGAGACTATTGGTTGTCCACCATCATTTGAGACTCGAGGTGAGTGGGTGCTGTGAACTAATTTATTGAGTGTTTATAATATGTTATCCATGCGCGTGTTCATAATAGTTGTATGTTAAACTTGTTTTCTGATTGAATATTGAATTGTAGATATTGATGATATTATTGTTTATAACATGATGTTTATGCTCATGGTCATGATGCATTGCATATTATAAACTTGTTTTATTTGGTGAATGTGATGTTGCATAATGATATGATGGTATGTGTATAAGTATGACTGTGATGTGGTATGTATCATGATAGATTGCATCGGATTACTAGAATAACCTTGGTACTACAACCATTTTCAATAGGGGTTAGGTATTGGCTAATCCTACCGTCTGACGAATCGAGGTTGGAGACAATTTTCGGTGACCGAGGTGGGGTACCAACGTCATGACAAACCCTTCACACGATTTTGATTTAGTGTGGTGGTATATATGAGAGATTATAAATAGGAGTTTGTTAGATAACGATGTGGTACCGGAACCCGCATGCTCCTATCTTGCAACTAGCTTGTATCCTCGGGGATTGATAATGGACATTCATGACTGGGGATACCACCTATGTTGTAGTAGCACTAAGACCTAATATAGATTCAGAAGTTATTGAATAGATTGAATTGGGTTAGGAGAATAACCCTGGTCCTACAATCCTTGCCAATAGGGGTTAGGTATTGTCTACTCCTACCGTCCGATGGATCGGTTAGGGACAATTTCTAGTGACCAAGGTGGGGGGTATCGGCATCGTGGCAAACATTTCACACGATATTTGATTCGGTGTTGTGGTATATATGGGGATTATTAATAGAGTTTTCCGGGTAACAATGTGGTATCGAAAGCGACATGCTCTTGTCTCGCAACTAGCTTGTATCCTCGGGGATCGATAACGGACATTCATAACTGGGGATGCCACCTATGTTTCAATAGAACTAAGACCTAATATGGACCATACCATTGCACTCATTCAATTTTGGTTGATTCAATTATGTTGTCATATTTGAAATTCATTAATCTCGTTGATATTATTTTTTATATTTACACTTGTTTATGCTTACTTGTATGTCCACCCCTCCATAGGCTTCGTGGAAGCTCACCCCATTTTATATATGGTTTTAGATGGATCCAGGTACCCCTTCAAAGGCCATAGTAGAAGTGCCACCTTGGTATGGAGTGAGCTGTGGGTTAAACAACTAGTTGAACACGAACCAGGTTGTGTTTGCGAGAGCTGTACCTACAAGGCACCTTGAGGATGATAGGACCCCTTACTTTTTTATCCTTTTGTGTATATACCTCTTATGGTACAATACTCTAATATGTAGAATATATTGGATGGTTTAACACTCCTTTTCTGTAAAAATATCAAATAGCAATGGAGGTTTGCCAATTGTAATTATCCCATTGTCTATTATATACTTGTTGATTTTAGTTCATTTCATAACTTGTGATCTTAAAATATTGCATTGGAGATCCTGGTTGGATTTCTGAATACAAATGTGTGTCCAAGCCATCAGCCTTCAGGTTAGTGAAGGTGGGGTGTGACAATTATACAATTTGACATGTAGCTAATCTATGAGCTCTCCCTACAATAGTCAAAATAACCTCATCATTTGTCGAGATGGCACGGTTGTAGGAAAGGTCTCTACAATGGGTGTATCAAAACCATTTTTCCCTCGCTTCTTTTTTTGGTATTTGTCATAAAACTTGGCAATACATGCCACAGTCAAGTATATTTTGAGCCTCGAGATTATAGATTTTTTCGGATTTTACGGTGAATCAGAAAAATAGCCATATTTGACCCCATTTCCATTCTTCAATGAAGTCCTCGTGACAAACATTTATTGTATAAAATCTTTATATTTATTTTTTTCTTTTTATTACAGATTATTTCCTGGAAAAGAACTGTAACGTTCCATTCTATAATAACTCCTTCCACCCCATTCTTCTATTTATACTGCACTCTATTCAGTGAGTTTCTTTGTAGAAGTCTCTGTTTCTTTCCAACTCTCCCTATTCTAATTTTTTCTTTGCATTTTGTTGTTGAAATATAGAGTGATAGATCGATGGCCTATTTTAGAACGGAACAAAATTTAACGATTGAAAATGGAGTGATGAATCAAACGCAATCAAATCTGCAAGCTCTCCTAAATGAAGTGGTGCAGCAAAGGCAATTGAGTGGATATGTTCATCTGAATAGAGAGGTGGACGAAGGGCAATCATCCGGACTTTTGTATCAAGAACTTTTTGAAAAGGTACTATCAAAGACTGATGTTGGACAACGGCTAATTGTTCCCAAAAGTAATGCTGTAAAGGACTTCCCGCTACCTCCGAAAATGTATACTAGAGGAGAAGAAGCTGAAGATAGTGTTACATTTGAGACCATCGATTTGTGTTTCGTTGACAAAGATCTTAAGCCATGGAGCTTTCGATATTGTTATGTGAAAAGCTCCAAAAGCTTTGCGCTTACAAAATATTGGTCCAGGTTTGTTCGGGAGAAAGGCCTTAAGGTTAATGACTCCGTCATCTTTTACAAGTGTAAAGAGTTCAGAGAAGGCCAACCATTTTTCATGATTGATACAAGGTCTGCACAAGGCCAAAGAAATGATATTGGACGAAACATTAGGTTACAAGTTGGTCATTCTAGACATATGTTAAATGAGGAAGGGAGAAGAGAAGAGGAGAATAAGGGAGGCATTAGATTATTTGGTGTCAATATTAACTAAGAAAGAGTTATAATGTCTACCTAGATAGTTGGTTTAACAAGAGTATTTCCTATTTTTCTTTAGTTTAATGTTCAGAATTATTTTTTTTACTATTCCCAATGTTAACTTTATTGAAAAAAAATTCAGTTAGTTCCCAAAATATGCATGGCAGTTTGAAGGATATAGTCATTTCATATGTGAATAATAGACTACTTCTTCCACTAATATTTGTTTCAATGGTGGAGAGTGCATAGGGGAGGATTTGGTAGCCCCCAAAGCTACCTACACCTTCTCATAAAAGTTATAGGTCAAATTGTTTCCAAACCATTCATGGTTTAAAAAATTGGTGAATTGGATTAGGAATCGATCAATTTGCCTCAGAATTGGTCAGGACTGATCTTGATTTCAACTTTTAAATCGAAATATTCTTAGAAAGATTCCTCTGAATTTGTGAGTTTTCAGATCAAATGGTTGATTTTAGGGTTATTAGAACCGATTCTAATCCAATTTGAAATGGAATCAATAGGGACTGATTCCATCCCCTATTCTTGTTTTTATAACCCAAAAATCATTCCACTTTTTTTTTATTCATCTCCTAATTTAAGATGGTTCAACATATGTGTATATCACCCATATACTCATGGAAATTGTTATACTTCACACCTTGTTTTTTTTCTTATATGAAAATAACATTATACAAGTGTACAAGAAGACAACAAGTGTTACCACATCTCATATAAAATATCGTGAAGTAGCCAAGTAACATATCCATTGTATATAACAAATCACTTTTAATAGCTTCATAGGTTTTTTGGCTCTACACAAATCCATACCTCTCAATCGAGAATTTCAACAAACATCTCTCATTGAAGGATATTTAAATGAATCCAATAGGATAAATTGTCCAATTCAATTCTTTATCTATGACTTCAATGATAATGGAGAAAGATTCAAAAATGAATAATTCCATTATATTGAATATTGAAACTTTTGTTACAGGCTACTTCTGTTTTCTCAACATCCCACAGTAGAGGAATTGAAGATCAAAAACCTCTTTAGAGTCATGCATTAATTTATATTTTTCAAAACTCTAAGCTTAACAATGACATTCTAGTGATAGTGTCCATTAGGTCGAGTAATCAAACATATACCTAAAAATGGCTTCGACAACTCCTTTATTCCTCTACTTAACATCTCCTTCCCTAGCCAAGAAAAGGACCTTTAAAACAAAAACTAGAACCAAAAGGGTCCCCTAAAATGTCTTTTTACCACATACCACCGCCACAGATATGGACTTGCTCACCACCATTGTTGGATTCTTGTGGGGCAAAACCCTCCCTCCGCAACAACTCATTTCCACCATCCGTGTAACCTAGAACCCCACATGGCACCTTATATTGAAGCAGCTTTCTCAAACTTATATCTTTGACTCATACACTTGTTCCACCAATTTTAAATCAATACAAATTTATCATCAAAATTGACTCATCCAACCCTCCTGTTATATCCCTCAAAAGCCTTGAAGAAGTTATTCGGTATTTTATAGAAAATCTCAAATATGGGAAGTATACAAAACTGATAAGAAGGAAGTTTCACTCATTAGTTGCTACTCTATTATGGGATGATTCCAGTTATACTCCATATTATAGTTAGTTATTGTTCCTCGCCTATATAAAGATAGCTTCAGTCATGAGTTGTTACTAATTTATAATTTATATAAAGGGAAGCATACAAAATTGAAAAGAATGAAGAGTTATTGTTCGTGAAGCTCTTCATCAATATGATATAGACCTAGGTATGGTTCCAATTGAATCTCTATTATTATATATTCTTTGTGTTCATTGATTTAGTTATATTAATCCTTAATATTTCCTATCAATTGGTATCAGAGCAAAATAATTAGATCATTGAATAAAAGGGTTTTGTTCTTTTATTTATTCTCTCTTTATGGATTGGGTTTGATCTGTTCGAGTTTTTATTTATGTTTATAATGTTATAATATTTTCTCCTACAATTTTACCAAATAAATTTTTTTACTAATGGATCACTGACTGCAACATCATGTATGAATGCTTTAAGGTTATTCCAAGGTTGCAATTATTGGGGGTTTTTTTTGTTAAGAATAACCTGCAAGTCTACAACATGATTTTCATGAAAAATAATTAATTAAAGAGGCCAAATATCAAATGGTCATTGTATATAAGTGAAAAATGTCTATCGTTTTCAAAATATTTATATAATTTATTATTGTATTCCTTACCAAAGAAAGAAGTGGTTTTTATATATTATGAAGTTTTCCTATTTTAAACTAAACATTTTTTTTTTTTTTAAAGTTTCAAACGTTTTTATTTGTTTTCTTGCTTTAAGGAATCTTCTAAAGAAGGAGAAGGTTAATGGGAAACAACTGTAAAATTGAAAAGCTTAATTGGATACAACTGTAAAGTTGAAAAGTTTAATGAGATACAACTGTAAAGTTGAAAAGCTTAATAGGATGCAACTATAAAGTTGAAAGATTAATGGGATACAACTGTAAAGTTGTACTTCCTTATTTAAGTCAATACGTTTAATTTTATTTAGTAAATGAACCAATTAGAGTCGGTTCAACCTTAACAGTGGTAAACTAGGTCAGGTTGGACTAAATTGGATCCGACCAGGATAGACTAATCGGGTGGGGTTCGACCAGTTGACTTGCTAACGGTTTTAGTACTGAATGGGTCATGTCTGTCATTAGCCTCAGTCTTGAATCTGACTTGAACGTAAAATAAAATAAAAAATAAAAATTTCATTCAAAACAATTTATATAAAAACACTTTGGATACTAATAAAAATGTTTCATTTTTTATTTTATAAACTATTTTCAATTTTTCATAAATAACATGTGAAATTTTATGTAAAAAAAAATGTTAAATATACCTATTTCTTTCTCTATTTAAGCATCTGATTTATATATACATAAACAGAAAATATTTTGGTTTATTCTATGATTTGACAACCTATTTATGCATTTGAAAGTGATGAAATTATTTTGTAAACAAAATTAAACAATTGTAAATAACTACCATAATACATTCACAATTGTTTCTACAATGTTTATACCTCTGTTTATCCACCATAATTGTAAATTTCAAAAAAAATATGATTCGCTTAGTGTATAGGTTTGAAATGATAAAAATACCCTTTAATGACTCCAAATTTCAAAAATTCATGATTGGCCAAGGTATAGGTCTGAAATAACCAAAATAACCCTGGATGGCTCCAAATTTTAAAAATTCATAATTGGCCCAAGGTATAGGTCTGAAATAATTAAAATACCCCTATATGGCCGTAAATTTCAAAAATTTACGATTGTCCTAGATTATAGGTCTGAAATGACCTCTCGATGGCCTCAAATTTCAAAAAATTATGATTAGCCCGGGGTTTAGGTCTAAAATGACCAAAATACTTGGACGGCCTAAAATTTCAAAAATTTATGACTGGCTTAAGGCATAAGTCTGAACTCTTAAATGACCAAAACACCTCTAGATGCCCAGATCTTACAGCTTAGCCTCAAGGTTAAGGAATGCCAAGGATAACCTATTTGACTAAGGCACCCATCTCATAAGTGACAAAATTGATTTATAACGCTTGCATAATAACATCTTGGTAGGGATTAACCTTGGTGACCTATTGACAAATCCCCAACGACCGCGCAGGTAAGATCTCAAATTTGTAGTTAATTCCACTAGATAGGATTATGTTAGTTTCTTGATTTATCGAGATTGTTTGTCTAAGCCTGTTAACAAAAGATCTTTTGAATATTTATCGATGGATTAGCCACCTGTACTTTTACATTGCATCTCTACCATCATTTAGATAGCGGCAGTACATGCACTGGGTGACAAAGTGAGGAAGTTCTTTTCTTCACCTTTCGGCCATGGCATAAACCTTGGACAAAGAGGGACATTCTGTAGACACCCAATTTTGTCATCTGCCAAGACAATGACAATGAATAGGATATAATTGAGGCATATGCTTTGCCTTAGAGGAAAATCTGGCCCCTCGAAGTGAACTGAACCGGGCAACAACCTGTAATCCAGCTCAGAACCTTCACCAACCCAACCTCGTGCACTAGACATTAGAATGTTTTATATTGCCGAATCAAATCTAAGTACTCTCTTAAAGGTACGAGAATGGCACTACTAAAGACTTCTAGGTATCCCAAGGGTGCAATCAGACAAAAACACTATACCAATGGTTAGTCTTCGGAGAGATGATTCCGATCATATATCGCACGTAAAAATTAGACCACTTGATCTCCAAAAATCATAGTCAGGAGTGCGGGAACCCAGATAGGGTTGACTCAGGTCAAATATTCCTCACAGGCCCCCAAGAAATCTCATGGGCCCGTAAAAAAACTCAAGGGCAATGGGCTGGAAAAAAAGGATGCCTTTTTTGGCAGACCCATCAAATCTCAGCTTTCGAGGTCCAGAAACCTATAAATTCTACCATTTTTTCATTTTGAATGTGAAAGGAATCTGAGAGTGACCCCTACCTACTTACATCATTAGTCTTCTTTTTCTATTTCTAGCCCACCTCCTCATGCCAATCATGACCCTACATCTAAGCCTAGTAATAGTATTATAGCCCAATACCCAACCCAAGGCCAAAGCTCTACCCAAACGGGTTTGCTCTCCATTTTGCATGTCGAAGTTCTATCGAGATCTTCAAAGACTCCCGAAGAATATGCCAGGTTTTGAGGTATCATAGAGCTCTAGATTCTCCAAAGAAGGAAAGCAAGTGACTGAGATCTCTTCCACTTGAGCTGGCAACCTTCGTCAAGAACTAGGTGCACAACAAAAGAGGCCCACCCCTCTCGACTTCAAATAGAGGTCAAGCTTAGGTACAATCCTTCAACTGAGTAGGCATAATGTAGACCCTCTACTTTATATAGTATTTTTATATTCTTGTATAATAACAATTTACCCATACATATGATATAGAACATATTGGGGAATCTTCGTATTGGAGCATCTAATAGGAAGATTGGATCGACCGGGTGAAGTGGGTGCCTAATACCTTCACAACTGAATAATCTGACACATACACTCACCTCTAGACTAGACCAATTTTTTTTTTGTCCGCTCCTATGAATTAGGTCCACACCTCAGGTCTTAGGCCCTAATCTTAGGTGGCGATTATAATTTTTATGATTCCCAATCCCGAAAAATTTACCATTTTATATTAAACTATCATTGAAAATGACACGAAGGGAAAGAGCTTGTCACCCACAAAATAGACCTCCACGTGTCCTTGACATGGGACACAATTGTACGAGGCCAACGGATTCAGGTGGGAGAAAGAAGGTCGGGGACAACTGATCCTAGGCCGCTACCCTTACAATACCTCTCCCCTACTGACAAGAAGTTGTAGCACCCGGGTTGTTTTCCGAGCCCGATGTAGGCTAACATGAATCATATCACATCAGAATAATAAGGTGATCATGATTGGGAATGCAGAATCAGAAACTACCTCGACCACACTACACCCACAACCATAAACCACACTCTCTCACTCTCCATGGGCATGCAGTACCAGAAGCTACCTCGGCCATAGTACAACCCATCCGAAAACACCAAACACAATCTCTCACAATTCACCCACACCAACACCGACACCAACTTTCCATAATTCACCAACACCAACATTCCACTCTCAATAAGATAACAATGTTGAACCATTAACACACACACACACTACATATACTTCAACTTAAAGAATTTACATGTAACATAGATTTAAACAACAACATGATCGTGCATAAATAACTTAAAAGTAAACACTGCAAAATAAAACACAGCACCCCCCTCACATCTAGTCTCCACTGGCCGTGTACTATCAATGACCTTGTGTCATGTAGCGTCACCACTTGATGGTTCTATTCATTGAAAACAAAAGAGATTTTAGGTCAAATCTATTTATGCTTCTAATTCCCTTTTATGGTGTTGATTACACCCCCATTATACAGTTTGCCCATTTTAGGTAGGTTATAAATGTTAGGGTTAGTATCCTAGGGTTAAATTTCATGCATACAATACATTTATACACTAATCATATTTCGAATGATGGAACTAATCACATCGGATAGATAGACTTCTAAGGTTTGGTCAATTTCCCCAATTTAGGATTTTGGGTTACTCAATTTGGGGAAAATTGGTTAGGGTTTCCATACATTGGGTCTCTAAACCCAAACGTAATCACCTACATCTACTAATATAGTTATTTTACATCAATTCCACAAATCTATAGTTGAGTTAGGGTGGTAGATCATAGGGATTTTGGTTATTTTTCCTAATTTATGGTTTAAGTTACCCAAATTTTTTGGAATTTCGGTTAGGGTTCCATGTAGTGGTTCACCTATGATCATCACAATCCACTATTCCAAGTGTATTACATCATTTTCCCAAAGTTAGGTTAAGGTGGTATATCACAGAGGATTTGGTCAAATTGCCAAGTCTAGGGTTTGAGTTGTCTAATTTGGGATTCAAGTTGGGGTTTCATGTGGAAGATCTCCATACTCATATGTGAGTAGTTCAATTAGCTAGATTTGGTCTCCTACACCAAATCCCCAACTTAACTTGTAAATCAAGTAGGTGGGGGATCGGCATTTCGGTTAGGGTTCCCAATTAGCTTGGGTGGAAAATGGGGTGACAGAGAGAGAGAGAGTTTAACTCACCTTAATATATAGGTGAGTGGAGGTGATATGTCTCCTTTCTCCCTTCTCTACTTCTCTTGCCCTTACAATTGGTGTTCGTGAAACAAATGAGCTAATAACTCTTTATAGAGAAACTTAAATTCACTGGGGCTTGTTTGGGGAAATAATGGATTTTTCTAATAACTCTTTATATGGTACTTAAGTTCATTGAGATCTGTTTGGAAAAAAAAATGGGTTTTCTCCCATTATTGGGTTATTCCCCAATTGGCACCAGTGGGTCCACTTTGGGGTGATCTAACCTATTAATCCACCCATTTGTAAGTTGTAACATCTATTAGAGGTGGTATGAGGTGCACGGGTGCATGGGCCTAGGCCCGAGGTCAAATAACCTATTTTATCATAATACTCTACCGATTTGGGTCAATTGTGTCCAACATAGTCGGAACAACTTCACCTTGCTGCACTAAGGGCTTCTAGGGCCTATACAAGTGTGTGGGTCCGACCTAGGTGTAATACATTACTCGGGTTCAAGTGAATCCCATTAAAGGTAGAAGGCTTACACTGACTTCTTTGGTGGCTTGAAACCCTTCCAATTTTTAAAACATGAGTAGCACTGGCTTGTGGCATCATTCTTCACCCTTCGACAGAAAACTGCTGCTACCCAATAATCACTGGTACTGGTGTCCTCCTGTGGTTTGTCTGCAGTAATTCATAGGTCAGTTAGGGCTCAGGTATAATAGGTCACCATTCACTAGAACTGATATTTGAAAAGACTCCAAATTCTCACGAATCCAGCCTATCCATTTCTCTGAGAACCCAAATTTTTGCAACATCTCAAAGAGAAAATTCCAAGACAATGTGTCATAGGCTTTTGGATGTCAAACTTCGATCTACGTTCCTCCCATGTGCATCATAGCATGCACTATATTCACCAACTCCAAGGCCATGCCTATGTTAGCTGATATAATTTTCCCTTTTTGGATGCTCCTTCCTCATTTGAAAAAATTCTGGGAAGAAGATCAGATACTTTGGCTACCATCACCTTAGAGAGAGCCTTGGTAAAAAAAAATTCCATTCAAAATTGGTCGGAAATTTGCTAGAGACTTAACACCCTCCACCTTTAGAATAAGGATTAAGAAACTATTGTTGACCCCCCTTGGCCATCTCCTGATCTGAAAACTTTCCCCATGGCATTGCAAAAGTCCTTACCCACCATATCCCAACATTTCCTGAAAAAAAGTGCCAAGGACCCATCAAGACCTAGGGCACTCTCAAGATCAATATCCCAAACCAGGCTCTTCACCTCCTCTATAGAGGGAGCTTCTAACACCATATTATCTAACTCACTTATCTCTTCAATAATAAAATCAAGGAGGTCCCAATGCTCAGTCAATGGAGTGGACTCACGAAAATTCTCAAAGAAATTAGCCACATAAGATCCTAGGTTCGATTGCCCAAAGATGACAGAGCCATCTTCACAGGTGAGATATTGAATCATATTCTTCGCTTGGGAAATCTTTATTGATAGATGAAATAATTTCGAATTTTTATCGCCATCCTCCCTCTACTTCATCCTAGCCTTCTCAGCCCAAAGTTTACTGCATGTGATTTTCCATTGCCTTAAGCAGACAAGTTTTAGCATCAACTTTTTTCCAAAATAACTCATCATTCAGCCTCTGTTGGTCAATACACTCCTAAAACCCCAATAGCCTTTTTTTAGCCTCTTCTAGCTCAACATCAAAATTAGGAAAAGACATTCGCACCCAAGATCTTGAGGAGACTTTCAGACATTTAAGCTTCTAAGATAAAATAAAATTTAGACAACCTTTTACCTCCCTGCACAGCTAGCTTTCACTACATCATCAAAGGTGTCATGATCCATCCAAAAGTGATGAAATCGAAAGGGAGCATTTTGGGGCCTTGGAAATTCTTTCGAACTCACCAACAATGGAGCATGATCAGAAAAATAAAGAAAACACACGTTAAGAACAATCCATAAAAGAGTCGATCCAAGCTTCATTACAGAAACTCTGATCCAAAACTACTGCTACATTACCCCTCTTACGATTATTGTACCAAATTACTTACCATGAGACAAGATTGCAAGCAAATTAGTTGCATCAACCATTGCTTGGAAATCCACCATCAACGCAACATTAAGGGCCTGTTTGATAATGTTTCTGCCATTTCTGTTTCAAGAAACGGCAGAAACATAAATTCGTTCTAGAAGCGAAGCGGAATTGAAGGTGTTTGATAAGTCATGTTTTTAGAAGTCGATGGTAACCAGTGAAAGAATTGCCACAAGTCATTTTCAGAAACGGCGAAACAAGTTCAACTTGTTGAACTTGTTTCGCCTAGGTCGTTTCTTGAACCATAAATAAGTAAAAATTTCTATTTCTATTTCTATTTCTAAAAATAAGTGAAACGAAACAGTTTTATCAAACGTTTTTTGCTCCGTTTCTACTGTTTCTGGAAATAGAAACGGCAGAAACATGTTTCTTAAGACGTTATCAAACGGACGCTAAATCTTCTCATTCCTCCCTTTCATGAGAGATCATTAAAATCGCCTAAAACCAGCCAAGGAACTCTAAAAGAAGACAACACCAACAAACCACTCCAAAGATCCCTCCTTATAGCCCTGAAACAACTAGAGTGTATCAGAGAAACCATAATTAATTGACCTTCCCAAGACACTGAAATGGAAAAATGTTGCTCAGACATCTGTAATATCCTTGGGCAAGGCGTACCCAACTTCCAGACGATCCAAAGATTTGGATGTTTCCCAATTCTTTCCTTGCGAATCAGATCCGCAGCATACCCCATCCTATTCAAAAAATAAAATAGGGAATATCCCTACCTCCACCATTGGTTCGGCAAGACAAACCACATCACGATTATTGTTGTACAAGAAAATACATAAGCCTGGCCTTCTTTATACCTCAAATATTCCAAAAGAATACTCTCATTGGGATTAATAGGTACGTTTGTTAGGCTTCTTAGTTTGACCTCCTCCCTTTTTTCTTCTTTGAATTTTGCACCATCACCCCTTGCTGCTCCATAACTCGAGCTGTCACATCCACGTCTCCTACATTGCTATCCTGCCTCGTTAAAGATCAAAGACGGTGATAGCTTTTACCACATGCTCCTCTCCTCCTCCTGAGATGTCCCTACGACCAGCTATTACCGAGGATAGGCCACCAAGCACCACCAGACCTCTTCCGCCCGGGTAGAAGCCCTTGTACGCACTGCTTCCTGCACCTGATCAAAGATATTTCGTTGGACATCCCTAGAGTGTCTTTCCTTGCTTCTCTCATAGACCTCCGAAATGGGAGCCACATGCCTAACCCGAACACCCACATCACCATGCGTTTTAGATGGATCCACGCCCAAGACCTGCTCCATGAGAATATTGGCCGACACATTTAGACCCACATTAGGGTCCATCTCACCCTGATATGGCACAATTTTAAAATTCAAAAAACTTCTATAATATTTTCCCTTTCCCCTTCTTTCTTTAGTTGAATGTTGAGCATGTCTTTAACTGATTTAATAAAGTATTTCTCTTTTCCGTTTTTTCTTTAGTTGAATGTTGAGTATGTTTTTAACCTGATGGATAAAAAAGGGTCGGTCTCACATATTGTGAGTTGGATTCACAAGGAAACGGTAGAAAAAAAAATTTGGAATATGTAATTTTTAGTGGGATCCACCTCTATGAAAAATAAAGGAAATGAAAGGTGGTAGAATTCAATGGGAAAGAGGGGAAATAGGAGGAGGAGAGAGATAGACACAAAATAATTTTCTTTATAAAGTCCTTCCATTTATTGCATTAAATGATCTTGTCTGGTAAGTTTTCCACCCCAATTATTGTTTGGCAACGTCATTTGATGGAATAATGTTGATTTAGCAGTTAACTTTTTCATGAAATCGTACCAACTAAGAAAATAATTCTTTAGAAACCTTCTCTACATTAGTTGTCTTCTATAAATCTTGGAAAGCAATGCTTTACCCATACCCTAAATTTTCCCCTTGTGTGACTAAATGCAGATAAAGCATAAGAGAATGCTAGTACTAATGAGTATTGGGTAGCAGCAGTATTCTGCCAAGCAGGGAAGGATAGCCCCACTTGCACATGCTACTCATTTTCTAAGTATTGGAAGGGTTTCAAACCACTAAAGAAGTCAGTGTAAGTCCTCTACCATTAAAGGGGGAATTATCCGAACCCTAGTAGTGAGATGCACCAAGAAAGGATCCAAAAAACTTACAAACACCTAAGGAACCCTCCACACAGCCAACAGATACTGTCCCAGCCAAAGTGAACCAAAACAGCTCACACCCATTGATGGTCACTAGTGGATGGACACCAGCAAGTGAACACCCTCTGATGAGGGTACTGGCCAAAAGTGGGTTATTTGGCTGTGGGGCCCAGGTCCTCGAACTTGTGCACCTCGGACCACTAAATGGTTGGTACAACCTACCAGAGAGTGGATTAATATATTGGATCACCCCGAGATGCGCTCGCTCATGAGGAATTAACCCAGTATTAAGTGAAAAATCATTAATTACCCAAATTGCTCCTATATAACTTAAGTTAATATAAATAGAGCTCCTTGCTCATTTATTTCATTCCTACCAAACAAAGAGCAAGGGAAGGGAGAAAGTAGAAGAAGAAGAAGAAGAAGAAGAAAAGCAAGGGAGGTCACCTATGATTAAAGGTGAGTTCTACTCTCTCTACCTCACATTTGTACTTGCGCTTTCTCTCTCTCTCTCCTTCCCCCATTCTTAACCTAGGCTAAATGGGCAACCCTAATCAAAATTCCCATGGTTCATCTTCATGATTTAGAAATTAACTTGAGGGTTTTTGTAGGAGACCTAAATTAACTAATTCATACACTCACCATTGAGGATGGAGGCCTTCTACATGAAAAGCCCGAAAGTTAGGCAACCCAACCATAGAATTTGGCAATTGACCAAATCCCCTATAATCAACCATCCTTGTGATACCCTACTTTTAAAACCTGGTTTACTTACACGGTTGATCCGGTTTAACTATGCAGGACCCGAACCAGAGAGGGTTAAGGTGGGTTCCCTATGGACTATGATGGGAAGGGTGACTTTGAACACAGATTAGCCAAACAAGTCCGAATCAGTGCCAGAGAAGACGAGTGTACCCGAGCCGTGTACATACACAAATCATAAGGCCATATACGGGTAATGCTGGTATGTAGTCATATTCTAAAGTGTATACGTATTATATATCTCGTACTGAGAGTGAGATACATGCCGAGAGTCGAATTACATAGAAATCTCAATTGTTTGGCTAAGTTTCGACCAACAGGTGGATGATCACAAGCAAGCAAACCAGCCCACCTGTGTGACCCACCCATATGACTACTAGATATTCTCTAGTATAAATAGTACTTATTGTGTCTTTTCTTTTTTCTCATTTAATGCATTAAAGAGTTGGTGAGAAAAGTAAAGAAGAGAGAGAAAAGAAAGGAAGAAAAGAGAACGAAGAAGAAAAAAGGAAAAGAAAAAGAAGAAGAAATGATTTTAAGCGACACTGAGGTTTGATCTTCTCATTCCGACACAGGAAAAATGATCCCCAACACGAGACCTACGATTTGAGGTGAGCGAAGGCTATACTTCTTAAACTTTCACCAAACCCCAAGTGAAACCCTTGATTTGGGTAGAGTTCCTTGAGTTCTTGTTAATCCCACTTGAGATGATAAATCTAAGGTTTAATAGATAGTCTATGTATTGATTTTGAAGATTTGAGAAGCATTTGTGATTTCTTGAGTTTTAAGAGGTGATTTTGGGGTTTTGAAAGAATTCTTGAGCAAAGAAGGTAAGATTACTTTTCAATCCTTAAATTTAACTTAGATCTAGATTAGAATCATCTTATAAGACCTTAGATGTGTGGAAAATGTGATTAGAACAGCCTCATTTGGTTTTCCCAAGATTGAGGAACGTTTTAAAGGTGAAAACCAATTTTTGCCCCCAAAGGTGGGCGAAGACCGACGGGCGAAGCCGCCCACCTGTAGGGGCCTGCCTGTTGGGGCAGCACCTTAGTTCCCACAGGCTGGGGAAGATCGACGGGTGAACTCGCCCGCCTGAGGGGGCCCATCAGTTGAACCGATGGGCTATCTGGCAGGCCTGTTGGACTGGCGGGTGAAGACAGGTGGGTTGTCTAGCCCACCTTTTGGCCCATCAATTAGATTTTTGAGACCAAATGGGCCCAAAACGGGCGGACAACCTTCTTTTATGATTTTAAACATGACTTAAACATCAAACCACGTTAGTTTTGATCCCAAGGTGGTGAAATGCTAACTTCATTCGCTTATGATAGGTTTCACTAGAATTTACATTTCTCACGTCCAAGGATTAAAGTATCTGTATCGGTCGCCGTATCGGTCGGCTAAAATTAAGATACGTATCGGAGGGTATCGTATCGTATCGGAGATACACTAAGATACGCTAAAGATACACACATAAATGGATATGAAACATTTTTTTAAACACTTTTGCATAAAGAATTTGTTACAAAAAGCTATTGATAACATGTATTATGCATAAACACTAAATTGAGGGTATCGTACTAAGAATTCAAGGTTTGTAGTTGTCCCATAAATGTAAAATCCTTGTTCCCAACCTTGATTTCCACTTTAGTTAGAGAGAAATATGGCTGACAGCAACTTTGGAACAAAAATCCTTCAAAAAATCGTGTTTTTCTGAAAAATTAGCCATCTTGGTCATTATATGACCGTAGCGCACTGTATCGGTACATACCGATACTCACCGATATGTACCGACACTCACCGATACGTATCGATATATATTGATACTCACCGATACGTGCCGATATATACATACCGATACTCACCGATACGTATCAATACATACCGAAATGTACATTTTACCTCAATTTTATATTTTCCATAAAGTCGTATCGAGACATATCGTATCGTATCGATGTGTATTGGTGGTATATTGATGCATATCGGTATGTATTGTAGGGTATATATCGATACGAAAGGATTTTAAAAATTTCATGTATCATATCGGTGTGTATCGTATCGACCGGCTAAATTTAAGATACGTATCGGAGGGTATCGTATCGGTATCGGAGATACTTAAAACCATGCTCACGTCGGATCTCATCCGTACAGAACATGAGCTTTTGTACCCAACAGGTAAGTGGGGAGAGGACATTTGACTTTATTTTAAGGCTTGTTTTTGCATCATTAAATTGTATCTAGACTAGTCATGTCATTATGCAAATTATGTGTAGATTAGTCATCCTCGTATGCCATTCGCACGCATTATTTGTGCATTTTGAACAAATGATTTATGATATATGTGTTGTGCTTTATATTCTAAATGCCAAATGATTGATGTGCTTATGTGATAAATGGTTGGATTACTGTGCATGATGCATTATTAAACTAGACGCCGTAATCGGTTTGAAAATGAGTGTATTGGTGGCCCGTGGTATGGGACACAATGGCACTATACAATCGTACTTTGTCATATAGGAGCATGCGGTTTAGGATTTTCATTCTCTGTGCTATGACCCTTCCCAACAGGGGTTGAGGTGTTGAGTTATCATTTGGGGGGAAGCAGTGGTTGCAGTTGTCGGGTCACTGTGGCGGTTAGACATACGTCCGGTGGGTCATTAGAACAGTCGACAACCCTAGTGGTATATTCAAGAAGGCCAATCGTACTACTTTTAAATTACCAGGGTCGACACCTTTACATTTCTGTCATTTACTTTTATGTTGAGAGCCGATAGTCGGCATGCTTTACTTTTCTGAGTACTCACTGTGGGCCTTCGCCGACAACCCTATGGGCGTATCACGAGATGGAGTTCGCGACATGTACCCGGGGTATACACGCACTGTGGTTGTGAGTAGCACATAACCTAAGACTTAGTAATGTTGTTTAGATGGATAAGATTTAAAATGAATTACTGAGCTAGTGAGCTCATTTCACGTGCACACCTCTTTTAGATGATTTTACAAGTCACCCGCCTGAAGATCAGGAGTCGGACCCTACAGTCGATTTTTCTATTGAGGATTGGTGGGTCCCTGAGGAGTATAAGCATGGTACTGATTGCACATGTGAGGGCTATGCTATGGGACCGCGGTTATGACACCGTACAGGATTTTACTTTTTGATTTTGATGACCTCCCCTTTTGTGTACTTGATATGTAAATTGTTATTCTTTTTGTGAAAATATCATGCCTGCGGGTCCACATGTACTTAGCTATATACTACAATTTAGGTATCAAGTATATTGGGGATATTTACAGGTAAATTAAGTCTTCCGCTGAACTTTTGAACACTTATCTTAGATGTGGGTATGCTGTGGTGGGTTACTATTAGATGATCCTGACAGGTTTTAGTTAACTGGAGTTAACTCAGTCACCAGTCCGGTTCTGTGTGAACAGGGGGTGATAGGGGTGGTATCAGAGAGTGATGCTCTATCCACTCACAGCATACCATTTAGACTCCATAGAATCTATAATAGAAAATGGAGATGGGTAAATGTAAAACACTTTAAAGAATTAAAAGCAACAAAAAAAAAAATGGTTGCAATTAATTACTGCATTTCATGGCATGCATTAGAGAGAGTTTGCTTGGAATAAATAAAAAATTAGTTATTTGATTGCATAACCAATCGAGTATGAATTTAACAAAATTTTGGCAACATAACAATGCTAAAACAAGATTTTTCAAAATTTTCAAATAGAAGCACCTGATAGACAACATACATATATGAATAAGTATAATCAACAAAGGCTAACTAATGTGGTTACAACCAAATTACAATAAGTTTATCAAGCATACAAAACTAACTAAAAGTCCCCAACAACATCAGAACACCATATTAGCAAGTCCAAATTATAGAAAAAAGTACAAAATATATATATAGTCCACCATAAACACATAAACAACAGAGACAAGTAAAAGCTGATTAAGATAGGCAGGCTAAGTCTTCAGAGACCCTCATCATCATCTAGCTCTACTACTCTATCCCTCCTAGGCCTCAAGTAACATTGAGCCGGCAATCGTAGTAATCAAACCTCGCATTCACTAGTTGCACATCCCTCCGGAGCCAGGTAAAGTCCGTTGAAATAGCATTGGCCATTGTGTCCAAATCCTTGCTCAATCTTAGGAAGGAATTTTCTAATGTAGCCTGCCTTTCTAAGATATTTTCCTCTCTAGTAGTACTCTCATCTAGTCTTCTCAAAAGCTGATCTTACCCATCTTTTAAGGCCCTCATGCTGGTCATCATGCTCTCAAAGTCAAATACGCCACTCTCAGGTGGTGGGGCTCTATGTTGTGGGTCTGCAGCCCTAGCAAAGTTAGGATCAGCATCTCTTGAATCAAGAGGCTCCTCTTCGAGGATATCCTCGTCCAAAAAGTCCTCCTTCTTGAATTGAGGAACATAATCCTCATCCTCCTCACTATTCTCCTCCTCCTCCATGTGGATATCCTCCATGTGGACATTCCCCCTGTTCCTGCCTCCTTGAGCTCCTGCCCTCTGAGGTACATCCATAAGAGCTTGGAGACCCATCTTGCGTAGGTTTTTCCTGCTAAATTTGTCCGCTGGAGTCTTTTTCTCCTCACCACTTAAATCCACCCCAAAGAACTTGAAAACCCTGGTGAGGGTCCTACCATATGGGAAACCTCTGTCCTCAGGATGTGTGGCATGATGCTCCATAGTCTTAAGTATAATGTAGGGCAAACATAAATGCTCGGCACCTCCCTCTAAGGCCTTGTAGATGCAGAAGGCTATGTAGGCTGCCATAAAACCCACTTGGTTCCTATGACCTCCTCTAGGGAGCAAATTAAATTGAACCAAGTGACCAAATACACCAGCCTCCGGGTTGAATGTCGTCTCAGAATCTGGACGCACCTTGCTGCCACTAATGGTCTCGTAAATGTGGTCCTGCATCTCCAAACCTAAGGATGGGCCCACAGGCTTATTCCGTGGGGTGCTATAGAATTGATGCCCAACTGATAACATATCTAAAATACTAGCAAGAGTGTCCACAGTTAAATGAATATTCACCCCCTTCACCATGCTGGTGATTGAGTACTCCCCATACTGGTAAGAGACCTCCAAATTAGGATAAAATCTTCAAACCAGATGTTCATAGCATGGGCGGTCAATGTTAAGGATGGGCTGCCAACCCCGTGCAGCAAACCTCTCTTGTAGTTGAATCTTATTGAAATCACAAGTTACCACGATTTTTTCCATCATCACAGACTTTTTTAGGAAGGTCTACCAATTCGTTGCTGCCCTCAAACTCCGGAAGAGTCCCTCATCATAGTCTAGAAGATCTATGGGGGCATGTCCTTGTTGTCTTGTGCGAATGGCTAAGGAACTAGTCCCTACACCTTTCCTTTTTGAAGTTGTGGCCTTACGTCTATTGGAAGAGGATACGGGTTCCTTGCCCTTGCGAGAATACATCTTAGTAAGAAAAGAGAAGAAATAGTGATAAGTAAGAATGTTGCATGAGAAAGGAAGTAAATAGGAGGGTGAGCAAGCACATGTAAATGCACCTAAATACATAATGTGGATCATTATAAAAAGTGGGGTGGTTAAGCCATGGAGAAATGAATAGAAGGAAATCCCCATACATGTCATCCACTAGCATGTTGTAAAATAGAAGAGTAATAAAGGAGTATAAAGCATGGCAAGTGAGAAGTAATGAAAAGCCTCATAAGAATTTCCTCAAGTGGGGTAATTGGTGTCAGATGGTAGAAAGCCTTAGTGTTAATATACAAGTTCAATCCAAGAGAGTGAAAATCCCATAAAAGTGTGGAGATTGAAGCTTACATGTCAATGATAGTAATGCCTATCATTATACAACCAAGAATATGCAAAAAAAAAAAAATTCTATTATGACATTGAAGTGCAAGGAATGAGAGAGAGATTTCCATTTTTGGAAAAAAAAATAACATTTCATGACCATAGGGGTCATCGAGGCATACCACCAACAAGAGTAAGTCAAATATCATTGCACCAATAATCAATGGTAAGTAATTCAAAGTGTTCACAAGTATGGAACAAAGTGAAGAGAATCATAGAAACCCAAAAAAAAAAAAAAAAAAAATTTTTAGAGACTTAGCGCAAAAGAGATGGATTTTCATAGAAATGAGATGGGATTGCAAGCATATACAAGTTTCCATGATCTTTCCAATAATGTAAGTGCAAATCAAGGATAAGAACTCCCAATTGAGTTGTTAGTTGGGGAGAAAAGAGAAGAAATAGAAGAAAACCCCAAATTGGACAAATTAGGGCACGGTTTGGGATTTTCTCCCATAGATTGGGTAGTAAAGCCCAAAACTATAAATGGGACCACAAACTAGAAGAGCACCACTTGGTACGACACCACATGAGCAAGCCGAGGTACACCTCCAATTCTGCCACTCAGCACTCTTCCATATATGGTGCCCCCTCCGTACCCTTACTATCCAGCATATGCACCCAATTACCTGTCGACGAATAATACGACAAGGGTAGTGGAATCTTTCATAAGGAACTTGCCATCTGTATTCTCTAAGGTGGGGAGTGATCCTCTAGAGCCGGACCAGTGGATCCAAGAGATGAAAAAGATATTTGAGGTAGTTGAGTGCACTAAGGCATAGAGGCTTATTTGTGCAGGGCTGCAACTCAAGAATGAAACCAACTCTTGGTGGCAAGCCTCTAAGCCTATATTGTTTACCGCACATCCAGAACCCACATGAGAGTAGTTCAAGGAGTTTTTTTTGGCAAACCATTACCCTCGTAGCTTCAGAGATCGTAAAAAGACAGAATTTATGGCCTTGACTCAAGGGAATAAGACTATCCTTGAGTATCAGCAGCAGTTTGAAAGCTTGTTCCATTTTGCCCCTAGGCATATGAGGTCAGCTAAAGAAAAGGCTGCAGGGTTTCTGAAGGGATTAAAGGCATCTATTGGGTCAGTGCTCAAGGTCTTAGATTTGACAGATTATGGTCAGATTGTGTAAAAAGCTAAAACCATGGAAGATAAGCAGAAGGGAGAGCAATCCCTCACACCTGGATTGTGGAAGAAGACTAATCCATTCAGACATGGGCAACTCATCTAAGGTATACTGTGGATCGTATAGTTCTGGGCCTGCATACAGACAGCCCTATAGGCCATCTGGCTACCTTCCTCGACCAGCTGGTGGTCAGGGCTCTACATATTTTATCCCAAACACTAGTACGGTGCCTACAGTCACAAAGCCACCCCGTCCCCCATCTACATCAAGTCAAGTACAAAGGGTCCCTACCCCAGTTTCGACGTCATAGATCCGTTGCTTTAATTGCCACTCTTATGGGCATTTTGCCAAAGACTGTCGAGTCAGACCAGCCTTACCATCTAGTCAGCCCTCTGTGTACAGACCTCCTTTAACTCGGGGGAATCAACCGCAAGGAAGAATGTATGCCTTATCAGTTGAGGAAGCTAAGGCTAGCACAGAAGTGGTAGCAAGTACATTTTAATTTAAGATTTTCCTTATGCTGAATTTTGATGACCTGTTATACTTATATACATTGTTGCACTAGGTGTTCTACTTATATCGGGTATACCAGCCTATGTCTTGTTTGATTCAGGAGCTACACATTCGTTCATATCTAAGAGATTTACTAAAAAACTTGGTATGTCGCCTAGGACATTAGATCACGAGATGATTGTTAGTATGCCTACAGGCAAAGTTACACAGTTGAAGGAGGTGTACGGGCCATGCCCAGTTGAAATCAGTGGAAAGAAATTGAATGCACAACTCATAAAATTCAACATGAGAATTTTGACGTTATACTGGGCATAGATTGGTTGTCGGTCCATCGAGTAAATGTGATATGTGCCAAAAAATTAATTAAGGTGACAAATGATGAAGGGAAAGAACTGGCATACCAAGCAGATAAAATAAAATGGGCTAGAAAGGTCCTCATCTCTGCTCTTCAAGTGGTAAAGTTGTTGGAAAGGGGATGTCAGGGTTACTTAGCATCGGTACTTGATGTTAATGCAAAGGTTACACCTCTAGGAGAGATAGAGGTGGTTAAAGAATTTCTCGACGTCTTTTCAGATGATTTGATGCATCTACCGCCTGATAGAGAGTTAGAATTTTTCATAGACTTGATTCCTGGAGCAGCTTCAGTGTCAAAAGCTCCATACAGCATGACACCAGCCGAATTGAGGGAGTTACAGATGCAGTTGCAAGAATTATTGGAGAAGGGGTTTATTTACCCAAGTGTTTCACCTTGGGGTGCCCCAGTATTGTTTGTCAAGAAGAAGGATGGCAGCTTGTATATGTGCATCGATTATTGAGAATTGAATAAGCTAACCATTAAGAATCGGTATCCATTGCCACGCATTGATGATTTGTTTGACCAACTACAAGGTGCAAATGTATTTTCAAAGATAGACCTTAGATCAAGCTATTATCAGCTCAAGATAAAGAGCGGTGACATACCCAAGACAGCTTTCAGGACTCGGTATAGTCACTATGAGTTCCTAGTGTTAGCTTTTGGGTTAACTAATGCACCGAAAGTATTCATGGATTTAATGAATCGAGTATTTCACGATGTCCTTGATAAATAGGTAATAATTTTTATTGATGACATCTTGATTTACTCTAAGACGGAAGAGGAGCATACTCAACACTTGAGGATGGTATTACAGAGGCTGAGAGAACAACAATTGTTTGCCAAATATAGTAAGTGTGAATTTTGGCTTAAGCAAGTTAGATTCCTGGGACACGTAATGTCTAAGGATGGAATCGAGGTGCATCCTGATAAGGTGAAAACAGTAGTAGAGTGGAAAAACCCCAAGAACGTTACAGAAATTAGAAGTTTCTTAGGTTTAGCTAGGTACTACCGGCGCTTCATTGAGAATTTTGCTCGGATCTCAACACTAATACTAAGTTAACCAAAAAGGGGGTAAAATTTGAATGGACAGAGGAATGTGAGAAGAGTTTTCAGGAATTGAAGAAAGGTTGGTGTCAACCCCTGTGTTGACCATCCCTGAAGGCACAGGAGGAATGACAGTCTACACTGATATTTCTAAGGTCGGGTTGGATTGTGTTCTCATGCAACGCAGTAAGGTGATAGTGTATGCATTCCGAAAACTAAAGGAATATGAGAAGAACTACCCCACTCATGACTTGGAACTAGCCGTAGTTATTTTTGCCCTAAAGATTTGAAGACATTATTTGTATGGGGAGAAGTGCGAGATATACAGTGATCACAAAAGCCTTAAGTACTTTTTCACCCAAAGAGATTTGAATATGAGGCAGAGGAGATGGCTCGAGCTCATGAAAGATTATGACTGTGACATTCAGTATCATCCTGGTAAGGCTAATGTAGTGGCAGATGCGTTGAGTCAGAAGGAGTCAGAAGGAGTAACCTTAGTAGTCAGCCCACAACTCGTACAAGAGGCGATGCTAATGGATGAAACCCTCTTATATGAAGGAGTAACCTTAGAGCTTGAACATCAACTAGAAAACATTAAATGGTTAATTATATCCCTAATAGCTCTACAGGTGCATCCGTCTATTAGGCACGAGCCGATAATGAAACAACCTTTGGATCCTGAGTTAAAACGGATCAGAATTAAGATTCAAGAGCAAACAATGAATAACCCCGATTTTGTTTTAGCCAGCGACGGGGCATTATTGTTTCGAGGTAGGTTGTGTATGCCCGATGATTTGGAGATACAAGACAAGATAGTGTAGGAAGCACATAGCTCTGAGTACTCACTCCACCCAGGAAGTACAAAGATGTATAAGGACCTCAAATAAAACTACTATATATGGCGACTTACCTTACATGCCAAAAAGTAAAAGCTGAGAGGCATTGACCTTATGGTACTCTTCCGTCACTCCTAATACCAGACTGAAAGTGGGATAGGATTACGATGGACTTTGTCACCGGACTACCATGCACACCTAAGGGGATGGATGCGATATGGGTGATAGTTGATCGGCTTACTAAGACTGCTCATTTCATTCCCATCAAAACCAAATTCTCTATGGCCAAGTTAGCACAACTTTATATGGATAGGGACCCAAGGTTCACTTCCAGATTTTGGAAAAGTTTCCAGTGTGCTTTGGGATCACAAATGAACTTAAGTACTGCTTTCCACCCACAGACTGATGGTTAGTCAGAGCGAACCATACAGATATTAGAAGATATGCTCAGGGCATGTGTAATGGAAATGTGTGGTAGTTGGGAAGAATATATACCCCTTATAGAGTTTACCTATAACAACAGTTATCAAGCTACAATTGGGATGGCTCCATATAAGGTATTATATGGTAGGAAGTGTAGAACTCCTCTGTATTGGAATGAGGTAGGCGAACGCCGAATGTTAGGACCCAAAATGATACAGATGACATGTGACAAAGTTGATGTTATCCGAGAAAGGATTAAGGTAGGTCAGTCACGTCAAAAGAGCTATGTAGACACCCGCAGGAAAGACATTGAGTTTCAAGTGAGAAAAAAGTGTTTCTTAAGATTTCTCCTACTAAAGGGTTGCATAGATTCCAAAGAAGGGTAAGTTGAGCCCGAGATACATTGGCCCATTTGAGATTTTGACTTGGGTTGGCTCAGTAGCCTACATGCTTTCTCTTCCACCTTTACTCGAAAATGTTCATAATGTATTCCATATATCCATGTTTAAGAGATACGTTCATAATGAGCACATTTATGTGTGAAATCTAGGGTAGTAAAACATACATTTTACACATTTAGAATGGAGCTACCTTGGGTTTTACTCTCTTTTTGCAGGTTTTATATTTTCAAGGCCTTAAGGACTATCGGGCACTACATCTTCAATTTTACACGTAAAGAGGTCCTATTTCTTTTCATGGTTACGAAGAGGACGAAATTTTAAGCAAGATGGACGTGTTCAATTAAAAGTACATATTCGTTTGGTCACCCGTACAAATGATTATTCTTTTTGGGCCAGAAAAAGAATAATGGATCGAACGAACGAGATGCAGAACACCCGTTTGCAATTGTCCCAGAGGTACAAGGAATACTCCAAATGACAACAAGGATCGATGGACCACATCCTTAAGTGATTAAAGATTTGTTTTTGGTAACAACAACTACCTAGCGTAGTTGGTGAGCTATGGTGTACAAAATTCTCTTGCTCACCAAGAGGTCTCAAGTTCGAATCTTATGGTTGTTTTTTTTTAGAGAATTTTGTTGAAGATTTTCTGTTTTTCAGTCACTTAAAGCACTAAGGGCATGAGAGGGATTTCCACATCAAATTAGAAGCAAGCAAAATTGTGGAAGGGTTCCTGCCCAAGAAAAGAAGAAAGAAAAAGGAAAGAAAAAAAAAGAGGAGAAATAAAGATTGTCCAAATCTTCTCTCTCCTCCACATCATCACCCACCAAAAGATTGTCCAAATCACATAAAGCAAGAAGAAAATCGTTCCTTGGAGGGAGAAAAAGAAGAAAAATAAATTAGAAAAAAAAAGGAAAGAAAATAAGCAAACAAATTATAGGAAATTTCTCAAAGTTTATTTCTCTCTTCTATCTCCTCCACCTTAGCACTTTTGGTCTCAAAAGATCTCATAATCAATTGTGGGTTTTTCTCTTTTAGGAAAAAGAAATATGTTACCCTACCTCCCCATTCCCTATAAATACAACTCATGTAAGAGGAGGGGAGACAATTCATTCTTCTTCTAGTTTTTTTTTAGTTGCTCTCTCTCTCCCTCTCTCACTCTTTAGTTTTAGTTCTTCTCTATTTTTGCTTTAATCACTTTTGTAATAGTTTTTTATGTCAATTAATGCAAGCACTCTTTTATTCTTATTCAGCCTTTTTATATTTATGATTTATGCAATTGAGTTGTAATTTTTTAAGTTATAGTTCTAGGCTTAGATCTAGATGACAAGATCACGAGCCGTGGAGCAATTTTTTTCAAGTTCAAGCATTGATTCAAGTAAGTAGGCTCCTTCAGTAGTCTTCTCTCCCCCTTCTCATTCTCTCTTCTGACTACCCTTTCTTTCTTAATTTAGGATTTTTATTTTCAGTCGTTACATTATTGCTATCCCTCTTCCCCAAGGTTCATGGCTAGTGTATGTGTTGGCTTTGCCCCTCCTAGCCATAAAACCATCAATTTATTACTTTTATTTTAATTGTCTCCCTTTCCCTAAAGCCAAGTAGAGTAACCCTTGTAAGAGTGACTCTCTGGTCAAGTAGGGAAGCTCATATTATGATGCATCCCTCGGGCTAAGTAGAGAAACCTACTTGTGAGTCTCTCTCTAGCTTTATCCCCTTTCTTTTACTTTATTTTTATTTCAGCATTTTTTTCCCTTTATTATTTTTTTTTATTACGTGGGTTGTTTATTTTTAGTTATTTATTTTTAATTGCGTGGCTTGCGTCTTTAAATTCTTAGATGACGAATGGTTAGGACGTTATTTTAGATACATATGTTTAGGACGGTAATTAGAATTAGATCACAACCATTCATCAGTTCACTTTCGCATTATTAAAAGAAATAAAAAATAAAGTGGCTGCTCTGCCTGTGTTTGACCCATAGCTACACTGATCCGTACGCTTGCGATTACATTTTAAATCTCAAACAAGTTTTTAGCGCCGTTGCCGGGGAGACAGTTCTATGTTATTTTTCACTTTCTTTTGGTAAATCGGGGTGCTTTGTTTGCTTTGTTTTATATTTTTCCTTTTCTTTTATTGAATTCTGAGAAGAACAACTTGTAATAATAGTTGTATCATGGAAGTCGTCATGCCTCACAAGATGATAAAGACGAGTTTGCTCAGAGCGATACCTCGAATTAACTGAGCAACCTCGGATCCCGCGTAAGCTCCCAAAAGTAAAAAAAAAAAAAAAATAATAATAATAATAAAATATAAAAAAAATCATCAAAAAAAAAAAAAAAGTTTTGCTATCCATTCTTTTGTGCTTGTCTTATTTTAGTTGTGGGTAGTTTTTCTGTTGCATGAGTGTTAAGTGGGTACGTAATATTAAGAATCGGTTAGAAAGAAGAGATCCAACAAGTAGTGACCCTATACGTTTGCTCTCTTTAAAACCCTTCAATATGGGAGACCAACAGCAAAACCCTTCACCTAAATCTCTGAAAGATAGGTTCTACCCTGCTAGAACAACCCAACCTTCCTGTATAGTTCTACCACAAGCCCAGGGCAATAATTTTGAACTCAAATCTCAATACATCACTATGTTGCCCCACTTCCATGGGTTGACCTCTGAGGATGCATACCTATTTCTAAGGGAATTTGAAGAGGTATGTGTTCTAATTAAGATCCAACAGCTTTCTGATGATGTTGTTAAGCTTAGGTTTATCACTTTTGCATTGAAAGACCAAGCTAAGAAGTGGTTGTATGGGTTACCCACAAATTCCATAACCTCATGGGAACAGTTACAGCTTGTCTTCCTTAAAATTTTTTCCCAACTCACAAGACCAATAAGCTTAGAAGTGATATCCTTCGTTTAGGCAAAAGCCTAGTGAGTCATTTTCAAACTTATGGAGAGATTCAAGGATCTACTCCAAGAATGCCCTCACCATGGCCTAGACCTATGGCATTTATGTCAAATAATTTATGAGGTATTGATTACCCAACTAAACAAATGATAGAGTCTATGTGCCTGAGGATTCACATCCTTCTGAGATGAAGGAAAGGCATGGGAATTCTTACTTGATTTAGCTGACAAAATCCGTGAGTGGGAATCAACCCAAGAGAGTGAAAGAACCATAGGAGGAAAAAGATATTTTGTGGATGGGATAGTAGCCAAGGAAGCCCATTTGGATAGCCTAATTAAGTGGATTGAGGCTATTGTTCCTAGAGAGCCATCATCAGTTAATTTAGTTAAGATTTGTGCTTGGTGCCAATCCCCTGGACATGTCATAGAAGAATGCCCCAACACCTCTGGGGGCACTTCTAATGATAGTGTTAATGCCTTATACCAGAATAATCCATATAGTAACACCTACAATCCAGGATGGAGAAATCACCCAAATTTCTCTTGGAATCAGGGCAACCAAGCAGGACCTTCAAATTTCTATAATCAAGGTCAACCTGGACCCCAAAGGCCTCCCTTTGCACAACAATCTTTTTCCCAAAATACTTTTCCTAGGTCAAATGTAAGACCTCAAAGGAGTTTTCCTAGGGCCCTCTTCTATCATCTTATCAAGAACCCCGGGTTTACCAACATTGAGAGGCAAGTAGAATAAGTGACTTGGAAAAAATATGACCCTCCTCATGACAAGCCATCAAAATCTTACGAGAGAACTTACCCAAGTTGTCTCAATTATACGTGAGAGGAGAAGGAACTTTACCATCAACGAGCCTAACCCTAGGCATCATCAGCCTGTTAGTTCACAAGGACCAACTAATGCACCACTGAATATAGTACAAGGTCAGACTCAACAAGGGCCCTCTAACCAATGCAATGTTGTTTATGCCCTTAGGAGTGGTAGAGAGTACCAACAGAGTGTTTCCAAATATTCCCCATCTATTACTCCTGTTAACTCTTCTTCAGTTGAGGATACAAGTGTGCCTCTTGTTCCAGGTTCGTCTGATGAACCTAAAGATTTTTCTGAAACTAAAGATGATTTATTTGAGAAAATCAAAAAAGATTCTTCTGAACAGGGGCAAATCCCTAACAGTCCTTATGTTCATCCTATCTCATTTCCTAATCGCTTGGTACACAAAAAGAAGACGGCTTCCATGGATAAAATTTTAGAAGTCTTCAAAAAGGTAGAAGTGAACATCCCTCTTTTGGATGTCATATCCCAGATCCCCGCCTATGCAAAGGTACTGAAAGATTTGTGTACTCACAAACGTATCACTAGTGTGCCCAAAAAGGCGTTCTTGGCAAGTAACATTAGTTCCATAATTACTCATCCTATAACAGCCAAATATAAGGATCCAGGGAGCTCTACCATATCTTGTGTCATAGGCAACACCTATATTTAGCATGCCTTACTTGACCTTGGCGCAAGTGTAAATCTTTTACCTTACCATGTGTACAAGCAACTAGGATTGGGAGAATTGAAAGCCACTGGAACTACTCTTCAGTTGGCAGATAGGTCTGTTAAGATTCCTAAAGGGATGGTTGAGGATGTCTTACTAAAGGTGGGGGAATTTATTTTCCCTGTTGATTTCATTGTGTTAGATACCAAGCCCTTCTCAACCAAGGATGAGATCCCAATAATTTTAGGAAGACCATTCTTGGCTACCAGTAATGCATTAATCAATTGTCGGAATGATTTCCTAAGATTATCTTTTGATAACCAAACTGTTGAATTTAATATGTTTAGGATTGGCAAGCAACCACATATGGAAGAAGAGATCAATATGCTTGAGGATTTTTTGGATTTTTCTGATGATTTAGTTACCAACTTTGATATTGATTTTGATTCAGAATTCTAAGAGTGTATGGATGAGTTGGATGATGACAGTGAAAATTTCTTTTCTGAAGTCTTGAGTCTTCACACACTCATGAAGCCCTTAGGACCCCTTTCCAATTCCATTCTCAAACCTTCCATAGTTGAGCCCCCTAAGCTAGATCTTAAGGAGTTGCCATCTAATTTGAGGTATGCTTTCCTAGGGCCTGACCAGACTCTTCCTGTAATAATTTCTTCAAATTTGACTTTTAGCCAGGAAGAGGAGTTACTTAAAGTGTTAAAAGATAATAAGGAAGCCCTAGGTTGGACCATGACTGATATCAAGGGTATAAGCCCTTTCATTGTGCAACATCATATACATCTTATGTAGGATTCCAAACCATCCACGGAACCCCAAAGAAGAGCTAACCCAGTGATGATGGAAGCCATTAAGAAAGAGATCATAAAGTGCTTAGATCATGGAATAATTTATCCTATTTCTGACAGCCAATGGATTAGCCCAGTTCACGTAGTGCCTAAGACGTCTGGTGTGACTGTAGTTCCTAATGCCAATAATGAGTTGATCCCTACCCATGTCCAAACAGGATGGCGTGTGTGCATTGGCTACAGGAAACTTAATATGGCAACCTGGAAGGACCACTTACCATTGCCATTCATTGATCAGATGTTAGAGAGGTTAGCTCGACATGAATACTATTGTTTTCTTGATGGATATTCTGACTATAACCAAATCCCAATTGCTTTAGAGGACCAACATAAGACCACTTTTACATGCCCATATGGAACATTTGCTTACAGGCGTATGCCCTTTGGGCTTTGTAATGCCCCTGCTACGTTCCAACGATGCATGATGAGCATTTTTTCTGACATGGTTGAAAAATTCTTAGAAGTATTTATGGATGACTTTTCAATTCATGGGAATTCCTATTCTGAATGTCTTCATCATCTTTCCCTAGTTTTGAAAAGGTGCATATCTAAGAATTTGATTTTGAATTGGGAGAAATGTCATTTTATGGTTAAATCTAGTATTGTTTTAGGCCATGTAATATCCAAGGAGGGAATTAAGGTAGATAGAGCCAAAGTGGATTTAATTGATAATTTACCACCTCCTCAATCTGTTAAGGATGTTCGGTCCTTTTTAGGGCATGCAGGCTTCTACAGAAGGTTTATTAAGAACTTTAGTCAGTTAGCCCGACCTCTCACCTCATTACTTGTCAAAGATCAGACTTTTGAGTTTTTCAAAGAGTGCCTAGAATCTTTCAAGCAACTTAAGAAGGAGTTGACCAATGCACCCATTGTTCAACCACCTGTTTGGACTGAACATTTTGAATTGATGTGTGATGCTTCGGATTTTGCCATAGGAGCATTTTTAGGTCAAAAGATTAATAAGTTGCCCACTGTCATTTACTATGCTAGTAGGACCTTAAATGATGCACAACTCAATTATACAACCACTGAAAAAGAATTTTTAGCTGTTGTGTTTGCATTAGAAAAGTTTCGGTCTTACTTAGTTGGTTCACATGTGGCGGTGTATATTGATCATTCTGTCCTCAGATACCTAGTTCAGAAGAAGGATGCCAAAGCCCGTCTCATTAGGTGGGTTTTACTTTTGCAAGAGTTTGATTTAGAAATTAGGGATAAGAAAGGAGTTGAAAACCTAGTTGCAGACCATTTATCCCGGCTTCCCAATTCCTTGACTGTTGATTCTCCAGTCAACGAGAACTTTCCAGATAAACAATTATTTACAATGTCCAGTGAACCATGGTTTGCTGACATTGTCAACTTCTTAGTTTCAGGTGTGACTCCGGATCACTGGTCCACCCAAGATAAGTATAGATTTTATTCCCAAGTTAAGCACTTTTTCTGGGATGATCCTTATTTGTTTAAGATATGTCCAGATTAGATTATCCGACGATGTGTTCCTGATCATGAGCAACATTCTATTTTCTCTTTTTGTCATGATCATGCATGTGGTGGACACTTTGGACCTAAGAAGACTGCCGCAAAGGTTCTTCAATGTGGATTTTATTGGCCCACTCTTTTTAGAGATGCTTTTGATTTTTGCAAGGCTTACCCTGCCTGCCAGTCTTTTGGCCGTATCAATAAAAGGAACATAATGCCTCTCAACCCCATTTTAGTAGTTGAGATCTTTGATGTTTGGGGCATCGATTTTATGGGACCATTCCCTAATTCCTTTGGGAATTTGTACATACTTTTGCCCGTTGATTATGTTTCTAAATAGATAGAGGTCATACCTTGTAAATCTAATGACCACAAAGTGGTGGTCCAGTTTCTCAAAGAGAACATTTTTTCCCGCTTTGGTGCACCACGTGCAATAATTAGTGATAGGGGTACTATTTTTGTAATCGCCTTTTGAGGCCTTAATGAAAAAGTATGGGGTCACTCATAAGTTATCTACCCTTATCACCCCCAAACTAGTGGCTAAGTGGAGGTGTCTAATAGGCGATCAAACAAATCTTGAGAAAACTGTTAATCCCAACGTAAGGATTGGTCCCTTAGGCTCATTGATGCCTTGTGGGCCCATCGACGCATTCAAGACTGACCTTGGCAGTCTCCTACCATTTGGTGTATGGGAAAGCTTGTCACTTACCAGTTGAGTTGGAGCATAAGGCCTTTTGGGCTATTAAGAAGCTTAACTTTGATTTGTCTGATACGGGAATTCATCGTAGGCTCCAACTATCTGAGTTGGAGGAACTTAGGAATGATGCCTATGAAAGTTCTAGGATTTACAAGGAAAAGACCAAAGCTTTCCATGATAAGCACATTTTACGCAAATCTTTTGCAATTGATGATAAGGTCTTATTGTACAACTCTCGATTGCATCTTTTCCCTGGTAAGCTTAGATCCAGATGGGATGGCCCGTTTATTGTCCATAATGTATATCCCCATGGGGCTGTGGAGATTTTGAATCCAGGATCAGGGGTAATTTCAAAGGTTAATGGTCAGCGTTTGAAACCGTTCCTCGAGTTTCCTACTACTAGTAGTGAAGAGGTCATGGATCTCCATGAACCTTTTTACACTGATGACTAACTTTAATCGGTATGACCCCTTGCATTATCTTTGCTTTTAATTCTTTCCATGCATTGAGGACATTGCATGACTTAAGTGTGGGGGAGGGAAACCAGTTTTTGCTTTTTTTCACTTTGTTTTGTTTGTTTTTCTTTTTATTTTTGAGCTTGCTAAGGATGAAGTCCTACTTTGGCTTTTGGGTAATGATCAAACCATTCGGTTGCTTGATGTATGAAAATAAAAGTTTTGATTAAGGTACCCATTTTGAATGTATAAAAACCCTGTTAAGAAGAAAGAAACAAGCCTGTGTCTTAAGATGAGACTTTCTTTTGAAAAATAAGAGACCCCTGTTTTATAGTAATGGACCATATGTAAGTCTGTGGGTTCCTTGTACTTTTGATTTGGAGTTGAGACCTTCTTTTTAATTTGGCATGGGTTGATAAATGCACAATTTTAAATGAAATGAGAAATGTGGTATAAAGAAGAATAAGAGTTGATTCCTTGGAACTAGATAGGCATTGCGCTCAGAAGCGTGGTGTCTTGATCGAAATTCCTTGGGAGGAAACTTCTGAAGTAACTCTAGCATCACTACCTTTGTGGGCATATGCAAAAAGCGAAGCTATATAGTAACTTGGGTGTCTGGTGTTTGCTCCACCATGTCATTCAGGCCAAAAGTAGTGGAGTAGAATAGAGTTTATTAGTGAAAAAAAAAAAGAGAAAAAATGTGCAAATGTCATTAATGTTTGGTAACATGTTTGGTCAAAAATACTCCAACGCCTTAGTCATTGGTTCCTTATTTCTTCACAAGTGGTTTTGCCCTAAGATAAGGATGTTTTGGAAGAGACGAGGTGAGTTCTAAATTAAGAAATATGCTAGTGCCTGGAATTGATAAAGGGTAATAAAAGTTCAAGTGTGGGGGTCCCTTGTAAAAGAAATTATCTTTGCTCCGGATTGGTATGGGCCTTACCTTTAGCCAAAGTTGGGATTTGTTTATTCTAAATTTTGGGTGTATATTCACTGCAAACACCCACGAGACACAACTCGTCCACTAGGGGTGACCTAGGGGTTTAAAGGCTTGTTGCACATGCTAAGTGCAACCGTGATTCCTACGAAAGTGAGTTAGTTTTTTTTTATTCTTTTCTTTTGTTTTGCTCGAGGACTAGCAAAGTCTAAGTGTGGGGAATTCTGATGAGCACATTTATGTGTGAAATCTAGGTAGTAAAACATGCATTTTACATATTTAGAATGGAGCTACCTTGGGTTTAACTCTCTTTTGCGGTTTTATATTTTCAAGGCCTTAAGGACTATCGGCGCTATATCTTCAATTTTACACGTAAAGAGGTCCTATTTCTTTTCATGGTTACGAAGAGGACGAAATTCTAAGCAAGATGGACGTGTTCAATTAAAAGTACACATTCGTTTGGTCACCGTACAAATGATTATTCTTTTCGGGCCCGAAAAAGAATAATGGATCAGAACTGAATCGAGATGCAGAACCAGCCCGTTTGCAATTGTCCCAGAGGTACAAGGAATACTCCAAATGGCAACAAGGATGGATGGACCACATCCTTAAGTGAGTAAAGATTTATTTTTGGTAACAACAACCACCTAGCGTAGTTGGTGAGCTATGGTGTACAAAATTCCCTTGCTCACCAAGAGGTCTCAAGTTCAAATCTTATGGTTGTTTTTTTTAGAGAATTTTGTTGAAGATTTTTTGCTTTTCACTCACTTAAAGCACTATGGGCATGGAGGGAACTTCCACATCAAATTAGAAGCAAGCAAAATCGTGGAAGGGTTCCTGCGCAAGAAGAGAAGAAAAAAAAAGGAAAGAAAAAAAAAAGAGGAGAAATAAAGATTATCCAAATCTTCTCTCTCCTCCACATCATCACCCACCAAAAGATTGTCCAAATCACATAAAGCAAGAAGAAAATCGTTCCTTGGAGGGAGAAAAAGAAGAAAAATAAATTAGAAAAAAAAAAGAAAGAAAATAAGCAAACAAATTATAGGAAATTTCTCAAAGTTTATTTCTCTCTTCTCTCTCCTCCACCTTAGCACTTTTGGTCTCAAAAGATCTCACAATCAATTGTGGGTTTTTCTCTTTTAGGAAAGAGAAAATTGTTACCCTACCTCCCTATTCCCTATAAATACAACTCATGTAAGAGGAGGGGAGACAATTCATTCTTCTTCTAGTTTTTTTTTAGTTGCTCTCTCTCTCCCTCTCTCACTCTTTAGTTTTAGTTCTTCTCTATTTTTGCTTTAATCACTTTTATAATAGTTTTTTTATGTCAATTAATGCAAGCACTCTTTTATTCTTATTCAGCCTTTTTATGTTTATGATTTATGCAATTGAGTTGTAATTTTTTAAGTTATAGTTCTAGGCTTAGATCTAGGTGACAAGATCACGAGCCGTGGAGCAATTTTTTTTTCAAGTTCAAGCATTGATTCAAGTAAGTAGGCTCCTTCAGTAGTTTTCTCTCCCCGCTCTCATTCTCTCTTCTGACTACCCTTTCTTTCTTAATTTAGGATTTTTATTTTCAGTCGTTACATTATTGCTATCCCTCTTCCCCAAGGTTCATGGCTAGTGTATGTGTTGGCTTTGCCCCTCCTAGCCATAGAACCATCAATTTATTGCTTTTATTTTAATTATCTCCCTTTCCCTAAAGCCAAGTAGAGTAACCCTTGTAAGAGTGACTCTCGGTCAAGTAAGGGAAGCTCATATTATGATGCATCCCTCGGACTAAGTAGAGAAACCTACTTGTGAGTCTCTCTCTAGCTTTATCCCCTTTCTTTTACTTTATTTTTATTTCAGCATTTTTTTCCCTTTATTATTTTTTTTTATTACGTGGGTTGTTTATTTTTAGTTATTTAGTTATTTATTTTTAATTGCTTGGCTTGCGTCTTTAAATTCTTAGATAACGAATGGTTAGGATGTTATTTTAGATACATATGTTTAGGACGGTAATTAGAATTAGATCACAACCATTAATCAGTTCACTTTCGCATTATTAAAAGAAATAAAAAATAAAGTGGCTGCTCTCCCTGTGTTCGATCCGTAGCTACACTGATCCGTACGCTTGCAGTTACATTTTAAATTTCAAACAGTTCACGATCCATCGCATAGGTTACCCATGGAACTAGAATATCTAGAAGCTGATATGAGCTATAGAGAACAACCAGCTGAAATCTTGGACCGAAAAGTGAAAACCCTTTGCAACTGCTCCATTCCCTTCATAAAGGTGCAATGGGCTAACCATTCACTTGAAGAAGCATCTTGGGAGAAAGAAGATGAAATCCAAGCCAAGTACCCTCATCTTTTCGAACAACCAGGTACGCTAATTTCGAGGATGAAATTTTTAAAAAGGGAGGGTAAATGTGATACCCTACTTTTAAAACCTGATTTACTTACACGGTTGACCCGATTTAACCATGCAGGACCCGAACCAGAGAGGGTTAAGGCGGGTTCCCTATGGACCATGATGGTAAGGGTGACTTTGAATATAGGTTGGCCAGACAAGTCCGAGTTAGTGCCAGAGGAGACGGGTGTACTCAAGCAGTGTATATGCACGTATCATAAGGTCATGTACGGGTAATGCTGGTATGTAGTCATATCCTAAAGTGAATACGTATTATATATCTCGTACCGAGAGTGAGATACATACCGAGAGTCGAATTCCATCGAAATCTCAATTGTTTGGCTAAGTTTCGACCAACAGGAGGGCTGTCAAAGGCAGGAAAACCCGCCCACCTGTGTGACCCACCCATGTGGTTACTAGATATTTTCTAGTATAAATAGTACTTATTGTGTCTTTTTCTTTTTCTCATTTAATGCATTAAAGAGTTGGTGAGAAGAGTAAAGAAGAGAGAGAAAAGAAAGGAAGAAAAGAGAACGAAGAAGAAGAAAGGAAAAGAAAAAGAGGAATTGAGCGAAAAAGTGATCCCCAACATGAGACCTACGATTTGAAGTGAGCGAAGGCTATACTTCTTAAACTTTCACCAAACCCCAAATGAAACCCTTGATTTGGGTAGAGTTCCTTGAGATCTTGTTAATCCCACTTGAGATAATGAATCTAAGGTTTAATAGATGGTCTATGTGTAATTTTGAAGGTTTAAAGAAGTGTTTACAAGATTTGAGAATCATTGGTGATTTCTTGAGTTAAGAGGTGATTTTGGGGTTTTGGAAGAGTTATTGAGCAAAGAAGGTAAGATTGCTTTTCAATCCTTAAATCTAACTTATATCTAGGTTAGAATCATCTTATAAGACCTTAGATGTGTAGAAAATGTGATTAGAACAACCCCATTTGATTTTTTCAAGGTTGAGGAACGTTTCAAAGGTGAAAACCAAATTTTGCCCCCACAGGTGGGCGAAGACCGACGGGCGAAGCCGCCCACCTGTTGGGGTAGCACCTTAATTCCCACAGGCGGGCGAAGATTGGCAGGCGAACCCACCCGCCTGAGGGGGCCCACCGGTTGAACCGATGGGCTATCTGGCTCTGTTGGACCGTGGGCGAAGATAGGTGGGTTGTCTGGCCCACCTGTTGGCTCACCAATTGGATTTTTGAGCCCAAATGGGCCCAAAATGAGTGGGCAACCTTCATTTATGATTTTAAACATGGCTTAAACATCAACCTCGTTAGTTTTGACCCCAAGGTGGTGAAATGCTAACATCATTTGCTTATGATAGGTTCCACTAGAATTTACATTTCTCACGCCGGATCTCACCCGTACCGAACGTGAGCTTTTGTACCCAACAGGTAAGTGGGGAGAGGACATTTAACTTTATTTTAAGACTTTTTTTTACACCATTAAATTGTATTTAGATTAGCCATGTCATCATGCAAATTATGTGCAGATTAGTCATCCTCGTATGCCATTCGCACGCATTGCTTGTGCATTCTAAACAAATGATTTATGATATGTGTATTGTGCTTTACATTCTAAATGCCAAATGATTGATGTGCTTATGTGATAAATTATTGGATTACTGTGCATGATGCATTATTAGACTAGACGCCATAGTCGGTTTGAAAACGAGTACATTGGTGGCCCGTGATATGGGACGCGGTGGTACTATGCAATCATACTTTTTAATATAGGAGCATGCGATTTAGAATTATCATTCCCTATACTATGATCCTTCCCAACAAGGGTTGAGGTGTTGGATTATCACTTGGGGGGAAGCAGTGATTACGGTTGTCGGGTCACTGTGGTGGTTAGACATACGTCGGGTGGGTCATTAGGACAGTCGACAACCCTAGTGGTATATTCAAGAGGGTCAATCGTACTACTTTTAAATTGCCAGGGTCAGAACCTTTACATTTTTTTCATTTGCTTTTATGTTAAGAGCCGGTAGTCGGTATGCTTTACTTTTCTGAGTACTCACGGTGGGCCTTCTCCGACAACCCTATGGACGTATCGCGGGATGGAGTTCACGACTTGTACCCGGGGCATACGTGCACTGTGGTTGTGAGTAGCACATAACCTAAGACTTAGTAATGTTGTTTAGGTAGATATGATTTAAAATGAATTGCATAGTATATAGTGCATATGGATGTGAATGTTTGTGTGGTCCTTCTTTTCACTTACTGAGCTGATGAGCTCATCCCACGTGCACACCTCTTTTAGATGATTTTGTAGGTCACCTGCTTGAAGATCAGGAATCGGGCCCCACAGTCGAGTTTTCTGTTGAGGATTGGTGGGTCCCTGAGGAGTATGAGCACGGTGCTGATTGCACGTGCGAGGGCTGTGCTACGGGACCGCAGTAATGATACCGTATAGGATTTTGCTTTTTGATTTTGATGACCTCCCCTTTTGTGTACTTGTTATGTAAATTGTTATTCTTTTTGTGAAAATATCATGCCTACGGCCCACATGTACTTAGCTATATACTACAATTTGGGTATCAAGTATATTGGAGATATTTACAGGTAAATTTAGTCTTCCGCTGAACTTTTGAACGCTTATCTTAGATGTGGGTATGTTGTGATGGGGTACTGTATCAAATGATCCTGGCAGGTTTGGGTTAACCGGAGTTAACTCGGTCACCGGTCCGATTCTGTGTGAATGGGGGGTGACAATCCTAACCTAACGTTGTTGGGGAAAAGATGTTGTACACCTAGAATAGGGGATTGGGGTAGTCATAGGTGAAATTGGAGGCCATTGCATGAATCTCCAACCGAAATCCCTAAATTATGGGCAACCTAGACTCTAAAATTGGGGAATATGATCAAATTTCTAGAATCTAAGTAATCTAAATTACTAAACACACCATTCCTAAACTAATCAATGTATGTTATGCTACATATATAAAACCTAATCTTAGAACTCCAAACTCTAACTTATCCACTAACCTAAAGTGGGCAAAATGGAAAGTAGGAGTAGAACCATCACTCCTATGAAAAATTGGAACATACATAGTCACTCAAAAGGACCTTAATGACTTTGGGGGACAATATGGGTAGAGAAGTCACCAATTTGGCTCCACCAGTTGATGCCCACTGGTAGATCACTATCACTCGGTAAGCATCCACTGGTTAACATCCTGTGGGTTTTATGAACCCTTGGATCCATTTATAAGTGAGATCACTGGTGGATCACAAACACCCGATGAGCATCCACCGGTGAAACCCTATAGACATTTTGATCTCTTTTTGGGTACCTCGGATCCATCCCTCGGTAAATTCACCAGTGTGTCACCTTTAGCCGGTGAACATCCACCGGTGAACCACCTAAAACCCTAAAATGATCTCCTCTTTGGATGGTCAGTTTACCATTACGGAGATCTTCCCTATGATTGAACAGACCAAAAACCCCCTGTGTTTTATAGGAATAGAACCGGTAAATGGTGAAGCATCGCTGGACGAGAATATGAACAATGTACAACAAGTAGGAACACAAGGTGAGTGGGTGTTGTGAATATTTTAAGGAGTGTTTATAACATGTTATTCTTATGTATAATCATGAACATGTGCATTATGAACTTGTAACTATTGAGAATTTGAATGTGCATAATAATGTTGATTTTGGTGTTAGTTTTGGTGTAGTGTGTGTGTGTGTGTTGGTGTTGTTGGATGGGATGCAGCGTTGGCCAAAGGTTGGATTTTGACACTGCATGCCCATAGAGTGAGAGAATACGTTGGTTTTGGTGATGATGGATGGGATGCAAGGTGGCCGAAGGTTGGATTCTGGCACTACATGCCTTTGGAGAGAAGAGTGTTGAGGTGTAGGGTGGCCGAAGGTTGGATTTCGGCACTACATGCCCATAGAGTGTGTGAATATGATTGGTGATGTGATATGAATTCATGTTAGATTGTATTGAGCGAGAAGAATAATCCAAATGCTACAACCCTTGCCAATAGGGGGATAAGTACTAGATAATCCCATCATCCGATGGATCAAGGTTGAGGAATTTATGATGATAGAGGTGGGGATTACCAACGTCATGACAAACCCTCACACAATGTTGGATTGGGTGTTGTGGTATACCTTTCACACGATGTTAGATTCATTATTGAGATATACTTGGGGGATTATTAACAGGGGCTTATCGGTTACTGAAGTAGCCATCTAGGGACCGGTATACTCGACTCATAACTAATTTGTATAGTCGAGAGATCGATAACGAACCTTCATGACTGGGGATACCACCTATGTTGCTGTAGCACTAAAACCTAATATGAACTTAGAATCTTTTTACTATACTTGTATGATAATAAATCAAATCATAACATTGCATTCATGTAATACGTATTCATTTGATGTTATTGAGCATTGTCATTATCATGGTATTTCATATATGATTGTCTTTACTTGCTTGTCCACCCCTCACTGGGCTTCATGGAAGCTCACCCTATTTGTTGCAATGTTTTTAGATGGTGATACAGGCAACCCTCCAAAGGCTGTATAGATGTGCCAACTCTATATGGAGATGATCTACGGGTCGAGGAACTGGTTGCACACGAGACATGTTGTGTGTGTGATGACTGTGCCTATGGATGGCTGAAGATGATAGTAGTCATCTTCTCCTTTTGATTCTTTTATGTACATACTTGATATAATCCTAGGGGTAATATTATAATTATGTTTTGACAGGAGTAAACATTATTTTGTGTAAACATAGTACATATCAATATAATTCACCAGATATGTTTATCTTACTAATCATCATTATTATATATTGTAGATTTTAGATTATTTTATAACTTTGTGACCTTAAAGTACTGCATCAGAAATCCTGGATGAATTGTAAGTACAATTGTGTATCCATGTCATCAGCCTTAGGTAAGTGAAAATGGGGTGTGACAAGAGATGATCTTCTTTATCATTTCAGATATCCCTACTGTTGTTTTTTGTGGTTAAATAACAATGTTAGCCATTTTTGTGGTGGCAGTCATTCTCGTTGTTGTCAATAATATAAGGGTATTATTGTTTGTTCTTCGAGGTAAAAATGAGAGAGAGATATCGTGGTGGGGATTTTGGGATTTAACACCACAAAAGGCTGCAATTATGGCCAGAGTTGCAACGCTCAAGTATTCAACCCACAAAAAAGCAACAACAATGAGAAGCAAGATTCCCTCCGAGGTGGATACGCTAATCTATCCAAGGCATCAATAAGAGAGAGAGAGAGAGAGAGAGATTGTGGGGAGGAAGTTGCAGGGGTGCCGACTAGATCAGTCATGGTGGATTTTTAAATTGAACCAACTGATTCATTGATCTCCTTCCGATTTTTAAAACCGTGCTCATGGTAGTGGAGGAAAGTGAGGTAAGAGGTAGTAGTGGTAAACAAATTATCACCGTTAAAAAATTATGTTCTTTGGAAGCGGAATAAACAAACCTCTAGGGAATGCTTAACTAGTGTGTACTTTAGTGGTGGTAAAAAAATCACCGGTGATATATGTGGCCTTTCGTGGAAATAAAATATTACACCGCGACTAAAAGTGTCATAGAAGCCTAGTTTTTGTGCCCTCGCCCCACCCTTCCTTTTGTAGTGGTGACTAAAAGTGTCATAGAAGCAAAAAAATTCTTCCATCTTTCTACAAAGATGAGAAGAATGAAAATCATTATCAGGGTTCTGAAGAAGGACAATAAGGAGGTCATCACTGACAAGGCTCAGTTGGAAGAGTACAAAGTTAATTTTTATGAAATTTTTATGAAGCCACTTTGTTCGTGGATCACTTGGACATGCTTAATTGCATTCCGTCCATGTTGAGGAAGCAGATAAAAGTAGTTTGGAATCTATGCCATATGATTCAGAGATTAAAGGGGTTATTTGGGATCTCAACCCGGATAGTTCACTGGACCGGACTGATTCTCTAGTGCATTTTGTAGACATTGTTGGGAGATTATTTCATATAATGTTTGCAACATTGTCAAGGAATTTTTTAGCTCTAGCCGAATGCCCAATGGGATAAATAACATTCTTTTGTTATTGATCCGTAAGATAGAAGGTGCAGCTTCCCTCGACAAGTTTCGGGTTTTATGCATGGGAACATTTTTCTGCAAAAATTATTTTTATAGTGATGGCAACTAGGCTGTCAGCTTTGCTCCCAAAATTAATCTCTGAGGAATTTGGTGTATTCTAGAGAGGGAAGGTCATTCATTTCAATATCAGTTTGGAGTTGGACTTGGCCAATATGATGTTCGTGTCAACCAGAAGAGGAGGTCTAGGACTTAGAATCAACACTCAAAAGGCATATGACACAGAAAACAAGATCAATGTATAATGTTGATTCACTAACAGCTATTGTCTACAAAGATATTGGTTCTCTTTAATAGCAGATTGGTGGGATTCTTTGAGGTGGAGCTAGGCTTGTGGCAAGGAAATCCAATCTTCCTTATCATTATTCTTTTCATTCTGGCTGAAGAGGTTCTATGTACGGGTCTTCATGAGCTAGTGGAGGACAAAAAAAGACCCTTCATGATTCACATGGTGTAAAGACTCTAGGCCATATTTTATTCGGTATCGATATCGTCATCTTCACAAATGCATCTATAAGGTATGTCAGGAACTTGAATTTCTTTCTAACCAAATATGAAGAATTCTAAGGCCAGCATATTAATTTAGAGAAAGAAATTTTCTTATGGGGAAGATTCTAGCAGCAAGGAAGCATGCTAATGCGGATGCGGATAAGCTGAGTATGCCTATTTGTCACTTTCCAACTTGATAACTCGATGTGAAAATATTCAAGGGTAGGGTAAAGAAGAAGGCCCTTCTTCCATTTATGGATACGGTGAAAGGAAAATTAGCTAGTTGGAAGGTAAGATTCTCCTATGGCGGGTATAAGAGTGGAGCTGGTTCACTCTGTAATCTTAGGGATACCGATCAATAGCTTCTCTTTTTATTGGTGGCCTTCATCCCTTATCTTTGCAATGGAGAAGTTGATGAGGACTTCATTTGGATATGGGAGGTGGATTCTATGAAGGCTATAACAGTGTGTTGGAATTAATGTTATAAACCAAAGGATGAGGGTTGATTGGGGCTTCGCAGGTTGGGTGGCGCATTGCTCACGAGAAATTTCTAACTGATGTTGCGGTAATGAAAATAGGAGTTCTCTTAGCTTCTGTTGCCATGGAAACGATTGACCATTTATTCCATCAATGCCAATTCTCTAAAGAGGCATGCAAGAAGTTTTGTGCTTGCTTTGGGGTTATGTGGAAAAAGAATCTGAACATGGGTGAGCTACTTCAATGGTGGAAAGAGGAAAACTCACCATATAAATATTAAGGAGGCATAAACAATATGGTTGGTCACAATAACCTACCACCTGTGGTAGGGGAGGAAAAATCACAAATATGAGGAGAAACATAGATCGGCTAAATCTGTAAATGAAATGAGGGGAAGATAAGGGAAAATAAACTGTCCACAAAGGGGATAGTGAAGTCAGCGCTGGACCATGGCATGTTGTAGAAGACCTGGCCTTATTGTTGAACCTTCAATCTACAGACCAATCTTGGAGGTGTACTGGTGTAAACCACAACTTAACTGGATCAAACTTAACATTGATGTAAGTTCTTTAGGCAATCCAGGCAGAGCAGGGGAAGGAGCAATTTTTCGAGACCACATGAGTCCTATAAAAGAATCTAGGCGTGAAAGGCATATTTGAAGCAGAATTTGAATGCCTTATGGAGTGCCTTAGTGATGGACTGGTACAACAGAAGATCCCTTGGTTCACTCTTCAGAGATGGATGTACTTGAGGCCCTTCCTAGAGTCTATAACTTGGAAGATATCCCATAGCTTCAGGGATGCAAATCCCATCACTAATTACCCTGCTAAGAAGGCAGAGAAGTCAGGCAATTCATCTGATAATGATGTTCTCCCCTCCCACCTTGTCGACCAGATGACAATGGAGATTGATTCTAGACCTCATTACCATTTTCGTTAATCCGTAGCTTGAGTCCCTGCTGATTCCATGCTGAAGGTGGGGTCTCATTCTCTGTATTTTGGGTTCCGGTTTCGTATTTTCTTTTTGGTGATTCCTTAATGAAGTTACCCTTCTACTGAAAAATTTAAAAGACATTATTTATTAGTTTAGGCAAATAAAAATCCAAATTCAAAAAACAACTAGTGATATAGTAATCTTGAATTCCTTCTGTATTGAGGCTAAGCTGGTGTCATTGAAAGTGTTCAAGGCTTCTATTTCCATTTCCAATACATTACTGTGGCAACCTTTATCTTTCGGCAGCTTCCAAGTTGTTGATTTCTCAATGTTGAATTCTAGCTTTCAATATTTAAATTCACAGAACTGAATACCAGCACACAGACACTCAAACATGTCTTTCAATGTCTTTTGTACTACAAATTGAAAGAAGACAACCCATTCGTTTGCTAGAAATGAGAAGTATTACAACTGGGAGGAATAAAGAAGCTAAAATTTAACCACTTGTATGTATTGGAGCTGGTGTGAGGTTCCAAGAACCAGAGAAATTATATTATGAGTTATATGACTCCAACATTAAAGCATGAAAGAAAAAATAAAAGACTGTCCACTAGCCTTTCAAAGTCAAAACCAACTAGGCTAGAATTCTTCTTTAGACTTTTAGTTCGATTCCTGAATTTATGGGCTGCATAGAGTGACTTTTCCCTCCCTGTTTGGGTCTTTATTATAAGTTTTCATGGTCAACCTCCCATTTGTCTATTATTTTAAGGTCAAGAACATCGACCTTTCATTACCAATTAAGGACAATGGCCACATTCCTTTACATATTATCTCTCAAGATTTTTTTTTTTTTTTTTTTAATGATGGATGTCTAGGCCTTTGGTCTGACTATTCCCGCAAACCTATATTGACTCCACAATCACATGGACTAGGTCATACCAGGATTAAATCAGAATCATTCAACTTTCACTGAAGCACCTCCATGTGATTGGCCCAAGATGTGCCTAGTGGGAGTCGAACTTAGGACGTCTAAATTTACAGCTCATACTAAGTTCGTTACTCATCAACTGTGCTACCCCCTTGAGTTAACTACCCTAATTCATTCCTGCAAGGACTTCCCATTTTACTTGAACGAGCCATATAAGTGACAGTTTCATGCTTAGAACAATACCCACTTGGTCACACTTCCCACCATTATTACTTAAATAAAATGTAATTTAACATGAAATTTTCCTTCATTAGATGCAAGTCATGAAAGAAATAATTTGTTAATTGGTTTACCTTATTAATTTTCTTGTTATTTTTAGCAGAAGTACTTTCATTTTGAGAGGAGGGGTGGGGGTACGTGTTTATTATTTAGGGTTGTGCCATTACTAAATAATACCACCTCGAATTGAGGTGTGACAGCTACCAACTTTGTTTGTAGTGTTAAGCAAGAAGGACTTTGAAACATTTAAAAAACGCCTTCATAGATACCACACTGATTCAAAACTGATAATAAGATTTCTATGTTTTCACGCTAGTAAGAGTGCCCAACAAAACTTTTTTGACTGGCCTATGGTGGCACATGGTTATTCTTCATTCCTTTTCGTTGTGGAAACCTTGACCAAATCGTGAACTTATAAACTAGATCCAAATAAATAATAGATTTAAGACAATTAATCCAATACAAAATTTATGTCCATGATAAACTTTCTATTGGGTGTTGTATAGGTATTTGATTCTATGTATCCGAAGTTTATGTGTAGTTTCGGGCATTGGAAGGGGGTATTATGGGAATCCTAAAAATAAGGAGTGGATTACAAGATTATAATGGGGAGGATGAACAGTGATTTGGGTGGGGGTGAAGGCTTCCATGTGCAGTTTCACCAGAAAACAGAGTTGTACAAATCTTTATTTCAAATTAAAAAACTAAAAAGAAAGTAGGAAAAAGTCTCTCTGAACATGAGATGAAAGAAAAGCCCACTCATTTTTTTTTTTTTAATAATTTTTTCTCTTTACTTAAAAGTGAATTAAAAAAATCCTTTAGGCATTGCCTACACCTCATGTTCAGATAATCCTTTCCCATAAAGGTAACATCAAGATGAAGACCAGAATAGGATCTTGAGGAGATGAGCTGAAATGTCAATTTTAAATTTTCCATTGATATGAAATTAAAAAAACTAAAACTACATAATTGAGGAAAGATTAAAAACTCAACAATAATATACAGCTTCAATTCTGAGAGTGAAGGGAAAGAAAGAGGGCTTGAGGAGAAAAATTTACAGCTTCAATTCTGGTTTCTATGAATTTTCTTCATCTATTTGTATTGTACCTTCATAACCCTACACAATTCCTTGAGGTAGTAACCCCTCCATCTACAACAAGGTTGTGTCCACTTACATACTTGGATTCATCACTTGCAAGATAAAGAGCAGCTTCAGCTATATCTTTTGGCCTTAAAGTTGGGCCCATAAGGTTAGCCAAGCTTCTCACAAACTCCTCAGTTTTCACCACTTCTTCCTCACAAGGAACCCTTATGTCCATAGAATCATCCTTTCCTCCTCATCTATACCCTTACTCCTCCATGCATTAACAAGCATAGAGGTAGCTACCCCAAATGGGGAAATGCAATTAACCCTAATCCCATACCTTCCAAGCTCACACGCCGCATTCTTAGTTAGCCCTACAATGGCATGCTTAGATGCAGTATAAGCATGAGGGCCTAACCCACCCATGACTCCAGCAACACTTGCTGTAGAAATGATACAACCACTTCCTCTAGGGACCATTACTCGTGCAGCATGCTTCATGCCTAGTGCAACTCCCTTGACATTAACTCTCATTATGCGGTCGAACTCATCGGCATCAAAGTTGAGGATGCTCTTGTGCTTTGATTGGTTTCCAAGAACTCCGGCATTGTTGAAAAGGATGTCGAGCCGGCCGTATCGCGAAATGGTGGAATTGATTAAGTTCTCGATTTCATCTTCAATGCTAACATCACAATGAACAAAGGTTACTGAAGGAGATAAGGAATTTGCAAGCGCAGTTCCTAATGAATCCTCAACATCGGCAATCACAACTTTGGCTCCATGTCTAGTAAAGAGCCTCACGGTGGCTTCCCCAATCCCTCCGGCGCCGCCGGTGACAATTGCAACTTTGCCTTCTAACCTGTATGTGTCGAATGATAATAAAACAGATCAATATTCTATCTACTACTACAGTCATATAGTAACCAGAACCAATTTCAGTGTGTGAGAGAAGAGAGAGAGAGAGAGAGAGAGAGAGAGAGAGAGTACCTCCTAGGGAAGGAATGTGTGTTATCCCTACCCAGATGATCCAGATGATGGATCCCCTGAAGCCCTTGAAGGGTTATTTCAGACATCACTGGAGAAGACATCTTTGGTGAGAGAGAGAGAGAGAGAGAACGCGTATTGGTTGTTGAAAGTCCTAAAGCAAAGAATTGAGTGGATGTCTAGTACGGGGGAGAAGGAATTTATAGGCAATCACGTAATGGTTCCGTGGGTGGACCGGTCTTCTATATTGGATGCGAACTTTCTCAGAAGTGTCCCCTCCCCTACTTTCGAAGATCGTTGGACCCCTCGAGGTCATGGTTTAATGTATCGGTTCTTGGATCGGATCGGGATCAGTCTCAGATGAAACCGACTTTATAAGGAAAAACAAAAAACGGTTTTTAATAACTTTCTATAATTTGATTGTAACAGAGAGTCAGTAATGCAACAGTACAAAATTAGGATTGGTTTGGAGTCCGGACAATGGATTTAAGGGATGGTATCGGTATTGATATCAGTCAATATCGATTCAGATCGGATTGAATCGATGTATTCATCGATTTTACCTCATTTTTTAAAAAATATAACTTTTTGTATTATTTTATTCCTAAAATGATATAGATAATTGATTCAGATTGATCAGAGATTGAGGGTCGATCACAATGATACTATTCCAATACAATCGATACAATATCAATACTTAAAACCATGGTCTGAACTCTTGCCAATCCGATCGCATGACAACAAACCATGCTCAAGGCTCACCCTCATGGTAACCGATTTTATAGCAATTTACAAACTACCCTTCAAGTACCCTGGTTTCACATGGAAGACCTTGGTTTTACATGGAAGCCATCTTAAAAAGCCCAATGGATTTGACTAAAAACTCAACAACCCATTTCTTGTTTCATACCCAGCTAGGTTCTTCAGGCCTCTTTATTATTTCCAAGATATATAAGAAAAAAGAAAAGGAGAGAACTATATCGGTCATTGGTGGTCGGAAGTTGGTGACTAAAATATATGGGTGAAGACAGGGTATACCTTCAACCAATGGGTGTGATGGTAGCTGGAATCCTGGAAATCCGTACACGCAAGTCCCAAGTGACACAAAACTCAACAAACCCATCTCTCTCACATGACTCACAGAATGATGGAAACAAAAAAGAAGTCTGGGTCTTCTGATTTAATTTAATTAATTAGTTGAATGGGAAAAGAAATTAAATAATAGAGAGGAAGAAGATCGAAAGAATCGTGATTTGTTATGCCAGCATGTATCCTGTCAAGCATGTAGTAAAAGATGTTGGACTCTGTAAGTGAGGAATTTCTTTTCTTCATACCTTTTTTTTTTTTAACTACATATTTTGGCCCATTTGTTTCTTGTCTCATACGAACCAAATTGAGTTGTGGGTAGCTGCAACCCCTATGGCTGCCAAAAAAGGAATCTCAAGCATGGTTTCAAATATCGGTATTATATTGATCTTATCATATTAGTCGTATCAATCATATTATATCAGTATTGATTGAGACTGATTAGGTAAAATAGTAAAAAAAATTATATTTAAAAACTAAATAAATAAATAAAGGCATGCAAAACAGATTAATACATGCCAATCCGATCCGATCTAGATTGGTATCGACATCTCTCAATACCAATACCGATACCATCCCCTAAATCCATGATTTCAAGGGGTATTTTAGAAACTACTATAACCTAGGAGGGTATTTATGAATTTTAGGGGGAAGTGAATTGTTCCATTTCTTTGACTGCCAACAGGGGATTGCAACTACTTTACTGACAATGGTTAGCTACAACCCGGGTAGAAGTCAAATTTTTTCCGTCTTATACATCCTATAGTTCTATGGCTATTCTAGCTAACAATAAGTTGCAATAAATATTATTTAATGTAGTTTTTTATTTTTTTAACATGATTACTATTATTGATAAATAATATATATACTAGTAAAAATACACGTGCAAATGCACATGGTGGTAGTCTCCTAATTAAACATTTTCTTAAAACAAGATTATTGGGTTAATCCATTTGAAGTAAGTTCTGAAAAGCTTTGTAAGTTGATTTTTCAAGTTTGTATTTTCTAAAAATAAAATTAAACCTAATTATTCTGAATACAAGTGAGAAAATCCACAAACTAAATAGTGCAATTCCCATAACAGAAAGGAGAAGGGAACATGAAACATAAAAAACATATGTCTCGTCTTCCTCCACGGAGGTCTTGAGAATGGCATCAATTTCACAAATAATTCTCTCATAGCATATAACAATAATAATAATAAACCATAATATTACAAACCATGGAGACTGATTAAGAAAAAACTAATCTCTGATCAAGTCAAAGCGGTGTACCTGAAAACATGCTTGCTTTCCGCATCCTCTGAAGATTTTTCCATAATATAGTGCAATAACTTCTCCACCTGAGCTCTATCTTGCAGATTAAATGAATTATATGAGATTAAATGGATTATACTACCTTGTGGATGTGGAGTATCTGAAATTGAGAAATGCAGTGCCAGTGATCCGAGAGAAAAAGAACCTGAAGTTGAGAACTTTTGTGCTACTGTAATAGAAAAAGAAATAGGAATTTGAAATATTCTGAACTATTGTTGTAAGAGACAGAAAATTGAGAAATCGTGGGATATTGTAGTTGATTTATTGTCCTCTCTGTGGTATATATAAGGAAGGATTCTATTATATAAAAACTTGTAAAGTCGATGAAAGTTGATTGAAAGATACCATTTTTATGCAATAAATCTATCCATAATTATGTGACTATAATTTTGTGGCTATTTTTTTATCCCTTTAATACGTAATAATTTTAATTAATGATTACTCCACCCCTTTCTCCTCCACGTTCAAGAGATGAGTGAGAGAATATAATTATAGAGAGAAAATATCCCTTCTTCCACGTTTAGATTTTGTAAGGGATGGAAGGAGAGATTTTAGGAGCTTTTTTTTTTTTTTGGTATATCTCTCAACATATTTACCTTTTTAATATCTCCATAATTATTTATTCCCTCCCTATTCTCCATAATTCTCCGGAGAATCTCCCTCATTATGCTCAATATTTTTTCCAAAAAGGATGAGTGAGAGAGAGAGATTTAAGGAGGAATAATAGTGCATTTGTTTGGTTTATAATTATAATAGAGCAATAAATCTCTCCATAATTCTCCATACTATAATTTTGTGGTTATTTTTTTTTATCTCTTTAATATGTAATAATTATAATTAATGATTATTCCACCCCTCTCTCCTCCACGTTTAGAGAGATGAGTGAGAGAAAGAGAATTATAGAGAGAATATACCCCTTCCTCCACGTTTAGATTTTGTAAGGAATGGGAAGAGAGATTTTAGGAGCCATTTTTTTTTGTATATCTCTCTTCATACTTTCCTTTTTAATGTCTCCATAATTATTTGTTGTCTCTATAGAGAATCTCCCCCCATTGTGCTCCACTTTTTTTCCAAAGAAGATGAGTGAGAGAGAGATTTAAGGAGGAATAATAGTACATTTGTTTGGTTTATAATTATATGACTTTTTAATAGTTAATAATTATAATTATAAGCCATTTTAATACTCCACTCTCCCCCTTTCTCCTCCACATTGAGAGAGAGAGAGAGAGAGAGAAATAGAGAATTATGGAGAGTTTATTATTATTAACTTCTTTTTTTGTTGGTATATCTCTCTCCATAATTGTTCATTCTATCCCTATTTACCATAATTCTCTCTATTTCTCTCTCTACTCTTCCTTTTCTCCTCCATGTTTAGAGAGGGAGAGAGTAAGAATTATAGAGTTTATTATTATTATTTGATTTATCTTCCATTTTTAGGGGAGAGAGGAATAGTGGGTTTAGGGTTTGTAATTATATACCTTTTTAATACTCCACTCTCCCCCTTTCTCCTCCACGTTTAGAGAGAGAAAGAGAGAGAGAGAGAATTATAGAGAGTTTATTATGATATTTGTTTCATATTCAATTTTGAGGGGATTTTGGTCATTTGGGGATTTTTTCGGGTGTTTTTTGATCATTTGGGAATTTTTTTTGGTAGATGTTAATGGTTTTTTGGTCATTTTGAAAAAGTATACCAAAGACAAGGAGTACGTACTTTTATATAATAGTATGATTTTTTGATAAATATATTAATAATTATTATTAATTATTACTCTCTCCTTTCTCCTACACGTTTAGAGAGAGAGAGAGAAATAGAGAATTATGGAGAGTTTATTATTATTAATTTTTTTGTTGATATATCTCTCCATAATTGTTCATTCCATCATCATTTACCATAACTCTCTCTATTTTTCTCTTCATTCTCCCCTTTTCTCCTCCATGTTTTGAGAGGAAGAGAGTGAGAATTATAGAGCTTATTATATTATTTGATTCATCTTCCATTTTTAGGGGTGAGAGGATGAGTGGGTATAGGGTTTGTAATTATATGCCTTTTTAATACTCCACTCTCCCCCTTTCTCCTCCATGTTTAGAAAGAGAGAGAGAAAGAATTATAGAGAGTTTATTATGATATTTGTTTCATATTCAATTTTGAGGGGATTTTGATCATTTGGGGATTTTTTCGGGAGTTTTTTGATCATTTCAGAATTTTTTTTTGATAGATATAAATGGTTTTTTGGTCATTTTAAAAAATTATACCAAAGACAAGGAGTACGTACTTTTATATAGTAGTATGATTTGTTGGTAAATGTATTGATAATTATAATTAATTATTACTCTCTCTTTTCTCCTACACATTTAGAGAGAAATATAGAATTATGGAGAATTTTTACTATTAACTTCTTTTTTTGTTAGTATATTCTCTTCATAATTGTTCATTCCATCCCCATTTACCATAATTCTCTCTATTTCTCTCTCCACTCTCCCCCTTTCTCCTCCACATTTAGAGAGGGAGAGAATGAGAATTATAGAGTTTATTATTATTATTATTTAATTTATCTTCCATTTTTAGCGGTGAGAGGATGAGTGGGTTTAGGATTTGTAATTATATGCCTTTTTAATACTTTACTCTCCCCCTTTCTCCTCCACGTTTAGAGAGAGAGAGAGAGAGAGAGAGAGAGAGAGAATTATGGAGAGTTTATTATGATATTTGTTTGATATTCAATTTTGAGGGGATTTTGGGCATTTCGGGATTTTTTTCGGGTGTTTTTTGATCATTTGGGAATTTTTTTGGTAGATGTATTAATAATTATAATTAATTATTACTCTCTCCTTTCTCCTACACGTTTAGAGAGAGAGAGAGAAATAGAGAATTATGGAGAGTTTATTATTATTAACTTCTTTTTTGTTGGTATATCTCTCTCCATAATTGTTCATTCCATCCCCATTTACCATAATTCTCTCTATTTCTCTCTCCACTCTCCCCTTTTCTCCTCCACGTTTAGAGAGGGAGAGAGTGAGAATTATAGAGTTTATTATTATTATTTGATTTATCTTTCATTTTTAGGGGTGAGAGGATGAGTGGGTTAGGGTTTGTAATTATATGCCTTTTTAATACTCTACTCTCCCCCTTTCTCCTCCACAATTAGAGAGAGAGAGAGAGAGAGAGAGAGAGAGAGAAAAGATTATAGAGAGTTTATTATGATATTTGTTTCATATTCAATTTTGAGAGGATTTTGGTCATTTGGGGATTTTTTCGGGTGTTTTTTGATCATTTGGGAATTTTTTTTTGGTAGATGTAAATGGTTTTTTTCTCATTTTGAAAAAGTATACCAAATACAGGGAGTACGTACTTTTATATAGTAGTATGATATATATTATTACTAAAGGACAAAAAATAAGATTACAATCTTGTTCCTAACCAATCTTGATTACATCAAGATTTTTCAGTTTAGATATTAGATCATCTCTTGGACACACAATATAGGGAATGAAAATGATTCATAAATTTCACCCATGTTTTTCATTATAATTCGGATTTTTTATTATTTTACCTTTTATCTGATGTCAATTCCCAATCCAGGATCGCATAGGAATGTATTGTTCTCAGCTGATCCCATAGCGGTGTCTCATTCTCGTATGGGACCATTTGATAAATTTGGATTACTCTCTACATTGTATGGAATTGCTGATTGGTAAGCTGTTGGGCTTCGCCTTCTTCTTCTTTTTCAAACTATTCATACGGTTTTAGGTTCAGTGTTTGAGCAAATACCAAAAAATGCGAAAATAAACAGACAATAGATCCGCACAACATAGAGATTTAACGAGGTTCACACACATACGTGGTGTGTTACGTTCTCGGGTGAAGAAGAAGATGTTTCACTATGCAGAAGAGAGATTACACCCAAAGCAGCGGCGAGAAAACTCAACCTGAAACCCTTGCTCGAAAAAACCCAAATTATAATGATTTTCTCAACAAGACAATAGTATATTATATACTTAAAATAGTGGGTCGTGATCAATTCGATCGAACCATATCCTCTGCTTCCATCACAGATCTCAAAAAACTTCTCATTCAGATCGCCACCAAAATATGCTGGGTTAGATTATTCTTCAAAATGAGTCAAGAATTCGAGACAAAACTTAATATTCAGATCTGCCCATTACAATATGAGACAAGGTCCGCAAACTACCAATCTAAGAATCAGGAATTGGATCGATGAATCAGCTAATTCAATTCCATCCAGCATCACGGGTCTGTTAATTGCTTGTCAAATTGACTACTTTTTCAAAAGAACTTGTTAGGCCGAGAAAGAATCAAGTTGCCAGATCTTACTTGTCTACTACCACTTTCAATACTTTGTTACTACTGTCTTCTTCTCTCTTTGTTTATTGCTATTAATAATTTATTTTCACGCAATCAGTGACCTTGAAAGATCCATATTAGCTAAATTATCTTCTCCAATAATTCTCTGTCACGATTCACGACCAACCAGTCTTATGACGATGATGTTGAGTTTGAACAAGAAGAGTCAAAAGATTCAGACTGACTGCAGAGTCTATTGTCTAACGTGGATGATTTGTTTTCTTCATAATTGGGTGGGAGGTGAACAGAGAGCAGATTCTCTCTCTATATATGGTGGGTATACTGTTGGTATATACCCACCATATACATGGAAAAATGGTGGGTATACTGGTGGTATATCCAGATTTATATCTATCTCCCTTCTCCTCTTTAGAATAGTCTCTTATGCCCTTTCAATTGATTGAGATGCTAGCTGCAAGTCCGCTATGCCCCTCTCATCGATTGAGCCACTAGCCGCAGGAAAACCGATAGCATAACTAACCTCCTCCTTAATAATAAATAAATAAATATATATATATATATATATATATATATATATATATATGCCTGAAAGGTAGCACAACCCCAACATTAAAACACAGTTAGGGGCAAATTGACCGTCTTGGCCCTCATGAAAGGTGAAAATCCCATTGACCCGCATGTTGGTGTAGGAGCCACATGGAAGCACAAGGTTCCTTTGCCCATATATATATATATATATATAAAGGAAAAAACAAGCCTGAAAGGCAGTATGGCCCCAACATCCAAACACGATTGGGGTGGCAAAATGACCATCATGCCCCTCATGAAAGGAGAAAATCCCATCCATGTTGATGTTTCTACTAGTGCTCACATTGGCCTTACATTGGTGTGGGGGCCACATTGCCATTTGGGGAGCTCTCTCACTTATACATAGAGAAAGAACCCTGTCTGCTTGCTGGCTGTCCGCCTAGACACAAAAGACGCATTCCCCTCCCACCCCAATGTAGCCATGCGGCCTCCCATTGGCCTACACCTACATGTTGGTGTAGTGGCTATGCAAGCGGACATTGTTCTCTTGCCTTATATATATGGGCAAGAGAACTCTACCCTGCTGGCGTAAGTACACATCAACGCAGGCCAATGGAGGGCGCACAGGAGCATCTTCAGCATGGGCAAATAAGATCTATGCCAGTAGGTAGCATTCTTTCTTCCTATATATATATATATATATATATATATATATATATATATATATATATATATATATCGGCAAATGTTTTCTTTTGGGGTGTGTAGCCCCTGTGCTCAAACACATAACGGCCAAATGACTAGCCTGGCCCCTTCCAATGAAAAGGAAAACGGTTTCTCTATGGATGCTTTCTTGTGTGCTCTCATTGGCTCTTGCACATGTACAACAACCGTACTCCCCTATATGAAACACTTCCCCTATGTATTAGGAAAGAAGCTTGAAAGTAGCATGACCCTTATGCTCACACATAGAAGGGGTGAAATGATTGCCTCACCCTTCATAAAAGAAGAAAATTTGGTCCTATTGATGCTTCTACACTCTCTCCTTGGCTACCATGCTAATGCGGGGGGCCACAGATTTCCATTTTTTCATGGGGGCAGGGCGGTCATTTTCTCTCCTTATTTTTGCATGTAGAGGCCACGCTACCTTCTAGGATTTCTTTTTTTTTTTTTCGTAATGGAATAACTTATGATTAAAGAAAATGATAATGGTGGAGATGGAGATGGAGATCATGGATAAAATCAAGAAGATATGTACTTAGGTGTCCATTCCCTAGATCCTCCTTGATTATCGTTAATCTTCATAAAGAACAGGGGAATGGTACCGGTGTCCAAAAGTTTTGGAGGGGCTAACATGTAAGATGGTGCAAAAATTATTGAAAATTATGGGAATCTTAAATAAATAATTATGATTTAGTAGTTCGTTCAGCTCATGCTTGATTAGATTTAATTATCAAATAATGTGGTATTAATAAAAAAAAATGTGTTAAACAGCTGGCATACGTTTTCTATCCAGGGATTTAAATGAAATCCATCTTCAGATATTCCATTCATTTTGTCCGGACATATTAGTCTAATTGTTTTTTGAATAATTTACCTATGGACCACAGGTACATATGCACTAGTATATGTATATTTCAAAAAACAATAATTTATATAATAAGATTGGATTTTATACATAAGAATTTCATCTGATGCCGTGGTTATTGCTCGAGGATCTGAGTCCCTTGACAGGTAATCCTTAAACTTTTATATAATTCACCCCCCCCTAAAAAAAAATTTAATATTTCATGTGAGGATCATTGTCGGTCTAAAGTTGAATTAGCATCAGAATTGCCTTGTCATAGAATTGACTGTAGTTCAACTCATCCAAGCTGATCATATCAGGGTCTAAAATTTAAAATTATATATTTTTTTTTTTCCTTAAGAAAGTTTCATGATATCGTTCCTCCAATTGATTATGGCATTGCTAACTATAGTGTGCTCCCATTGGTTCCCCTTTTTAGGAGGGAAAAACTGACTATAAACCTATTTCTGTCAATACAAGAGCTTGGGATGGATTTCACTTTTTGCCAAACATCAAAGGAGATTGATTAATTCCCAGATTTGGTTTATATACAGTTTTAAACTGATGAGTCTAATTCTTAAGATTTCATTCAATCTTAATATGATAGAAAATAGCACCAAAAGCGATCTTACTAATTGAATCTGTGATGGATTGCCTGCTTCTAATTGGAGTCTTCTTGTATTTTGATTAAAAAATATGAAAATTTATTTATGGTCTAAACCATGCACATGACAGGTTTTGATGCATAGGGCCCAAGATTTTTCCTACTAATACAAACAATATAATAAGATCATTCATATATATATATATATATATATATATATATATATATATATATATATAAATTGGGTAGAAGAGCTCATTCATATATGAAAGTCATTAGTTACAACTTTTTCACTTTTTCACTTTTTCACTTTTTCACCTTTTCACCATAAAGATAGATGGAATTGAAACCAAAGTGCAACTCGTTTTTATCCCATCCTTCATTTCATGCTTGAAAGATGTGAAACAATGTGGACCCATTATGTTCTAATTGACAATTGCTTGACTAATAAAGTTCGAATTGCCCATATCCTGTACAACTTTTGGATTTAGGTAATTGGTCACCATTGAAGACACTATGACTAGGGGTGTCAATTAGTGGCCCGACCCGACTAAAACGATCGAGACCGACCGTTTATAGACCGGCCCGGCCCGGACCGTTTATTAAATGTGGTTGAGCGCCTGCTTATAAATGGTCGGTCTTGGTTTTCTACTTGGACCGCGTCAACCGACCGACCGAATAACGCCACGAGACCCCTATTGTGCACCGACTTGGCCCGACCTTTAATGATTGTAAAATACCTATTTACCCCAAATTAAAGAATAAAAACTAAAAAGTAAAGACATGTTCACATTTTAAATAATGGTTATATCTGGTATCATTTATTGATTTATTGTAATTTTTTGGCTTGCATGGTGGGCGAATATAATAGCACATTTTAAAGAGGGCCGTTTAAAAACCGGTTAAAGCCGTTTAACATTAAACATGTCCGTAGCGTTAATGCCGATTAAAGCCGATTAAGGTAGCCCGATTATAACCGAGACCGACGACATATAAAGTGTACCATGCCTCAATAACTAAGCCCGATTAGTTAAATAGGCGGACACGTGTAGCCTTTGAAAGTCTTCAAGCCCGATTAAGCCCGACAAACCGAACCGCCCGACCGGTTGACACCTAACTATGACACTATCCCCACCCCACCCCCACCCCACCTCCACCTCTAAAAACAGTCCCAAACCAACCATCAAAATATTAAAAAAATTAAAATAATAATAATCATTTGTCAATATTTTGATTTTTAATATCTGTTATTTTAATCGTTACATACACGTGTGAATGAAGCTCCATAGATATGGATGATTTGGTACTCCAAAAATAAATGCTTCGAAGACCACATCTCCTATGTATTGGACATGACAATATTAGTTAAAATGGAAATGAAAAAAATAATAATAATAATTCCTTTGTTAGGAACAGTACATTGGCTTAAACGTTTTCAAAATAAAAAAGGAAAAACATAATATACACATTTAATCTAAAACCTCAAGAAAACATCCTTAAATCAAATCAGAGATACTTAATCATTCAATTCCATTGGTGGTCGGCTGAAAAAGCTGGTATTAAAAAACTGCCCATTGGAACCAGTGAGTCGATGACCCAAAGAATAGGGCTTAAACTCGTAACAAGGATGCCCATGTGTAGGCTTGACTCCATGGGGATAATTAAGCCCAAAACCTATCAAGGATGTTCATGATCCGAGATGGTGCCATGAAAGTTGGAAGAGTGAAACTATTTAGTGATTCATTGATTGCTGGGGAACAACTTGTTAGTAGGAACCCAATTGCGCAGCGAAAGTGATCGGATTGGAATCTTGTTCGTTCAAAATTACTGTACAAAAATTAACTACATGGGAACGAAACAGTTTGCCTTAGAGCCACAATAGAAGTTTCTCCTCCAGATAATAGTAATTCCAACCTTGAGCAACCGTAGGGATCGATCTCAACATTTGAAATTGTAATCCTCGTTCAATTAGAGAAGAGCAATTCACCACTAGAATCTAGAAGTTTCATAAACCCTAGTTTTCTCCTTCACACACACTCACTCACTCACAAAGGAGAGAAGGGTGGGAGAGAAAACATTGGAGAGGAGAGAGGAGATTGCAAAAAGCTATATCTCCCTTGTAGCTATATCTCCTTGTCCCTTATATAATAAAACCCCTTTAAGAGTTTCCTATATTAGTCAAATCTTTGTTTCCTAAACAGAGAAGGCCAAATCTTGGTGATAGAGAACAGTTTCCAAAATTAAACAACTAATTTACATCTAAAATGGGAAGAGGTAGCATCTCAAAATGATTGCTATCATTTTTATTATGGGTGACAATATAATCAAATTTAATATTAACTTTTTAATTTGCACATAAGACTTACCATTTTTCTAATATCTCATAATGAGTTATAGGGTATATAATTTAATATTTCCTAACCCCAACTCATTGTGCATGTTTGTTTCAAAGATTTTGGGAACACAAGACACCGAAAAAATATTTCAAATAAAATTTAATAAATAAAATGTTATTTGTTATAGTAAAAATTAACTTTCTAAACAATTTAAAAAATAATACTGGTACCAGATTTCTGTCAGAACAAGTATAAATTCTCTCTCCTCGATATTCCCCAATTAAGGGCAGTGGATCCCATATTGAGATCTCTTTCATTCACAATGTGGGACCATGTACCCAACATACTGATATATAATTGTTGAACGTCAACCATTGATTTACAAAATACGTGATACAACACTGCAACAAATATGATCTCTTAGGTCAAAGGTCAAGTGACGGATATAATCTCTTATCCCCACAACTGGCAATAATATATAGGGGACTTTGGCAGATTCTTTTCTATATACAAAGTATGTGTACTTATATTTATATACCGAAATTACATCTCCGGTAACATACAATGTAACGAACATATGAATAGGATGCCACTCTTATTCCCTAGCCAATAATAGTTTTTGGGTGAAAATCCATGAAACAACTTAAAAGCCTAATAAATAAATACATGCATAAATGAAATGAATAGTCTTGTTAATAAATCGGGTTTGATGGACATACATATCCAACAATCTCCCATTTGTAGATCAAAATCAATCTCCACATGCTTTAGCACATATATTCTATATGTTTTAAAACACATTAGGTGTCAAGCCTTTAGTCATGGATCGACACATTGTCTACTAAGTCAACCTTCATGACAACTATTTCAGCTTGACTAGTGATCTCCTTATTAGGTGATATTTTCACTGCACATGCTTATTCCTTTGATGAGTCATAGGCTCCTTTGCTTGAGCTATTGCCCTCTTGTTGTTACAATACAATGAAATGGGATCCTTAATAAGCTCGGAGACAACTTCAAGATCACTCAAGAATCTTCAACCAAAACTTCTTTGGCTACTTTATTGACTGCTATATATTCAGCCTAATTGATAGAATCAACTGTAGCCTTTTGTTTTGCGCTCCTCCAAATAGCACCTCTACCACCTATCATGAAAATCATCTCTGAAGTGAATTTTCTATTATCTTTGTTGGTCTAAAAATCAAAATTCATGTACCACATGACTGAAAATTGATTTGACCCATAAATTAAGTGATCCTTAGTATTTCTTAAATACTTAAGGATATCTACTAAAACATAGAGAATTCTCTTCATCTCCTTAATATCCTATTGAGATTGAGGGCATTGGAATTTGGAGAGACTTTGTCCATGCGAAAAAAGATCATGTCTTCTCTTGGAGTTCTCCCTATTAAATCTAGCCAAGACTTTATCTAATATGTGGGTCAACTAGCCTAACATCATTCTCTTATGATCCCTCACAAGCTTAATCCCTAAGGATGTAATTGGCTTCCCTAGGTTTTCATAGAGAATATAATGGACAACCACTTCTTTGTCGTTGAAAGTATACCCACATCATTCCCTTTAAGTAGTATGTAATCCACAAACAATAATAGGAAGCAAATTACAGTCCCACTAAGGCACTGTTTGATAATGTTTATGTTGAAACTGTGTCTAGAAAACGAAATGACTTTTCATGTTTTCGAAAACAAAAATGGATTTTTGGTGTTTGATAAACATGTTCTCAAAACGTTTTTTGCAGACATAATGCCACTAAAAACCCCAATAGTATCATTAGATGACGGATACTCAAAAGAGAGAGAGAGAGGGTTCGGTTGCCTCTTTTTAGGTTTAAATAGTTGAGAGATTTATCGGGCATATAGCCTTTTTTCTCTCAAATTAGTTTCTAGAAACGACAAAACAAGTCAAAATTGTTTCATCAAAATTGTTTCTAGAATTATAAATAGACATAAATTTTTATTTATATTTCTAGAAACGGAACAAATTTATCACATGCTTTTTAGGTTGTTTCTCTATATCTGGGAACAAGAAAACACAGAAACGGCAGAAACGGAACATTGTCAAACGGTGCCTAAATTTCTTGTAAATGTAGGGTCATCCATGTTCTGTTTAAAACCAAACGTTTTGACTATTTAATCAAAACAGATGTTCCAACTTTTAGAAGCCGTTTGAGACCATAAATAGATCTCTACAATTTGCACACTTTTTTTCTCATCAACATCTGATGCATTGAGATTTTTTCACCAAGAAATCCATTAAGAAACGCAGTTTGCACATCCATCTACTGGATTTCATTATCAAAGTATACTACGGTTGTTAACGACATTCTAATTGATTTTATCATCGCTATTGGAGAAAAGGTTTCTTCATCATAATATATTCCCTCTTGATGGGTATAATCTTTAGCTACCACTCTTGCTTCGAGTCTTTCAAAACTTCTATCCACGCCTCTCTTCCTCTTGAAGATCCACTTACATCTAATGAGTTTAATGCCTGTGGTGGATCTACAAGAGTCCAGACTTAGTTTGAGTGTATTGAAAATCAATTTTAGAGTGCATAGCTTCCAACCACTTATTTACATCAACATCTTTAGTGCCTCTGAATAATTATGCAGATCAACATCCGTTTCAGTGGAGACCATGTTGAATTCTTTCACAATATTATCTTCTTCAGTAAGAAAAGTGGACATTTAGGTGGCCTCATAGACATCCCACTACGTCCAAGCTTTTGAGTACTAGCAGGTGTAAGGTTTATGTTAGCTGGTTCATGCAAGTGCACATGACACAAGCATATAAGAGTCTTCTTCTATAACCACAAGTTCAGTTATTTTGGACTTAAGATCTTCCTCAATAAAAGTAACATATTTACTTATGATGACCTTTTGGTTGGTGGGGTTATAGAAGTAGTAATAAATTATACCCTTAGGATATCCTAAGAAATAGCATCTAGAAGTGCAAGGTTCTAACTTACATCGTTGTTTGCATACATGCACAGAAAAGTCTCAAACTCTAAAATGATTTAGGCTAGGCTTGTGCCTATATCACAACTCAAATGGGACTTTAGGTACAGACTTAGATGGGACCATATTCAGAATATAAATTGCAGTTTCGGTAAAACTCCAAAAGGATAAAGGAAACTCACTAAAAGTGAGCATAGTCCTGACAAGTATTCTTCTACTCGATCTGATCGAAGTTAGTATTGTTGTGATGTACCGGGATTTGTCAATTGTGAGACAATCCCTTCAGAAGTGAGATACCTTTTGAACTCATCTGACAAGTATTCTCTTCCTCGATATGATCAAAGTTAGTTGATGCATTTATCTAATTGTATTTCGACCTCTGCCTGAAACTCCTTGAACTTTTCAAATGTTTCAGACCTTTTACGCATTAAGTATATATAGCCATACCTAAAATAATCGTCAGTGAATGTCACAAAGTATTCAAAACCATATCTTGCTTGAATGTAACAAAGTATTCAAAATCATATCTCTCTTGAATGCTCATGGTTCCACACACATCAGTATGTATAAGTTCTAACAAACCATTTCTAAAGGGCTTCTTGGTCATCTTACCTTGTAGACATACAAGTTGGGTAAGGTTTGACCTTTAGAATTTCTAGTGGTCTATCTTTAACCAACATGTTAATCCTTTCCAAGTAAATATGACCTAATCTGAAATGCCATAGGTATGTAGAACTCACTAGAGTTCTTTTATTTTTCAAATCAATATTTGAAATCTCATTCATTTTCGCAAGCAAATTTAGAAAATACAAACCACTTTGCATATATCTTGAAATCATAAATTTATCATTAAAACGAATGGTGAGAAAAGTGTTAAAGGAAAAGGCATAACCGTCTTTAACTAACTTAGAGACTAAATAATATTTCTTTTGAAAGAAGGAATATGATAACAGTCCTTTAATAAAATACTACTAGAATCAAATTCTAAATTAAAGTCTCTAATAGCCATCGTTATGGCATTAGCTCCAATGCCCATCCTTAGCCGCATTTTATTCTTGTAAAGTCTTCTTGTCGTCTTGAACCCTTGTAACATATTATAGATGTGGACAGTGGATCCAGTATCCACCAACCATGAGTTGGATTGTTCTATTGACAAGCTTGATTCATAAACGACAAGAGTAGTAAAATTACCATCTTTAGGAGTTTCATCGACTTCTTCTTCAAATTAGCGGTATGCATGATAGATCCTCTTCCAGTGGCCCTCTTTCTTACAATAGAAGCATAGATCTTTGGGTTCTTCTTTCTTCTTCTGTATCTTCCCACCCTTGCCCTTAAGAGTCTTACCTTTATTGGCCTTCTTCGTTTTTCATTTGTTTTTAAAAGTCGAAGATTTGACTTCTGTAGCATTGACCTCACACTTTTGCTGCTTTTGAGTTTTCTTCGCCTCTTCTAACGTATTGCCTAGCATAGTTAATTCAACATCTAGTTTGTTCATGTTGAAATTGCAGATAAATGAGCTATAAGTCGATGGAAGAGAGTTCAGAATTGCATTCCTCTAGTATTTAAGAGTGAAGGAAGTATCCGAGATTCCAACTTCTGGTATAGATCACATCTTCATCACATGATTGATGACTGGAGTCTTTGTTGTCATATTGATATTATTGATAAGACCAACGAGCTTATGATAATCGTGCACATTAGTCTGACTTAAAAGCTCCTTTAACTTATCTATCATACCCTTGGCAGAGTTTATGCCTTTTATAAAGTCAATGATCGATTTTTTAACCGGTTCAAGAATGTACAATATAGCCTTAGAATCCCTCGAGTGGAAGTATTCATAGGCTTTTTGCTGATCATAGTCATCACGGTGGGTTTTTCAAAGCCTCCTTCTCAAGAACCACATACAGATGTTCTACCATTCGAGTAGCATCTTACTCAATCTTAGTAGTTTTATAGTTGTTTAACTCTTCAAATAATTTGTGAACTATTTAGGCGAACCAAATGATACCAAATACTCTTGGGAATCAGGCAAGGCCCGCGGCCCCACACCTTTCTATCTCTCAAAAGTAGAAACACTATTCTTTAGCAACACTCTTTCTATTTAGTAGATGATGTTTGTAATCCGTCTATGGAAGGGTTTGCTTGCCCGAGCCGGTTAGCCAGTCACCAAGAAATCAACAGACACAAGAGGATTTGATTTGAATATATCCATCAATAATTCAAGTGGAAGCATGACAATTGAATATCAATTGAATATTTAAATTTTGAGCCCACAAAATTCTGACCACTTTTATTTATTTATTTATTTTTACGTCGAGTGATTTGACCTTCTTGATTTTATAGATGCTTTTGCATGTAATGCACTTCTACCATAATCTCCCCCAATCTTCAATTTGGTAAGGGCTTTTTAACCTTAGGTTTTAATGGATTTTAAATTTATCATAACACATCACTAACAACTATTGAGGATTGGGAAACACAAATTTTTGGCCGCCACCTAGGATAAGGGCCTAGGACTCAGAGGGTGAATCCAATCCTTATGAAAGGGCTTAAAAGTTGGAATGGTTCGAGATAAGGGTAAGTGTCGATTATGGAAAAGGAAGTTGCTAGGCACCCTCTCCGTCGGTTGAACCGTCTTTCTATTAGATGCTTTAAGAACAAACATTCTACCTAATTAAGCTATACGTCATGCATGCTACATTATTGTTATACTATTAGTTACACTCCTACACACACATTAAAGGTCTACATTTTATCTACTTAATTGAGAGATTACATGTAACATCCTAAAATTTGAAGTAACTGAGCCCAAGGGTATGACCCAGCTCACAGCAGGAATTGGGTTGTCTTGTTGTGGATCCATGAAATCCAGAAGTAAAAGAAAGAATTAGCCTAACCCACAAACCTAGGAAAGGAGTACAAGTGGTTAGAAGAGAGGTGGGATCAGTCCCACATTGGCTGGACTTGCAAGCCAAGAGGTAGGATAGCTACTGGATCATAGAGGAGAGATCCAGCAGGTCCTACAGAGGCAAATTGGCCAGCCGGTTTGGGTGACAAAATTCAAAAAATTAGGGTTTTTCTTCTATGGACCCCACCCCTTTGCAGCATGACTCTATCCACTTACACCATGTGTATAGGCATATTTAAGGGTCATGATTCACTGTTTACCTCAATGAGCAGTGAGGTCTACATAAATATATTGAATTCTACAGTTGTAAATTAAATAGGCTAATTTTAGGGTTTCTAGCCTGTTTTGGGCTAAATAAAGATGATTTAGGTTGCTACTGCACACTCTTATTACTGTATGATTCGATGGAAACTAGAGAAGAAGGAAAGTAGAGGAAGAAGGAAGGAGAAGAAGAAGGAAGGGGAGGTGTTGCTGCTGCCCTAGGGAGTTGCTGCCCTGAGGAAGAACTGCTGTTGTTGTTCTCAGAGTGCTGCCAAAGGAAACCCTAGGTCTGCCAGTGAGTTGTCACTGATAGAACTATGCCTGGAGCTGGATAGCTACACTGGAATACACACCTGCAAGCTTCAGACACCCAAGAGAGGTAATTTACCTGACTTACACCAGTGAATTTAGCAAGGGTAGAATTTGGCCAGGGGTAGGGTTCCTATTTGATTTAAATTGGTAGTGGGGAATTGGCTATAGGAACTCAATTTAGCTTTCCACAGTAAAAGGCCCAATTTTAGGACCTCAATTGGGACCCAATTGGTTGTAGAGTTGTCCAAGAAACCCTAGGTCATAGGGCTTTTACCAATTAAGCTAAATTGAAAGTAATTGGTGGTGGGGTTGAGTCCCACATAACCTCAATTCTATTGAAAAAAAAAAAGTATTATTTATAGTTGGGTCACCTAGGGTGGAAATTTGAAAATTTGAAACCCAACTGACCTTATGCCTTATATTGAAAACCCAAATTGGAAGTAGAAATCCCATAAATTATTTTTCACTTAATTAGATATGTAGAGGTGAATATTTGACTAGGATAAGCCTTAGTCTGCTCAGTTGGATTGGAATCCTAGCTGGTTCCCAAGAAACCCCAATACGAACAATTCAACTGCAGTAGAGTTCAGGTGAAATAGACTAAAATTGATCAATTTAATCCCTTACCCATGCCCAACATGTTTAGAAGACCTTGTAGGACATATTTGGAAGCACAGGACTCGAGAAAATTACCCGAAAGAATTCTACCCGAATGGTAGTAGAATTCTGCTGGCAAAGGAACCCATTCCGCTAGCAGAACCGACCAATTGGTTTGGCCCTAGCAATTCTGCTAGTTAAAGCCAAGAATATTAGTTGCATGCCTGGCTATGTGTTTTTGGTTCCAATTAATCTAGGAGGGTGTATGGGGTATAGAAGTAAATTCAGTGACCCAAGATAGGGGAGGAAATACCCCAAGTAAAAAGGATGAAATGTAGGATGTCTATGTGGGCCCTAGCTGTGTTGTAAACCTCACTCGGTCAAACTAAGAGGCTTTAGAGGTTACATACCATTTCAATTGGTATCAGGTGACCTAGTTGTTGTATATTGGTTCCAATAGGCCAAACATGAAACTCTGGCTATGTCGTTGGGTAAGTGGCCTACATAGGTGTTGGAATCTGAAATGGTATGCTAGCTTGGTTAGCTAGGTTAGATACTAATCGGAATCAACCTCGCTCGATAATAGGGTTGGATTCTAGTAAGGGAATTTAGTTTGGTCTTAGGAAGTAAAAGCCAATTACGATGAATAAAATGAAATTAACCTTGCATACGAATTGTTAACTTAGGATCCTAACATATTCCATGAGGATACGTGTGACTGGAAATTCAACGAAAGAACATCAAATTTGGGTATCAAGGTGAGTAGGTGATTGTTTTTTTTTACGTAGCTTTTCTAAACTTTTATATTTTGCATGCTCATATGTATTATGCTGGAAACCATGTTTTGGATTTATTTGATTTTATATAAAACTATATATATAAATTGCACATGTAGCATGATTTTATCGAGATTGATGTGATCGAGGTTTTATATATGTGTAGTACTGCAATTGTGTGGTGATGATTGTAATATTGACGATCTGAGGCACGGAGTGGCCGAGGTATGGATTCCAATGCCGTCCGCTCAGAGGTTAGTTTTACAGTTTGTGACCATAGATGTATGATTGGATGCTATGATCGCTATGGATGCATATAGATTACTTATGATTAGGATTCACATCGCAGAACTATAACCCCTTGTCAATAGGGGGTTAGGTATTGGCAAATCCCACTCGGTGGTAGGTCATGGAGGATTACTACGTCCATATACGACATAATGTATTCTGAGAGGGCACAACATGGTATGACGTACTGTACGCATGGCTATCGGATAACATGGGAGACCAATGATGGTGTGGGATTCTGGGACTATGGCTGTTAGGGGTTACTATTTAGGGGTTAGCTGGGAGGACTGAGGTTCTTTTAGGGACTGGCTGATTCCTACTTACAACTGGCTTGTATCTCTGAGGCCCGACATACTGGGAAGGAGATACCACCTACGTTGCTTATATTATTTATACCAACATATGGAACTTAGTAGCCATAATGGATATAGTAAAGTTAAATGGATCATGCGGATTATATATAGGGACTTTTGATATAGCTTGTGTGTGAGCATGTAATTGCATCATATTTGGATGTGTGTGCTTGCCTGCTCACCCCTCACTGGGCTTGTGAAGCTCATCCCTCGTTGATTTTAATCTTTTCAGATGGGCAGGTGATCAGTACCAATTGTGAGGCCGTGTCTGGGAGACACTGTGAAGCTGGATGAATTTTCCTTCTATTAGTATATTTATTATTAATGGATTGTAAAATATAAATAGTATTGTAACTTGTGGGAAATTTTTGTAATGGGCCTGTATTAATTGTATCACTTTTTTTTTTATCACCATGTATATGCATTTTATAGATTGTATATACGTACTTTGATCTATGATAGATAATCTCAAAAGTTTGTGAGGATGGTAAACTATCTGTGATCCTTGTGAAGGTAGGCTGACTAGGTTGGGGAATCCAGTGCCGTATACCTTAACCTAGATTTGAGGCAGGGTGTGACAAGATGGTATCAAAGTGGGAGGCTCTCTACTAATCGTCACAAATATTGAGATTATAGGTATCATGGTGATCATGTAGGAAATGAAATAAAATCTTAAGATAAGTGCATAAATAGTAGAAACAAGTAGCAACTTAATGTTGGAACAAGAATTCGGAAACTATATATATATATATATATATATATATAAGATTAACATCCAGATTTACATTCACTACACAAAAAGGATTACATTTCTACTGATATAGAAAACTTAAGACTAAGAGAAACATAAGATAGAGGGAAAAAAAAAGAGATAGAGAGAAACACCATAACAAAAGGGGGACTACAACTGACATAGTAGTCACAATCTAAGTACATCAACACAGAAACTAGAGCCAAGACACTAAGATTGTAATACCCTACTTCTTAAACCCGGTCTGATTACACGGTTGAACCGGTTTATCTATGTAGGACCCGAACCGGAGAGAGTTAGAGCGGGCTCCTTATGGACTATGATGGTAAGGGTGACCTTAAACACTGCAGGCTGACAAGTCCGAGCCAGTGCTAGAAGAGACGGGAGTACCCAAGCCGTGTACATGCACCTATCATAAGGCCATGTACGGATAAATCAGGTATTGTAGTCGTATATTAAGGCGTGTACGTATATTACATCGTATGCTAGGGGTGGGGTTCACGAGGCCCGAACTCGTCAAAATCCCAAGTTTTGGCCTCAGTGGCGATGTGTGGGCGACCCACCCACCGAAAGTGACCCATCCATGTGAACTATTCAGTTATTTAGGAAGTATATATATATATATAGCATTTATGATTTTCTTTTCTTTTCATTTATGATACCTGTACGTTGGTGAGGATAGTAAAGAGGAGAGAGAAAAGAAAGGGAAGAAGAAGGGAAGAGAAGGAAGAGGAAGAAGAGAAGGATTTCAGCGCCAAGCTTGATCTTCCCATTCCGGCCGGAGAGTGATCTTCAACTCTAGATCTACATTTAGAGGTAAGCAACGTTGGGTTTCTTAAACATTCACCATACCCAAGTATAAACCCTTGATTCGAGTAGGGTTTCTTGAGATCTTGTAAATCCCCTTTGAAATGATGAATCTAAGGTTTAATAGATGATTTATGTATTGATCTTGAAGGATTTGAAGAGGTATTGCCAAGGTTGGAGAAGCATTGTGGGTTTGAAGTGATTTTGGGGTTTTGAAGGTGTTCTTGAGCAAAGAAGATAAGATGGTTTCCCATCACTTGAATCTAACCTAGATCTAGGTTAGAACCATCCTATAAGACTTTGAAAGTGTGAAGAATGGGTTGGGAAAAGCCCCCATTTGAATCCCCAAAGAATGGAGGAAGTTAGGAAGAACAGAGTTTCCCGCAAGACCGTGGGTAGGACCGTGGGTCATCTGCTCCCTGTGAGCACCCACCTAAGAGGGCAGGGCCTTCGGGCACAACCGGCGGGCTAACCGGCGGACCACCCGCCAGAGGTCTTAACAGGCCCGGCCTAATCGGTGGGCGACCGATGGGCCAATCGGTGGGCCAGCCTAACCGCCGGTCAAACCGTGGGCCAAACCATGGCATGACGCCACTGTCGACCTACCGAGTGGCCCCAAGGTGATTCTTACGCTCGATTGGACCCAAATCGGACGTCGACCTTCTTTAACGCTCTAAACATGATTTTGTCATCGGATCTCGTTAATTTTGATTCCAAATGGTGAAGTACTAACCCCGCCACTCATGTTAGGTTCACCAAATCCCCACGCCTCAGCACCGGATCTCACCCGTACCGAACAGGAATCCTTGTACACTATAGGTAAGTGGGGAGAGGACGTTTGGCCTTGTTTCAAGGCATTGTTTGGCATTCATTTACTTGTATCTAGTCTAGTCATGCCATCATGAATATGCTATGTAGATTAGTCATCCTCACATTGTTATGCATGTGTATTATGTTTACTTTCTAAATGCCAAGTGATGAGATGCTTATGTGATTGAATGTTGCCATCATTGTGCATAATGCATTGATAGACTAGATGCCATAGTCGACTTGGAAACGAGTGCATTGGTGGCCCGTGGTATGGGACGCGGAGGCACTATGCAATCATACTATTGTCATATAGGAGCATACGGTTTAGGATTTCACCTTCCTGCTTACTGACCCTTCCCAACAGGTTGAGGTGTTGGGTTACCATTTGGGGAAGCAAGTGGTCGCGTTGTCGTCACCGTGGCTGTTAGACATAACGCCTTGGGTCAATAGGACAATGCAACCGTGGTACATTCAAGAGGGCCAATCGATCGCTTTTAAATTGCTAGAGTCAAGACCTTTAATTTCGTCATTTACTTTTTCGTTGAGAGCCGGTGGTCGGCATTGTTTTTATTTTTGAGTACTCACGGTGGGCCTTCCACAGCCCTATGGGCGATCGCAGATGGAGTTCGCGTCGCATCGGAGTATACAAGACCGTGGCTGTAGTAGCACTAAACCAAAGACTTAGTAATGTTGCTTAGGTGGATGTGAATTAAAATGTATTGCATAGCATGTAGTACATATGATGTGTTTTGCTGTGTGGACTGCTGTGTGGTCCATCTTTCCACTTACTGAGCTAGTGAGCTCATCCCACGTGTGCATCCCTTTTTAGATGATTTTGCAGGTCATACATCTGAAGAGCACGGGGTGGGTCCCACTATCGAGTTCCCCGAGGAGGACTGGTGGGCCCCTGAGGAGTTAGAGCACGGCACTGAATGCTCGTGCGAGAGTTATGCTGCGGGACCGCAGTTCTGATGCCGAGCTGAGCTCCACTTTGAGGCTGAGCTGAGCTCTACCATATGATGCCAAGCTGGTCTCAAACCTTGATGCCGAGCTGAGCTCTAGCCCTTGATACCGAGCCGAGCTGTATACTCTGATTTTTGATGGTTTCCTTTATGTACTTGATATGTAAATTGTACTATAATTGTGTAAATATCATGCCTTCGGGCCCATATGTATATAACTATTGTATCACAATTCGGGTATCAAGTATTATGGAAATATTCACAGGTAAACCTAGTCTTCTGCTGATCTGATAAGCTTTTAATATTTATGTGTATGCTATGGTGGAATACATGACGATGATCCCGGCGGTTTGGGTTAACGTGTTAACTGATCACCGCCGGTTCGTGTGAACGGGGTGTGACAACGGTGGTATCAGAGTGCGATGCTCTGCTCCACTCACAGCATACCATTAGAATCCCGTAGACTCTATAATAGGGAAATGGGGTTGGGTTAATATAAAAGCTTTAAAGAATAAAAGCCAAAGAAAGAAGTATTAAAAAGGGTTGCATTAGATGTTGCATTCATGGCATGCGGGAGAGTAGATAAAAGGTAAATAAGTTGATGTTATAACCTATCGAGTACTAGTTTGACGAAATTTCGACAGCATAACGACGTAAAATGGGATTTCCAAAAAAATTTTCACACAAACACCTGATAAATAATATATTCATATGACAATGATCAAAAGTAGCAAAATACACCACAACTAAACTACACAAGTATTCCACATATGAATTCACCACAAAAAAATCACTATCAAAATATATTATTCCACAAACGATTCCAGTTACAGTGCAAATACAAGGAATAAGAAGAAATGAAATATACAACAAGGTCCACAAAAAGAAAAATAGATAAAAGTGGTGTGGGCGAGCTAAGCCCTCATTGGTCATCGCTGCGCATCAATGATCACCACGCTTGCCGGAGGTCTAGAGTTGACGCGAGGCGGTGGTCGAGTAGTTGAATCTCGGTTCACTAGCCGATCGCCTCCGTAGTCGGCCAAAATCTGCTGACATGGAGTTGGCCGTGGTGCTCAAGTCCTGGCCCAGTTGGAGAAAGGAGTTCTCCAAAGTAGCCTGTCTCTCCAGGATGCGTTCCTCCCTGGAGGCACTCTCGTCCAACCTTCTCAGTAGCTGAACTTGGCCATCCTGCAAGGCCCGCATGGTGGACATCATGCCCTCAAAGTCGTATGCACCACCCTCAGGTGGTGGGGCTCTCTGCTGTGTGGCTGCAGCTCTAGAGGGACTAGGATCGAGACCTCTCGACTCCTGAGGCATGTCACCACCCACCAGATCATCCTCCTCGCCCTGAGGAACGTAGTCCTCATCCTCCTCACTGGACTCCTCCTCCATGGGAACATCCTCCATAGGGGCAGCCCTCCTACCCCTACCTCTCGAGCCCGCCTGAGGTGTATCTATGAGGGTATGGAGACCCATCTTCGGAGGTTGCCCTGCCGAACCTATCAGCCGAGTCTCCCTCCTCGCGCCAAGTCCACCCCGAAGAACTCGAAGATCCTAGTGAGGATCCTTCTATAGGGGAATCCCCCATCCTCAGGGTGGGAAGTGTGGTGCTCCATCGTCTTGAGAATGATGTACAGCAAGAACAAGTGCTCGACATCTCCCTCTGCGGCCGTGTAGATACAAAATGCGATGAAGGCTGCCATGAAACCCACCTGGTTCCGATGACCTCCTTTGGGGAGCAGGTTGAACTGGACCAAACGGGCAAATAAACGAACCTCGGGGGAGAAGGACGCCTCGACTTGGACGTATCGCCGCAGATGGTCTCAGATGAAGTCCGCGTCTCCAAGCTCATGAATGGTCCGAGGCTTACTCCGGGAGGATCGAGTATCGGTGCCTACCGCCGATATGCCCAAGATGTTGGCCAAGGTATCCACAGCCACCGGATGTCACCCCTTCACCAAGTCGACTATGGTGAACTCCCCGACGGATAAGACACTCCAAGTTGCGGTAGAACCGACGGACTAGATGCTCGTAGCATGGACGGTCCACGGAGGATAGACTCCCACCAAAGGTCGAGAACCTCTCCGAAGCCGAGCCTTGTGGAAGTCGCCGATACCACGGTCTTCTCCCTCATCACCGACCTCTTCAAGAAAGCCGCCGGCTGCCCTCTCGCACTATAGAAGAGCTCCTCATCATAGTCCGAAGGGTCAAACCGGGCAGGTCCAGATCTCCCTGTGCGGGGGGCTGAAGAGCTGGTTTCCGCACTCTTTCGCTTAGAAGCGGTAGTCTTACGTCGAACGCCAGAGGAAGAGGGTCCCTTGCCGGTGCGAGATGACATCCTGGCAAGAAGAAAAGAAAGCGGGGTGAGTAAAGAAAGGAAAATGACAGCAGTAAAGGGAAGCCCAAAACCAAAATTCTCGCACAATGGAAAAGGTGACAAGCTAGAAATGATAGGGAGCCTATGGACATGATGCACGGTAGGTGACAAAGCGGGGATACATGATAAAACGGCAAAACGACAGCAAAGAGCATATTTAACATGAGGGGATTTGATTCCAATGCGTAAATTCAAACACAATGGAGTACAACTTGAAACCATAGGTCTAAGACGAAATGCCTTGGTAGCGGAATCATGAATATACAAAAAGATACCCAAATAGGCTGTGGAGGTCCACAAATACCAAGTGTGTGATGGAAATTAAGGAAACCCAATACAAAAGAGGAGTTTTTCATGAGGAGACATGGGGATTCCAAGCAAAAGAGACATTTCACAAGTTCTATAGCATGTTAAGCACAAATCAAGTATAATGCATCACAAATGAATCATTAATTGGAGAAAAAGAGCGAGAATTGAAGAAATCCCCAAATTTGGAAACCTAGGGCACGATTTGGGGTTTTTCTCCAAATGAGGAGATAAAATCCTAATAAACTACAAATGACCACAAGAGAAGCATCACAATCACATGGAAACACTATTCTATGGAGAGGAATATGGAAAGAAAGCCTAGACTAAAGTCTACACATGCATTTTTACCCCCAAATGAAAATTCTGAGAGAGGAGAAGGAAAAACTTACTTGGAAGTGAGAGATGTAAATCTTCTCAAAAGGCACCGAGTTGATGAGTAGAGTCGCAAGTAGAAGCGCCGAGGAGACCTCCAAGATCGCCCAAGGAAGAGAGGGAGAGAGAGAAAGAAGTTGGGGAAGAGATAAGATGACAGGTCCCAGAGGTCTCGCTCGTGTTTTTACTGGCCAGACCGGGCCCGACGGCTGCCCCACCCACCGTGCCACTGCTCGCTTGAGGTCTGGGATCAAGGGTTTACCCACCGGCAGCCCAATCGTTGTGTAAACTTGGGAAATTTTGAAATTTTTTTTTTCTTTTATATATTATTATTATTATTATTCCTATGTTAATGTGTTATGGTCGAGGGACCATTGGCATACGCTGGGGCATTGGCCTCAGATCTCGAATTAAGTTGTGGTTAATTGTAGGCTATCATACACTACAATACCCCATGTGATGGCATATAATTGTGTGTCAAATCAATTCTACGGTGTTTAACCAATATGTGTGTGATATGTTCCGGTAAGGAACGATGGTACATACTAGATCCGTAGCAATGCCCGAGGTACCTCACGTGGTCCTCGTCCGGCCGGTCGACCACCAATCCTGTGGAGGTCCCGCCTGGGCAAACTCACCTCCACTACCTCCAGAGACCCTTGGTCAGTGGGCACATGGGGACCCACCTATGACTACACTTCCGACCCTCCACCGTCATTACTCCGGAGATGTTGCTACTATAATTCAAAGAATACAATAAAGTTTTTCAAAGAACAAATGCTTCAACAATGAAGCATTTATGACTGCTATTCAGCAACAATTGGACCTTTCTCAATCAGGTCATCCTCCCCGGGTACTCACTCCACAGGACCAGCCTGTAAGGTCGGGAACGGGACCACAAGTGGGGGGTACACCTCCAATCCCACCATTCAGTGTTCCTCAGTATGGGGTGCCTCCCCCATATTCTTACTATCCGGCTTATGCTCCTAACTTCCCACCGATGAATAATACGTCAAAGGTAGTGGAGTCATTCAAGAGGAACTTACCACCGGTATTCTCCAAGGTGGGGAGTGATCCTCTAGAACCGGACCAATGGATCCAAAAACTAGAGAAAATATTTGAGGTGCTTGAGTGCACGGACGCACAGAAACTCATTTATGCTGGGTTGCAACTCAAGAAGGAGGCAAATTCTTGGTGGCAAGCCTCCAAGCCCATATTGCTAGCTACCCATCCAGAATCCACTTGGGAACAGTTCAAGGAGTTGTTCTTGGACAACCATTATCCGCGCAGCTTCAGAGACTGCAAGGAGACTGAGTTTATGGCTTTAACTCAAGGAGGTAAGACTGTCCCTGAGTACCAACAACAATTGAGAGTTTGTTCCATTTTGCCCCAAGGCATATGAGGATAGCTGAAGAGAAGGCTGCAAGATTCCTAAAGGGCCTAAAAGCATCCATTGGGTCCAGATTGAGGTCTTGGATTTGACGACTATGGCCGAGAAAGTGTAAGGCCAAGACCATGGAGGATAAGCAAGGGGAGAACAGTCCTCACCCTCGGACTGTGGAAGAGAACAAACCCATTTTCGGATATGGGAAACTCCTCCAAGGCATACCGCGGATTGTACAGTTCTGGGCCCATGTATAGGCAGCCCTATAGGCCATCTGGCTACCCTCCTAGACCAGCTGGTGGTTCGGGTTCCACCTCTTTTCGCCCGAACACTAGTGCGGCACCTACAGCTCCAGGGCCACCTCGACCTCCATCTGCAATGGAGAAAGTGTAGAGGGGCCCCGCCCCAGTCCCGACATCTCAGATTCACTGCTTCAACTGCCATTCATATGGGCATTATGCAAAAGACCTGCGGTCGATTCAGCCTTGCTCCTCCAATTCCCCTTTTGCATACCGACCTCCCTTAGCTCGTGGGAATCAACCGTAGGGAAGGATGTATGCTCTATCAGCCGAGAAAGCTGAGGCCAGTACAGAAGTAGTAGCAGGTACATTTTAAATTAAGAAATTCATTATGATTAATATTGATGACCTGCTGAAATTATATGCATTGTTACACTAGGTATCCTATCCATATCAGGCATACCAGCCTACGTTTTATTTGATTCAGGAGCTACTCATTCTTTTGCATCTAAGAGATTTGCAGAGAAACTTGGGATGTCACCCAGGATCCTAGATCACGGAATGATTGTTAGTATGACTACGGGTAAAGTTACACAGTTGAAGGAGGTATATGGGTCGTGCCTAGTGAAAATTAGTGGGAAGAACTTTGATGCACAACTCATTAAGTTTAATATGTAGAATTTTGATGTTATACTGGGTATGGATTGGTTGTCGGCTCATCAAGCTAATGTGATCTGTGCTGAAAAGCTGATTAGGGTGACAGATGACGAAGGGAAAGAATTGGTATACCAAGCAGATAAAATGAAAAGGGTGAGGAAGGTCCTTGTCTCTGCTCTTCAAGCGATAAAATTGTTAGAAAATGGATGTCAGGGTTACTTAGCATCGGTACTTGATGTTGATGCAAGGATTACACCTCTAGAAGAGGTAAAGGTGGTTAAAGAGTTTCCTAACGTTTTCCCAGATGATCTGATGCATTTACCACCTGATAGAGAGTTGGAATTTGCCATAGATTTGACTCGGAGCAGCTCCAGATTTAAGGCTCCAATGTGATGGCACCAATGAATTGAAGGAGTTACGTATGCATAGTGTGAACTCATCGAAAGGGGTTTATTCGCTCTAAGTGTTTCACCTTGGGGTGCCCCTGTTGTTTGTCAAGAAGAAGGATGGCAGGCTTGTGTATGTGCATCGATTACCGGAATTAAATAAGCTAACCATTAAGAACCAAAGATCCATTGCCACGCATTGATGATCTATTTGACCACGCGTGGAGCCAGGTATTTTCAAAGATAGACCTTCGTCAGCTATCATCGCCTAAAGATAAAAAGCATACATACCAAGACAAGATTTAGGACTCTGTATGGTCACTATGAGTTCTCGGTGTTATCTTCGGGGTTTAAACCCAAAGCACCGCATCATTCATGGATCTAATGACTCGAGTATTTCAGGATGTGCTCGATAAATGGGTAATTTTTTTATTGATGACATCTTGATCTACTCCAAGACCGAAGAGGAGCACACTCAACACTTGAGAATGGTGTTACGAGGTTGAGAGAACAATTGTTTGTCAGTGAAGTGTGAATTCTGCTTGAACAAGTTGGATTCCTCAACGAGTATCTAAAGCCGAATCAAGTAGATCCCGATAAGGTGAAAGCAGAGGGAATGGGAAAGCCCCAAGAATGTCACCAAATTAGAAGCTTCTTGTTATTGGATACTACCAGCGCTTCATCGAGAATTTCCCTAATCTCAAAGACCAATGACTAAATTAACCAAAAGGTGTGAAATTCAATGGGCAGAGGAATGTGGGAAGAGTTTCCAGAATTGAAGAAGAGGTTGGTGTCACCCTTGTGTTGACCATCCCTCAAGGCACAGTGGAATGACAGCCTACATCGACAAGCTTCCAAAGTTGGTTTGGGTTGCCTCATACAACCCGTAAAGTAATAGGGTTTCATCCCGACAACCAAAGGAGTATGAGAAGAACTATCCCACTCATGACTTAGAACTAGTCATACCATTTTTGCCCTTAAGATTTGGCGACATTATTTGTATGGGGAGAAGTGTGAGATATATAAAGGGTCAAAAGTCCAAGTACTTCTTCACCCGTAAAGGGTTTGAACATGAGATGAGGAGATGGCTTGAGCTCATAAAGGATTATGATCATGACATTCACGTGACGGATACTCAAAAGAGAGAGAGAGGGTTCGTTGCCTCTTTTTAGGTTTAAATAGTTGAGAGATTTATCGGGCATAACGGTCTTTTTTTCTCTCAAATTAGTTTCTAGAAACGACCAAACAAGTCAAAATTGTTTCATCAAAATTGTTTCTAGAATTATAAATAGGCATAAATTTTTATTTATATTTCTAGAAACGGATGAAACGGAACAAATTTATCAAATGCTTGTTGGGTTGTTTCTCCGTATCTGGGAACAAGAAAACTCATAAATGGCAAAAACGGAACATTGCCAAACGGCGCCTAAATTTGTTGTGAACGTAGGGTTCATCCATGTTTTGTTCAAAGCCAAACATTTTGACTATTTAATCAAAACAGATGTTCCAACTTCTAGAAGCCTGTTTGAGACCATAAATAGATCTCTACAATTTGCACACTTTTTTTCTCATCAACATCTGATGCAATGAGATTTTTTCATCAAGAAATCCATTAAGAAACGCAGTTTGCACATCCATCTATCAGATTTCATTATCAAAGTATGCTACGGTTGTTAACGATATTCTAATTGATTTTATCATCGCTATTGGAGAAAAGGTTTCTTCATAATAATATATTCCCTCTTGCTGGGTATAATCTTTAGCTACCACTCTTGCTTCGAGTCTTTCAAAACTCCTATCCACGCCTCTCTTCCTCTTGAAGATCCACTTACATCTAATGAGTTTAATGCTTGTGGTGGATCAAGAGTCCGTCGACTTAGTTTGAGTGTATTGAAAATCAATTTTAGAGTGCATAGCTTCCAACCACTTATTTACATCAACATCTTTGAGTGCCTCCAATAATTATGTATCAACATCCGCTTCAAAGGAGACCATGTTGAATTCTTTCAAGATATCTTCTTCAAGAAGAAAAGTGGACATTTAGGTGGCCTCATAGACATCCCACTACGCCCAAGCTTTTGAGTACTAGTGTGTAAGGTTTATGTTAGATGGTTCGACCGCATGCACATGACACAAGCATATAAGAGTCTTCTTCTATAACCACAAGTTCAGTTATTTTGGACTTAAGATCTTCCTCAATAAAAGTAACATATTTACTTATGATGACCTTTTGGTCGGTGGGGTTATAAAAGTAGTAATAAATTATACCCTTAGGATATCCTAAGAAATAGCATCTAGAAGTGCAAGGTTCTAACTTACCTGTCTGTTGTTTGCATACATGCACAGAAAAGTCTCAAACTCTAAAATGATTTAGGCTAGGCTTGTGCCTATATCACAACTCAAATGGGACTTTAGGTACAGACTTAGATGGGACCATATTCGAATATAAATTGCGCTTCGGGTAAAACTCAAAAGGATAAAGGAAACTCAAAAGTGAGCATAGTCCCGATAAGTATTCTTCTACTCGATCCGATCGAAGTTAGTATTGTTGTGATGTACCGATTTGTCAATCAGAGACAATCCTTGAAGTGAGATACCTTTTGAACTCATCTCGACAAGTATTCTTCCTCGATATGATCAAAGTTAGTTGATGCATTTATCTAATTGATTCACCTCTACCAAAACTCCTTGAACTTTTCAAATGTTTCAGACCTTTACGCATTAAGTATATATAGCCATACCTAAAATAATCACAGTGAATGTCACAAAGTATTCAAAACCATATCTTGCTTGAATGTAACAAAGTATTCAAAATCATATCTCTCTTGAATGCTCATGGTTCCACAACACATCAGATGTATAAGTTCTAACAAACCATTTCTAAAGGGCTTCTTGGTCATCTTACCTTGTAGACATACAAGTTGGGTAAGGTTTGACCTTTAGAATTTCTAGTGGTCTATCTTTAACCAACATGTTAATCCTTTCCAAGTAAATATGACCTAATCAAATGCCATAGGTATGTAGAACTCACTAGAGTTCTTTTATTTTTCAAATCAATATTTGAAATCTCATTCATTTCGCAAGCAAATTTAGAAAATACAAACCACTTTGCATATATCTTGAAATCATAAATTTATCATTAAAACGAATGGTGAGAAAAGTGTTAAAGGAAAAAGGCATAACCGTCTTTAACTAACTTAGAGACTAAATAATATTTCTTTTGAAAGAAGGAATATGATAACAGTCCTTTAATAAAATACTACTAGAATCAAATTCTAAATTAAAGTCTCTAATAGCCATCGTTATGGCATTAGCTCCAATGCCCATCCTTAGCCGCATTTTATTCCTGTAAAGTCTTCTTGTCGTCTTGAACCCTTGTAACATATTATAGATGTGGACAGTGGATCCAGTATCCACCAACCATGAGTTGGATTGTTCTATTGACAAGCTTGATTCATAAACGACAAGAGTAGTAAAAATTACCATCTTTAGGAGTTTCATCGACTTCTTCTTCAAATTAGCATGTATGATAGATCCTCTTCCAAAGGGCCCTCTTCTTACAATAGAAGCATAGATCTTTTGTTCTTCTTCTTCTTCAGATCTTCCCACCCTTGCCCTTAAGAGTCTCTTACCTTTATTGGCCTTCTTCGCTTTTCATTTGTTTTAAAAGTCGAAGATTTGACTTCAGAGCATTGACCTCACACTTTTGCTGCTTTTGAGTTTCTTCGCTTCTAACGTATTGCCTAGCATAGTTAATTCAACATCTAGTTTGTTCATGTTGAAATTGCAGATAAATGAGCTATAAGTCGATGGAAGAGAGTTCATAATTGCATTCCTCTAGTATTTAAGAGTGAAGGAAGTATCCAGAGATTCCAACTTCTGGTATAGATCACATCTTCATCACATGATTGATGACTGGAGTCTTTGTTGTCATATTGATATTATTGATAAGACCAACGAGCTTATGATAATCGTGCACATTAGTCTGACTTAAAAGCTCCTTTAACTTATCTATCATACCCTTGGCAGAGTTTATGCCTTTTATAAAGTCAATGATCGATTTTTTAACCGGTTCAAGAATGTACAATATAGCCTTAGAATCCCTCGAGTGGAAGTATTCATAGGCTTTTTGCTGATCATAGTCATCACGGTGGGTTTTTCAGAAGCCTCCTTCTCAAGAACCACATACAGATGTTCTACCATTCGCAGTAGCATCTTACTCAATCTTAGTAGTTTTATAGTTGTTTAACTCTTCAAATAATTTGTGAACTATTTAGGCTAACCAAATGATACCAAATACTTGGGAATCAGCAAGGCCCGCGTCTCAAGACCTTTCTATCTCTCAAAAGTAGAAACACTATTCTTTAGCAACACTTTTCTATTTAGTAGATGATGTTTGTAATCCGTTTATGGAAGGGTTTGCTTGCCCGAGCCGTTAGCCACTACCAAGAAATCAATACACAAGAGGATTTGATTTGAATATATCCATCAATAATTCAAGTGGAAGCATGACAATTGAATATCAATTGAATATTTAAATTTTGAGCCCACAAAATTTGACCACTTTTATTTATTTATTTATTTTTACGCCGAGTGATTTGACCTTCTTGATTTTATAGATGCTTTTGCATGTAATGCACTTCTACCATAATCTCCCCAATCTTCAATTTGGTAAGGGCTTTTAACCTTAGGTTTTAATGGATTTTAAATTTATCATAACACATCACTAACAACTATTGAGGATTGGGAACATAAATTTTGGCCGCCACCTAGGATAAGGGCCTAGGACTCAGAGGGTGAATCCAATCCTTATGAAAGGGCTTAAAGTTGAATGGTTCAGATAAGGGTAAGTGTCGATTATGGAAAAGGAAGCGCTAGGCACCCTCTCCCGCCGGTTGAACCGCTTTCTATTAGATGCTTTAAGAACAAACATTCTACCTAATTAAGCTATACGTCATGCATGCTACATTATTGTTATACTATTAGTTACACTCCTACACACACATTAAAGGTCTACATTTTATCTACTTAATTGAGAGATTACATGTAACATCCTAAAATTTGAAGTAATCGAGCCCAAGGGTATGACCAAATTTCACAGCAGAATTGGGTTGTCTTGTTGTGGATCCATGAAATCCAGTAAAAGAAAGAATTAGCCTAACCCACAAACCTAGGAAAGGAGTACAAGTGGTTAGAAGAGAGGATCAGTCCCACATTGGCTGGACTTGCAAGCCAAGAGGTAGGATAGCTAATGGATCATAGAGAGAGATCCAACAGTCCCAGAGCAAATTGGCCACCGTTTGGGTGACAAAATTCAAAAATTAGGTTTTTCTTCTATGGACCCCACCCCTGCAAAGATGACTCATCCACTTACACCATGTGTATAGGCATATTTAAGGGTCATGATTCACTGCTTACCTCAATGAGCAAAGGAGGTCTACATAAATATATTGAATTCTACATTAAATTAAATAGGCTAATTTTAGGTTTCATTCGCTTTGGGCTAAATAAAGATGATTTAGGTTGCACACGCACACTTTTATTATCAGATGATTCGATGGAAACTAGAGAAGAAGAAAGTAGAGGAAGAAGGAAGGAGAAGAAGAAGGAAGGGGAGGTGTTGTCACGCCTAGGAGTTGCTTCGCCCGAGGAAGAACTGCTGTTGTTGTTCTCGTGAGTGTCGCCAAAGGAAACCCTAGGTCTCCAGCAAAGGAGTTGTCATGATAGAACTATGCCTGAGCTGGATAGCTACACCGAATACACACCGCAAGCTCGCACACCCAAGAGAGGTAATTTACCGACTTACACCAAAGGAATTTAGCAAGGGTAGAATTTGGCCAGGGTAGGGTTCCTATTTGATTTAAATTGGTAGGGAATTGGCTAGGAACTCAATTTAGCTTTCCACAAGAAAAGGCCCAATTTTAGGACCTCAATTGGGACCCAATTGGTTGTAGAGTTGTCCAAGAAACCCTAGGTCATAGGGCTTTTACCAATTAAGCTAAATTGAAAGTAATTGGTGGGGTTGAGTCCCACATAACCTCAATTCTATTGAAAAAAAAAGTATTATTTATAGTTGGGTCACCTAGGTGGAAATTTGAAAATTTGAAACCCAACCGACCTATGCCTTATATTGAAAACCCAAATTGGAAGTAGAAATCCCATAAATTATTTTTCACTTAATTAGATATGTAGAGGTGAATATTTGACTAGGATAAGCTTTAGTCCTCATTGATTGGAATCCAGCTGGTTCCCAAGAAACCCCAATACGAACAATTCAACGCAGAGAGTTCAGTGAAATAGACTAAAATTGATCAATTTAATCCCTTACCCATGCCCAACATGTTTAGAAGACCTTGTAGGACATATTTGGAAGCACAGACTTTATAGGTCATCTGAAAGAATTCTACCCGAATGGTAGTAGAATTCACGGGCAAAGGAACCCATTCGCTAGCGTAACCGACCAATTGGTTTGGCCTCAGCATTCTGCTAGTTAAAGCAAGAATATTAGTTGCCCGGCTATGTGTTTTGGTTCCAATTAATCTAGGAGGGTGTATAGAAGTAAATTCAAGGACCCAAGATAGGGAGGAAATACCCCAAGTAAAAGGATGAAATGTAGGATGTCTATGTGGGCCCTAGTCGTGTTGTAAACCTCACTCGGTCAAACTAAGAGGCTTTAGAGGTTACATACCATTTCAATTGGTATCAAAGACCTAGTTGTTGTATATTGGTTCCAATAGGCCAAACATGAAACTCTAATATGTATGCTGGGTAAGTGGCCTATATAGGTGTTGGAATTGAAATGTATGCTAGCTTGGTTAGCTAGGTTAGATACTAATCGGAATCAGACTACCGATAATAGGGTTGGATTCTAGTAAGGGAATTTAGTTTGGTCTTAGGAAGTAAAAGCCAATTACGATGAATAAAATGAAATTAACCTTGCATACTTAATTGTTAACTTAGGATCCTAACATATTCCATGAGGATACAGGATCTGGAAATTCAACGAAAGAACATCAAATTTGGGTATCAAGGTGAGTAGGTGATTGTTTTTTTACTAAGCTTTTCTAAACTTTTTATATTTTGCATGCTCATATGTATTATGTCGAAACCATGTTTTGATTTATTTGATTTTATATAAAACTATATATATAAATTGCACATGTAGCATGATTTTATCGAGATTGATGTGATCGAGGTTTTATATGTGTAGTACTGCAGCTGTGTGGTGATGATTGTAATATTGATTTATCCGGAGGCACGGAGTGGGATATCCAATGCCGCTTGCCGAGGTTAGTTTTACAGCTTTGTGACCATAGATGTATGATTGGATGCTATGATCGCTATGGATGCATATAGATTACTTATGATTAGGATTCACATCAGAACTATAACCCTTGTCAGGGGTTAGGTATTGGCAAATCCCACTCGGTGGTAGGTCATGGAGGATTACTATGCCCATATACATAATGTATTCTCGAGAGGGCACAACATGGTATGACGATCAGCACGCATGGCTACGGATAACATGGGAGACCAATGATGTGGGATTCGACTATGGCATAGGTTACTATTTAGGTTAGCCGAGGACCGAGGTTCTTTAGACCTGGCTGATTTTACTTACAACCGGCTTGTATCTCGAGGCCCGACATATCGAAGGGAGATACCACCACGTTGTTTATATTATTTATACCAACATATGGAACTTAGTAGCCATAATGGATATAGTAAAGTTAAATGGATCATGCGATTATATATAGGGACTTTTGATATAGCTTGTGTGTGAGCATGTAATTGCATCATATTTGGATGTGTGTTTGCTCACCCCTCACTGGGCTTGTGAAGCTCATCCCTCGTTGATTTTAATCTTTTCAGATAAGTGTGATCGCACTAATTGTGAGGCCGTGTCGGGAGACACCGAAGTCGGATGAATTTTCCTTCTATTAGTATATTTATTATTAATGGATTAAAATATAAATAGTATTGTAACTTGTGGGAAATTTTTGTAATGGGCCCGTATTAATTGTATCACTTTTTTTATCACCATGTATATGCTTAAGAATGAACATTTTTCACAATTAATCCTATTCCGCATGTATGGCTAAGTTATCACACATATTTACATTGACTAAATTTTACTAAATATGTACACTAAAGAAGGTTAATATAAAGTTTACATTGTGTTAATTCTGTTGAGAAATTATACCTGAGCTTAACCCTTGTTTCGGGTGAAGAGGGGCGGAATCCCTAGTGGATGCTGGTGTGGGCCTTCTTGTGAATTCTCCTAGCTCAGGGGAAGATGGTCTTGACCTCCAACTTCCTTTCTCGAGAGATGCTGACTGTGATACTATTCGGGCAGAGTTCCGACTAGGAATGGTTGTTTTCGGATTTGGGTTCGGGCAGAGCTTTGGCTAGGGAAGACTATTTTTGGCTTTTGGCTGAGGTGGCACTCGGACAGAGCTTCCGCTGGGGATAGGCTATCGGAGGGCTAGGCTGAGGTGGCACTCGGACAGGGCTTTTGCTAGGGATAGGCTATCAGAGGGCTAGGCTGAGGTTGCACTCGAACAGGGCTCCCGCTGGGGATAGGCTATCGGAGGGCTACGAGGAAATCTTTTCCTAAAAATAACACTCAAAGAAAGCAAAGGATTGAAGATTCTTGAAGGCCCGAAGAACACTTTGAAGATCTGAAGAATACTTTGGATCTTCTAAAGATCTCTTTGTAGACTTGGAAATCCTCAAGAGGGGGAAGGGGAAGAGTGAGGGCAGAGCTTCACTACTATGGGTGTTATGGGGTAATGATGGTGTTGTGTTGGTGTCGTGTTGGTGTGTAAACTCCAAAGAAGGGGGTATTTATAGAATTTATGGACCAATAGGGAGGAGTGAGAAAATTTCTCAACCAATGGTAGTAAAAAGTAATTTTTCTAAACCAATAAGATGAAAATAAGAAATTTTGGACCAATGGGGTTGAAGGTAATAAAAAATAACCAATGGGGTGAATGGTAATTTTTTTGGACCAATAAGGTAAAAGATTCTTTTTTAAACCAATAGGAGGCTGTGGTGTAGGATACGCTAGAGGGGCAGTGTAGGGTGCACAGGTGGGTGAAGACGAAATTCCTTCTTCGATCCGACTACTGAAAGGGAGATTTCAATCGTTAGCGAGAGAAAAGGAGGCTTCAGCAGGGGTGCGGTAGCTTTAGCGGGGGTACTGGAGGTCCAGTAGGGGTGCTGGAACTCCAATAGAAGTGTTGGGGCTCCAGTACAGCCACTAGGGCTCCAGCATAGGTCCTGGGGCCCAACATAGGTGTGGGGTGGCTGCATGGGTGTGGGAATGTACGGGAATGGGTTGGGAATGCACGAGACTCAGTCAAAAATACGCGGGTTTTAGCCATTGGCACGTGGGGCTTAGTTGCATACACACGGGACTTGATGGTAGGCACGAGTGGCTTGGTTGCGTGCACGCGGGGCTTGGTTGCTTGCATGCATGGGTAGGGTTAGGCATTCAAGGCAAGGCATGGGTTCTCGCATGGGCGGGGTTTGGGGCACTCAAGGCAAGGCATGGTGCTTACATGGAAAGCGTTTGTGGCACTCAAAGCAAGGCATGGTGCTTTTATGGGTGGGGTTTTAGGCACTTAAAGTGCAATTTTCAGGAATGATTGTGGGAGATCCGTTGGTCTGATTTTGATGTACCATATATCGTTGGATTTGTAATTCTGAGTACTATGCATCTGTGCGGTCACTTTGACCAGATTCCTTCGTATATAAAATGTCATAATTGGATGCTTCTTTTCTCTCATGTGAGTTTTCTGGGAGTTTTGGGTAAATGTGGAATACTCCTAGGAATAATTACCTCAGTCAGTTATCATCTCTATTGATTAGAAACGAAAGTCATGTCTAAGATCCATATGTCATTACAGCCAAGAGAGAGGGTGATGAAATTGGATGTCTACAAAATGCCCCTCTTTGGTCAAGGTCTGTGCCAATAGCTGAAGGGCAAAGAAAAGAACTACCACATTTTGTCACCCAGAGTATGTATTGCCGTTATTTTGCTCATTAATGACGGAGTTGAAAATACAGAAGGTAATATCTTTTAACTACTTTGAAGTTTAGAATTTATCTGAGCCGTCAGTTTGTAGGAAAGAAATTTGCTACTGTTCCAATCCTGTAAAAGATGTTAGTATTTGATTTTTCGGTTTTCCTTAGCTGGGCTTCTCATGTGCCAGTTCAGGGAATTTGGTCTCTGAGTCTTCCAACGGTATTCCAATTGTATTAAACTGAAATCCTTGGCCTAAAAAGGTTTCTAGGCCATCAAATGTTATTCAGGTTGTATCAAAAAGGAAATCCTGTGCCAAAAGTGTATGCGGGCCATCCGAAGGCATCCCAATTTATTCAAAGCAGTAAGCCAACGAGCCAAAAGGATATGCATACCATCTGATGGCATCCCGATTCATTCAAAACGGTAAGCCAATGAGCCAAAAGGGTATGCAGGCCATCCGATGGCATTCCGATTCATTCAAAAAAGTAAGCCAATGAGTGAAAAAGGGTATGCAGGCCATCCGATGGCATCCTGATTCATTTGTAACGGTAAGCCAACGAGCCAAAAGAGTATGCGGGCCATCCGATGGAATCCCGATTCATTCAAAACGGTAAGCCAATGGGCCAAAAGGGTATGTGGGTCATCCGATGGCATCCCGATTCATTCGAAACGGTAAGCCAATGAGCCAAAAAGGGTACCTTTCTCATAGGTGATGCAATAATCCTTGCTAGTGATGCTGATTTAGGGAATGATGAAGCCAATTCTTAGGACCTCCCATTTTCTGTTTCTTGTAATCTTGCACACTTGAAAACACAGAAATCTTGCTAACTTGAAAACGCAGATATCTTTCTTTTCTTCTTCTTTCCCCCCCACCCCTTTTTTTTTTTTTTTATCTTTTGTGCTGTCAGTCTTGGCTCTCTATTTTGGAATGAAAACTTATTTCAAGGCACGATTAATTCCATAACTCAAATCTTCGTTAGAATAACCAGAATGATGCTAAAATCCAAACATCACCTCATTCTATTATCAAGTGAATTACATAAAAAGGGGAATAACCTCCTTACCATAGGCAAGATAGGTAAGTAATAAGGTGGGGAGACAACTCTTGGGGTGGGTAAAAGTTCACTAAATCTTCTGGGTCCATCACCTCAAGTCCATACTGCCGATTGATACATGTAGAAAAATAAAAGGAGATGTGAGTCAATCCCATCAATCTGACATAATTGTAGCCAGGGGTCTTCATTAGAAAGACTTCTTGTGGCTTTTCTGGGTGTTTTCATGCCATGTTCTTTGTAGTGCTTCCTTTTAGGTACTCTTTCCAATCATCAATGAGTTTAAATTCTGGGGATTCCCTCCTTTCTTGGGGTAATCATGTTTATATCCAAGGTCCACATTCTCAATGTCTTATCTAAAGAGTCCATGACTTTTCCTTCAGTTATCACAAGCAAAGAGAAGATGTGATGATTTTTCAAAGCATTACTCATTAACTACTGACACAACCAAACATTTACCACTGTTGCATCAAGTTTTTTTTTTTACCAATCAATGATGGAGAATAAACTGACCTTGATAAATTGGTGTCGGGTGGAGAGTTTTGGAGGACAGAATCCTGGATAAGAACTTGACGGACCATAGGTGAATGCCAGATACCTAATGGCCTTGCATACCAAGTGGCGATTCTTGGGGGATAGAATCCTGGATGAGAATTGATGGACTAATAGGGGAATGACAGATACCTAATGGCCTTGCATGCCAAATGGTGATTCTTGGGGGAAACAAATTATGATAATCTTTTAAGATACCTTGGTTATTAATTTAGGAACCAATTTATTGCCTTGAGGTTGTTGAGACCGCACTTGCACATATCAAGTTGCCTACGTTTCCCTCGAGAGGAATCAGGTCAAGCGTAGTTCGGGGTGTTCACCCTTTCATACATAGTATTTCTTGAGTTGATCCATATTGACCAATCTGAGTATTTCTTTGCCATTGGGGTCCATGAGTCTCATAGCCTCGCCTGGTAGGATTTCTTTGATAGTGAATGGGCCACTCTAGTTGGGCCTAAATCTCCCTCTTGGGTCATGAATTGGTGCTCTCTATTCTCGAAGAACGAGCTTGCCTTCTTCTATGTGATGGGGCCTCGCATTCTTGTTAAAGGCCCCAGCCATTCTCAGTTGATATATTTTTTTTTTCAGATTATCCATGGTCTTTATACTCCCTTTATCCAGAAAAATTGAGCTTGTCATGCATGGTCTTTACCCATTCTCCTTTAAGTAACTGGCTATCCAAAAGTACTTGAAAGGTGGTACTCGAATCTCTTCTAGTAGTGCTACCTTAACCCCATATACCAATGAAAGAGGAGTTGCCCCCAGTCGAGGATCATATAGAAGTCTGATATGCCCACAAAGCAAGTGGCAACTTGTCTGCCTAATCTTTATGAGCCTCACCCAATTTCTTTCTTTTCTCTTTTTTTTTGAAGGGTGGCTTTGACATTCTGTTAACTGCTTCCACTGCTCCACTCGATTAGTGGCCTGCAGGTGACAGACCAGTGCTTTTCGATGCTTTGCCCTAGAAATGGGATCCTGGATCCGAGATTGGTTCCTGTAGCCGATAAGTTACCCTGACATTCTTTAATCCATAAGACATCACCTTGTAACAATAGGTTCCCCATAGAGTGGTGAAGGTTATCTTTTTACGATCCTCTAGGTGCATGCTCACTTGGTTGTATCTTGAGAATCCATCCATAAATGATAATAAGGCATATCTCGTTGTGTTGTCGACAATATATCAGTGTGAGGTAATGGGAAGTCATCTTTAGGGCCTACTTTGTTAAGATCTCAGAAGTCTACGCACATTCATACCTTGCCATCTTTCTTTAGTTCTGGTATTATGTTAGCCAACTATTGAGGGTACTTCACCATTTGTAGAAACCCTACATTCCACTGCTTCCCAACTTCTTCCCTGATCTTCTCACTCTATTTTGGCCACATTCTTCGGAGCTTCTCCTTTACCGATTTTGCCCCAGGATAAGTCGGTAATTGATGTTGTAATTTGTCGAGGTCTATACCAGGCATATCCTCATAAGACCAAGTAAAAACTTCGACAAACTCCTTCAAAAGACTAATCATCCATTCTGATTCTTCGCCATCTAGGTTGGTACCAATTTTTACCTCTCGAAGGCATTGGTCGGTTCCTAGGTTAATAACCCGGGTATCCTCATAGATGGTTGGGCTTTCTTTGATTTGTATTGTTTCATTAACTCTTGATATTTATTAAGATCATCATCAGAAAAAGGAGGCAAGTCATACTCGGAAAAAAAAAATTCATTCATGAAAGGAGTAACAGACTTGGCATACATGGACTCTAGACTCGCCCCAAGAGGTGAGGCCGCCATGAAATCATAAACAACAGACTCAACTACAGACTCAACTACAGACTTGACAACTAACTTGATGCTTTTGTCAGTGGTATTTAGGTTGGTTGACTCAGTAGCATCAGTAAACTTGAAGCCTTCTCCAATGCTAGACCAATTCAGGAGCAGTTTGATGGATGGGGAGATGTAGCAAAGGGCCTTCTTCTCCATCTGAAAAAGTTGCTACTGCTTCTTCAGTGGTGCAATCGTTCCTCTGGATAGGTGCCCGCTTCTTCATGAATACCAGTTGGTCAATTTTATGTTCTCGGAAGCCAAAATTTCTGAGGGGTGAGGATTGGTGGACACTGCTCAATCCCTTTTCTATGAAGTCTATCTTTTTGAGTCTGTTGAGGAATGCCATCCCGGTGCCTCGGTCACATCTTTGACCACCTTCACCAGCCTTTCTGTTGCAATTGGTTCAGGCACAGTACATATAGACCATTATTCTCTATACTTTCCTTTACTTTACATACGTGCTTCTTCCTCTGACCGGTCTGGGCTTAAGCTCATGTAGCTCCTAAGATCTTAGTTTTTGTAAAAATGAACAGATGCGGTTCTTTAGATCGGTGGGAAGTTACAAACTCTAGATGAGTCTTATCTTCTTTTCCCATTCTCTCTTCAGGAGTACCCGTGGGCTTGGGGCCTCCTTTGACCGGATCATTGTTAGGGGGTTGTTAGAGGAGAACCCATCTTCAATCAGTGCTACATCCACTATTCCAGTGATATAACTATCCTGTTCTCTTTCCTTGATGTGGTACTACTCCAGCTCAATTTCTGTTGGAACCTGCTCTTAAGGTGTGTTTGACTTAATTAAAGATGTAGGGTCATTCTCCTGACTTTCCCCCAAAACATTTACTATCTCTGCTAATGAAGTTATTTGTAGAGATTCTGGCGATGTAAGTATATCCTTCCAGTTGTACCCTCCAATCCATCCTTCTTTTGGATTTGATAGATTATCTACTTACCCCTGGGAATGGGAATGATATAAGGGTGATGAAAGACATGAGGTGGGGTGATATGAAGGGGATTTGATGTAGGAGATAGGATATTCTGATGAAAATAGTGGATGATAGGGTGATGAAGGAGGGAAGGCGGGCTTCTGATCCTCATCTTCTGACTCTTCTTTCCCAGGGGTTTTCTTGACCTTGGTCCTACCTCCCATGACATTCAAGTGACCTCTTCGAGCCCGTGGCTTGATGAGTTGAGTGGGGTCACTTTCTATTGATTCTTCCTCCAATACACTAACTGTTGTATGATTAGGGAGTGGGTTGGTAATACCATTGGGATGATGTTTGACCTTGAATTCAATAGTCCCGTTGTCTACTAGATCTTGGATTGCATGCTATAAATTAAAATATCTTTCAGTAGTATATCCATTTTGAGTATGGTAAGAGCAGTATTCACATTCTTTGTACCAAGTTGGTGGAGGATTATGGATTACTCTTAGATCTATAGTTCCCAAAAGGCCTTGTTTCTTCAACTTCTTATATACGGTGGCCAAAGGCATTCCCAACTCAGTAAATTGTCTTCTTGGTCGAGGAGCTTGTTGGATAGGAGTCTCTAGTTGTACCACAAACGGTTGTGGATGAGATGCAGCGGTAGCTGGTCCTGACTGTCGAACTACAACTACCATATTAGTTTTAGGACTTTTTCTATACCCGACCTTATCTTTTCCCAGATCTTGAGAAGTCCCTTGTGCATCCCTTAGAAACTTGTTCTCAACACGCGTTCCTGTGGCGATCAATGCCTCAAAGGTTTTCAAGTGTTGATAGTAAAGGACATCATAATAAGGCTTTGACAAGTTTTCAATCAACATTTCTACTTACTCTGCTTCTGAAGGCCGGTCTACCATTTTAGCGGCCTTGTCTCTAAAATCATTAGGAAGGTAGTGAATCCTTCTTTGTGTTGTTGCCTCAATGTCTCAAGCTCTCGTCACTTCACATCCATTTCAATGTTGTATGAGTACTGCTTAGTGAAGGCTTTTACCACTGTCGCCCAATTTTGAGTTTGGGAAGACTCCAACTGGGTGAACCACCTTAATGCTGATCTTGATAGGGTTAACATGAAAGCTTGCCCCATCTAGTTGTCAGCAAGTTGCCATGACTTTGCGATGCTAAGGAAGACTTTTAGGTGAGCCTTTGGATCTCCTGAACCGTCGAATCTATCCATTTTCCATTTGAACTTCTCAGGAAGTCTTACCCCGAAAAAGAAGCTCATCTCATAAGAATCCACTATTTGGCTTTCCAAACTCTTTCTTGTTTGGAGCATACTTTTCAATTTCTCTAATTGCTCCCTGACTTTTCTTTCTCTCACCGTCTCTGGAGGTTCCATCTGGATGTATGTTGTAAACTCTTCTTCCTTATCTTCAATCACTACCCTAGGAGGAGGGACCCTGGAATAGGCCCCTTGTTGATCATTAGGACTGGTGGGTGAAGATCCTCTTTGGCCAGTTGGCCGGACATACTCTGGTTCTCCTGAGTCAACTCGAGAAGAGTTCCCACGATGAACCGTAGCTCCATTCTAGTCTACATCTCTCTAGCCTATGCTGGTTCAGCCCTGGGAGGGTTTTGGAGTGCATGCAGTATCTGAGCTATTCCTCTCTTGACTTCAGCTATTTCTGTCTACAAGGTCTCCACGGGATGAACCCAGGCTTGCTCAGGTGATTTGGGGTTATGTGGATCCATGTTAACTGGGCTGTAATCACTTGGCGGTAGACATTCTTGGAGAGACGAAGGAGGTGGCACTGGACTTAGATGAGTCAACTGATTACCCTGATGTGCCCAAATGGACCGGAGAGAATATTTGAGGTGTGGAATTGTGCCTGAACCTAAAATGGTTTATTTTAGGATTCTTGAATTCCCAACCCCTTGTTCACTCATTTACTAGATTAACAAACAACGATCCATCCAAAGTTAGTCCGCTTAATGGTAGGGAGTGGATGGGGGTTGATGCCTCTAGTCCACTTGATATTATAAGTGGGAGAGTCATACAAATGGCTTATCGAGAATATTCCCATAAGACGTTCCATGTAATAAAGTCATACTTTCCTTACTCTTTTTCCCACTAGGTGTTCTTCCTCCTGATTTTTCTCGAGACTTCTCAAGACTTTACGTGACTCTGAAGGGATTGCCTCTGAGCCACGCATCTGGACTTTTTCCTTTAGGAGGAGGGACACCTTATATCCGAAACCCACTTTAGGAAATAAATTCTTTATGACGGGAATATAGTGTAGGAACATTCCTTTTCAAGACTGCGAACAAGTTCTACCGTTAGCTTGTGGCGCTCCTAGCTTCTTCATCTATTTTTTACATGATGAAAGCATGTGGTGGATGCAATAGGATAGACAAGGCTTTCTTGACAGGATCTATATATGCAAGGTATGTGATCCTTTTGATATACCTGGAGGTACGAGATCAAGGGGGCGACTTCCTTGCCCATTACTCATGACTACACACGAGGTTAAGCAATTGGCCACGAGGTGATGGAACCGTGAGTGATTGTGTGTAAAAGTGTAAGGTAGGGTAACTATCATTCGATCTTAGAATGCCATAAAGTGCACGGACCTCCCCGAGGGTGTTGGCACAATTATGGACATCCTCACCATTTGATGATGCATTCGATATCAGAATGTCATAAAGTGCACGGACCTCCCCGAGGGTGCTGGCACAGTTACAACATCCTCACTGTTTGACGATACCTTCCATTCTTGTACAGGAAGCGGGTATCATTTGCTGTCAGAGTACTCTCCATGACATACACTGACCCCCCCAAGGGTGCGAGCATGACAGGGAGTCCCTCGCCCAAATGATTTCACTTCGAGCATGATGCATGATGCGGTTAATGAATACAATTACAAACATGGGTAAACCAAAACATGTTTTCAAACAAATGTGGTGGAAAATGTTCTTGCATTTAAAAGTAGCATCTAGTATTGGAAGCTTGACATTTATGTCAGAGATGATGAGACCTCTCTCTTTCCTTAGGGGAAAAAGGACTTGCATCCCATCCTCTCTCTCCTCTCTCTCATTTTCTCATCTATTTCATGTGAGGGATGAGAAGAGTTTCGTGTCATATGTGCTTTTCTTGCGGGTCCTACACCATCGTATTGCCACTTGGAGATATGTGGAGGCCTATTTCGTAAAAGTGTAAAATTCATCATTCGAGATAGAGGGTTGATGATGGTCCAATACGGGGATCGGGATCATATAAAAGGGTTTGGATTCATCACCTAAGATTATGGGCTAAGGACCCGGGGGTGGGCCCAATTCCTGAGAAAAAGGCCTGAAAGTTGGTCTGGTCTAGAGATTTATGGTAAGTGTCAGGTTGCAGAATTAGGAAGGTGTTAGGCACCCAATCTACCCGGTTCAACCGGTCTTCCTACTAAATGCTTAAGAATGAATATTTTTTACAATTAATCCTATTCCGCATGCATAGCTAAGTTATCACACATATTTATATTGACTGAATTTAACTAAATATGTACACTAAAGAAGGTTAATATAAAGTCTACATTGTGCTAATTCTGTTGAGAAATTATACCTGAGCTTGACCCTCGTTTCGGGTCAAGATGGGCGGAACCCCTAGTGGATGCTGGTGTGGGCCTTCTTGTAAATTCTCCTGGCTCAGGGGAAGATGATCTTGACCTCCAACTTATTTTTTCGAGAGATGTTGACTATGATACTATTCGAGCAGAATTTCGACTAGGAAAGGTTGTTCTCGGATTTAGGTTCGGGCAGAGCTTCGGCTAGGGAAGGCTATTTCTAGATTTTGACTAAGGTGGCACTCGGACAGAGTTTCCATTGGGGATAGGCTATCAGAGGGCTAAGTTGAGGTGGCACTCGGACAGAGCTTTTGTTGGGGATAGGCTATCGGAGGGCTAGGCTGAGTTGGCACTTGGACTGGGCTTTCGCTAAGGATAGGCTATCAGAGGGCTAGGCTATGGTGGCACTCGGATAGAGCTCCTGCTGGGGATAGGCTATCAAAGGGCTGGAGGGAATCTTTTCCTAAAAATTTCACTTAAAGAAAGCAAAGGTTTGAAGATTTCCAAAGGCCTGAAGAACACTTCGGATCTTCTAAAGATCCTCAAGGGGGGAAGGGGAGGAGAGAGGGCAGAGCTTCACTATTATGGGTGTTGTGAGGTAATGATGGTGTTGTGTTGGTGTCGTGTTGGTGTGTAAAATCCAAAGGAGGGGGGTATTATAGAATTTATGGACCAATAGAGAGGAAAGAGAAAATTTCTCAACCAATGGTAGTAAAAAGTAATTTTTCTAAACCAATGGGGTGAAAGTAAGAAATTTTGGACCAATGGGGTTGAAGGTAATAAAAAATAGCCAATGGGGTGAAAGGTAATTTTTTGGACCAATAAGGTAAAAAGATTCTTTTTTGGACCAATAGGAGGCCACGGTGTAAGGTACGCTAGCAGGGCAGTGTAGGGTACACAGGCTGATGAAAAGGGAATTCCTTCTTCGATCTGGCTGCTAGAAGGGGGATTCTGATCGTCAGCGGGAGTAGCAGAGGCTTCAGTAGGGGTACGAGTAGCTTCTGCAGGGGTGCTAGAGTTCCAGCAGGGGTGCTAGTGCTCCAGCATAGGTGCTAAGGCTCTAGCATAGGTGTGGGGTGGCTGCATGGGTGGGGAATGTATAGGAATGGGACGAAAATGCATGGGACTCAGTCGGGAATGCATGGGACTCAGTCAGAAATATGCAGAACTCAACCAGAAATACACGGGTCTTAGCCATGGGAACGGGGGGCTTGGTGGTAGGCACGTGGGGCTTGGTTGCATGCATGCGGGGCTTGATCACGTGCATGGGGCGCTTGATGGTAGGCACGCGGGGCTTGGTTGCGTGCATGCATGGGGGGTTTGGAGCACTCAAGGCAAGGCATGGTCCTCACATGGGCGGGGTTTGGGGCACTCAAGGCAAGGCATGCTGCTCGCATGGGTGGGGTTTTGGGCACTTAAAGTGCAATTTTCGGGAATGATTGCGGGACATCCCTTAGTCCGATTTTGACTTACCATATATCTTTTGAATCGTAATTCCGAGTACTATGCATCTGTGAGGTCACTTTGACTAGATTCCTTCGTATATGAAATGTCATAATTGGACCCTTCTTTTTCTCTCGTGCGAGTTTTCTAGGAGTTTTGGATAAATGTGAAATACTCTTGGGAATAGTTACCTCAGTCAGTTATCATCTCTGTTGATTGAAAACAAAAATCACGTCCAAGATCCATATGTCATCATAGCCAAGGGAGAGGGTGACAAAATTGTGCGTCTACACTAGGTGAGTGAGACCCCCACAAAACTCTAGTTTTTTTATAAGCTATTTTCATAATTTATTTTGAATTGGGCATTATATATTGAACCGGTATTGTTAGTTTTCACGTATTGTTCTGAAATTTGATTTGAAATACTATACATGTTATTTTATAAACTATAAGTGAGATGGGATATTAGTGGACTGCAACCCTTCCAATAGGGGGTTATGTGTTGGGATGGAAACATTGAGCCCAAGAGTGAGGCAAGAGCATGACGTTAAGGACATTGTCTGGTTCCATGAGCCAAGAGCTTTCTGCTCACTTTTCTATTTTCATTGGGTAAGTGGACCGGGGGGTGAGGCAAGAGTGTGACGTTAAGGAGCGTGGTTTTCCCTCCATAGGGCCCGTTACCGGATTTGAGAGCCAAGAGCCTGAGTCTAATCCCAGTGGTTGTGATGTATGATTTTAACTATAATTTTAGCAGTGCCACTCTCTGAATCCTATTAGGAATGTTAAATGAAAATCGATTTTGAGAACATTTGAGTTCATGATATGTAATGGAGTTTGTTATTTTTTCAGATTTTTACTCAATTTATGCTTGTTATATCGTTGTTTTTGAACGCATCACCAATATTGTATGTTCTGTTTCTTTCGCTCACTAAGCTTTCCAAAGCTTACTCTCTTTTCTTTTCAGATGTAGAGAATCAAGAACCTTGCTATTTTGATGAGTGCACTAGAGATACTAGAGGAGATGATGCCCAATTTGGGAATAGTTGATGCTTTACTGGATATTAATTATGCACTAATTTAGAACAGATTCATTTATTAGCTATGCATTTATTTAGAATAAATTTATTTACTTTGGATTTAGATTTCTATAACTGGGTTTAATTTAAGGTTTAAGTAGATGGATGTAACAAAGCTTATCTTACCTTACTTTTAATTGTGGCATCACAAACGCCTTTAGACTTTGGATTAATTAAGTTTATTTATTTAGATAATGATTATACTCTAATTAAGACTTCCATTGTATTTTCGTGATGAGTACATTGAGGTTTATTTGATGATTTTTAGTATTTTGGTTCAGTTTTGGTTCATACTTCTAAAACCAAATGATCTTAGGGACTTTTTGACAACCCTTATCCCTAGGGCGGTTTGGAGGCGTTTCACAAACACTCCACCAAACCATCCAAAGTAGCCTTTATGACAATAACCCCAGAACTCAGAGTTTCCAGTCTGGAGATGACATGAGAAAAGCCCCTCCATATAGCTCATCATTGCTTCTATATCTGAAATACCTGTAGAATTTGAAAATGCAAGTAAGAACCCAATAGTAAAGTAAGATGGAGAAATCCAGTGTATAAATGAAATTAAATTAAATTTTATAATGCTAAAATGAGGCATTACCTCCAGCCTGAGCAGTGGGATGTGTATTGTCCTGGGAAGTGTCCTGGGCAGTACCCCGAGTAGTCTCAAATGGAACACGACCTGGCTGAGTGCTCTCCTCAGTAGGAATAGTATTATGAATATCCTTGGTACTGATGTGTGGAAACTGCTCCTCGAAATTCTCCATCTCATCTATCCCTATGCCACCCAACCCCAAGTCTACATCATCAATGGGAAGATCCTCAATGGGTTGATCATCATGTTGCTCATCATCCTCACACTGCTCATCACCATCCTGAACACCATCCATCGGGTCAAAGAGTGGGTCTGCAGCTGATGCCTCATCATCATTACGTAAGTGTTGTTTCAGATGCGTCTTCTCTAGAGTAGTCCGATCAAATGGAGTAGATACTATTGTGCTCCTCACCACTCCCTCTAAGCACACTCCCCTGTGACAAAGGATCCTCGTGAAGGCTCCCCTATAGAACAGGTGTCCCTCACCTCGGTGGGTAGCTCGGTAGACCATCTGTCTCATCATCAGGTAGGGAGGGCAAATCTGCTCTTCCACATAGATGAAGAATGCAGTGTAGGCCTGCATCAAAGACACTGCACTGTAGTGCCCCTTCAATGGTAGAAGGTTGTACTGCACCACTCTACATAGTACCCTAGGTATCGGCCTCTAGTCTGAGAGCAAGGCCCATCTAGCCTCTCCACCAGTAACCACTACCTCTCTTATAGTATCTCTCTCCTAAGCAGTAAGAAAATTCAGGAGACAAATCCTAGGAGCACAGTAAGCTCTATCACCAGCACTGGAGATTCCCAAGGCTTGACTAAATTCGTTAATGGTCATCTCCGTCAACACAATTTATCATCACACATTCATCTTAACATTCTCATCTCTATTACACATAACTTATCAAGCATTATTACAAATCAAATCATTATTTATTATTGTAAAGGAAAGATAACTAATATTAAAACCAATGGATAACTAATTACTAAGAAGATAACTAATATTGAAATCACAAAATGAACTCTACTATCAAACCATTCATTTAACTATCCAACTAATTTTGTGTATTGAACAATGACATCAATAGAAGTATAGCTACAATTTAAAAATCAATTTCCTCATTCATAACTTCAAATTCATTGATTTGTAACAATTCCTCTTACAACAAAAATCTTCTAACTTATATTGAAATCAATGATTAATAAATTCACTCATTCATAACTTCTTATCAATGATTTTTATATTGGTTTCAGTTTGACCATCGGTTGGTATGATACAGTCCAGTTTTCAACTGGTCCTATCATACCTCAATCCAAAATCAGCCCAATAAGAATTGATTTAGTTCGACCTATGTTTTTTCAATCAGTTTTGATCAATTTTACTGGTTCGAACAGGGTTTTGAGACCCCTACGTCTGAGTATAAAATGACGACATAGAAAGGCTGCCAGATAACCACCACAAAGAAATTTGTATAATCTAAATTGAATATCCAAATTTTTTTTGTTCGATTAATTTTAGGTAAACAACTAATTCCCTAATTAATTGGGATGAACTGGATCCAGATCTCATGTTTAGTCCACTTTATCCTCTAGAATATAATTCTGGAATCCAGATTTGCTTACTATGCTCATGAATGGACTCGTTGATTTTACAAGTAAGCATGTAGGCCTTGCGAAATTGGGCTGGGCCTTATAGGCCAGGAAGTGGTTGTGGGTGAGCCTTAGGCTTTTCTAATACCAAACATATCTATATATGATTTATTTTTTATTTTTTATTTTTTATTTTTTTTTGGGTATAAGAAATATAAATATAATATGGGAGAGGGTTCCTAGCTAAAAGGAAGCATGGCCCTTACACCAGCGTACAAGCCAATGGGAGTACTAGTAGAAGCTTTAATACGGTCGTAATTTTTGTCTATCATGAAGAATGGGACAGTTATTTTGTACCCATTGTGTCTAGATGTAGGAGCCACACTGCTTTTTAGGCTTCTTTTCACATGTAATAATTAACTCTCATCTCTAACCACTCAATTAGGCTATGTTTGGTTGTAAGGGGGATTACAGTGAAGGGAAGTGAAAATTTAAAGGGAAGTGAAAATTTCATACTTAAAAAAAAGAAATATATGTAATCATTACCCGTATGACTTTAACATTAACTTCAAATCATCCTAAATTTTGTTATAAAATTTCACTTTACGTTCCATCCAAAACCCTTTGCTATAATAAGTAAAATAAAAATTACATCTAAAATATATCATTACTAAATATAATTAAAAAAATTAAGTAGTCTATATAATCATATAGGGTAATGATTATAAACATTTCTTTTTTAAAATATAAAAATTTCACTTCCCTTCCCTTTAAATTCCCATTGCAACCAAACAGAGCCTTAAGAATTATACTAGTGGCACATCTCAAGTTAATAGCTCATGCGAAGCCATATATAAAGTTCACGACAAGATTTTATGTGCAGCCCAAGCCCAGAATGAGCCCCATAAGGCCATGATGCTCTGTCGAGCTCATGCATGGTGCTACTCCTAGCCCAAAGCATTGTGGGCTAGACATTCACTATATCTAACATGCCAAGGCTCACCCCCTTTACATACCATTAACTCAGGATTTTAAGCTTAAAATCCGTATTGGATCAAGTACTTGGAGGTGCTTCATACGGCCCGTCAGATTTTATTTTAGCGTAACAAGAGAGAGAGAGAGAGAGAGAGAGAGAGAGAGAGTATTGATCTCTCTTAATTTTTTTGCCACTGAGTGTGGTTTGGGCACGTAGTCCCGGCCATTATACTTAGGCTTTGTTTGGTTGCAAGGGGAATGCAAATTTTTTATGTAAAGTGGAATTTTTTCCCTGAAAAAATAAATTTAGATGTTTGATTGCAAGGGAAATATATTTTGCATGTGAAAAAAATTTCACTTAACCATTAAAATTTCCCTTTTTATTTCCCCACCAAAATAGGAAGAAAAAAAAAAAACCCTACTCTCATGATCTCTCCCTCTCTCACTCTCCCGACTCTCTCCCCACTCATGACTTCAATGATCTCTCTCTCTCACGCAACTTTTGGAATGGACCTTTCAGTCGTTATCATTTGTGATCTATTAATCTTTTCTTTGTGACCATCTTTTATATTATTTTAAATATCTATTTATGCTGCATTCATTTGATATATAGAATGAAATGGTTTATTTTGGTTAGTGATAGAACATAGTATCTAATGACTTTTGGTTTGATTTTGGTACAGACCTTGAATGACCTGATTCACATAACCAATATAAATTTTGAGGAGCTGGGTGGGTTCTGGATTGAAAAGTACTCTCCCCCCCTCCCCCCAAATCTCTTTTGAGGAGTTTGGTTGGATTATTAGTTTTTTAAAATTTTACATCTATTTTACATCAATTTTACATCCAACCAAACAACTATGGAAATTAATTGCACTTCATTTCTGTTGCAACCAAATGACTCAAAAGGGAAAAAAAATTTGCTTCACTTCCCATCCCTTCCCTTCCCATTTCCCTTGCAACCAAACGCAGCCTTAAGAAATTTGGATTACCTCGGAGTAAGCCATTCCTTGGGCTAGCTTGCTTAGGCCAACATGCACTCCTAGTCCTTCATGAGGTGGCTAGGTTGGGATGTTCTTTATGACATAAAACTACTCTCCTCCAAAACAATGTGGGAAGATGACATATTTACTTCATCTATCTGGGGTCATTATTATTCCTCTCTTCTCTCATCCCCTCTCTATTATAGGAAGTCGATAATATCCCTTGTTATTCCCCTATCCCTCTTTGCACCATCTGTACCTCTCAGTCTCTCTTGCCTATGCTTGAAGGAAAATTCGGTATAAGATGCTATCAAATTTCTTTCAGCTCATTGAAGAAATTAAAAGCATCTAATCGCTTATGTTATTTAAAGCTTACATTATGGTAGGTAAATTTTGTGGTAGAAAATTGAAGGGGCATTTAGAAAAAAAAAAAAAAATCTCTCTTAGCAAGCAGCGTAGGCTAAACCAGCAATCTCTATATTTCTATCTTTTTCTCCTACTGTCAATATGTCTCTTCTCCACCCTCTATTGAAAAGGGGGGGGGGGGCGGGGGTTGGGATTATCAATTTCATAATTTTTTTTTTTATTTACTAAAAATCAGCAAGGCCCTAACTAGACAAAACTACAAAAGAGGTATTAAATCCTAGACCGGGGAGAGAAACAAACCACACAAGGGGGAGACAACAAAACATGGTGGAGGGGAAAAAAATCCAACCAAAGAGGAGATACAACAAAACTAGGGTGAGAGGGAGAAAGATCCAACCAAAGAGGGGATACATAAAACTAGGGGGAAGGGAAAAACATCCAACTAAAGAAGGGGATACATCGGGGAGGGGGGAGAAGAAACATTTTATACATAAGACTATGGGGGGAAATAAGTGAGATTTCAAGAGTGGGCAAGATGATTATTTTTGCAAGAATCAAGGAAGTAGCATAAAGGTGAAGGATTTTATTTCTGATTTCAAAGGAGATAGCATTCCCAATCTTCTCAATGGATCATAAGGAGGAAGACTATCTTTTCTTATCTTTTATTTTCTACTAGATACGATGAATCGTTGCATTAAAAGCCAACTTTCCAAGAGAATCACAAGAAAATTTTCCGTTGAAGTATCTCAAGATCCATCTCCATTCTTTTTCAAAAAGGAAGATAACTCTAGGGGTGGGCCATAATTTTCTAAGGATACCATCCTAGACGGACTTAAAATAGGGGCATGAGAAGAAAATATGCCTTACAGATTCAAAAGAGTTTCAATAAAGACAACAATTTGGGATGACCAAATTTATTTGAAAGACACTCCTAAGTGAAGAAGGAACTTAGTCATAGCTCTCCAAGCCATAAGAGAACGGAAGGGGCTTCTCTATAGTGTGGCAAATGTGGCAATGTAAATCCGATGACTTGAAGCACCTCGAGACATGCACCCGTGTTTAAGGTTTATGCCCAGATGTTTCCAGCCATCAAAGTTAGAATGCCTTGTGATGGAGGAATTGAACCAGATCAACCTAGACCATGAAACTTTGGAGAAACTAGATTGCACCAAGTTCCAAGCAGAAGAAGAAGAATAGAAACTTAAAGAACTAGCAACTTATAGGATAAGATCCCCACTACCATTAGTTCTCAACTGAATATATTAAAAACAAAAAAAATTAGAAAACATCGTGACATATCAAGGCAGATAAAACAGTATCCCAAGAAAATATGAGATCTCACCTTCGACATTGCTACAGGTTTTCATATATGAGGAACTCAACGAATTATATGCATCCTGATTGGACTGCTACAGGTTTTACGTGTAGCTTTGGCCACTGGTGGTGCAAAGATATGACCTTTGGAGAAACAATTACCAACGTAAGAAACGTAAACAAGAAGGATCTTTAACCTTCCAAAATAATTAAAGTTGGTACTTAATCACCTATTCCTAGTCAATGGCAAACATCATTTTGGAGGTGAGAAAAGAAGCATCCCCAGCCAGTTGTCATCTTTGTATTAGAGCTCATATCTAAGCAAACACTAGAGAATTGACATTCCCATTGCTGACAATTTTAACACCTCCTTTTGAATGGAGAATCAGGTGGACAATCTTTTCAATCACCGTTTGGGTTTCCAAGAGTTCCATTGTAGCCTCGTGTCTAAGAGACCATTACTTAAGACCTTTATCTCTCTTACTTTAGACCTTTATCTGTGATTAAGAGTCACTTTCCAAAAGCCTCTCCTATTTTCTTGGGGTTGTTGAATTCCCCATAATGCAACTTTGAGATCCAATCTTATTTCTCTCTCTCTCTCTCTCTTTCTCTCTCTCAACCCAACAAAACCTGAAATATGACTACTAAGGGTTGGCTTTATAATTAACTCTCCTAATGTCTACTCTCATTAGTTACTAATTTTTCCTTTCATCTCTCACTATTTTTTTTTTCTTTTAATAGTCATTTCTGTTTGGCTACACATTACCAAACCATGTCAGCTGATCAGCTGATATGATTATTATTATTATGATGAGTTCATGAAGATCTTGAAGTTCCCACAGTGCCTTTATTTTTTACTATTTTTTTCCATCCCATTCCCATAGAAAGGGAGGAAAACAGGAAACAGTTAATGAAAGCCAACTCTTTACGCACAAGAGACTTAAAATACAATTAACTTAGATTGTTTACTAGTGCAAAGCTCTGTTAATTAGTGCTAAAGGTAGGAGGAGTACTGTAAAATTGGATGGAATGGAGAAGACAAAGAAATATAGCTGTCATATGTGGGGCTTCGCTGCACTCATGGATAAACTTCTCTGAGTACAACCAGATGCTTATATAGTAGGAAATCTGTTTTGTATAGGTTGAAGAAAATTATAAAGACTCAACACCCATCAAGGCATGTACATACTTGTCTTTGGCCCTTATCTTATCCCTTTAGATTCTTTTAATGCCCACAAGACTCTCTCTCTCTCTCTCTCTCTCTCTCTCTCTCACTCTCTCTCTGCAGAAAAACAAAGAGGGGCAAGGGTGGAGCACTTATCTCTGAACTTTATACTTTAATTAATTTTTGTTCTTATTGACGTGCATGCATGTGAATGTACTTTCCCTAGGTGCAACTCACGTGATAATATAGCTGGTAAGTCACAGGACACTATACCAACTTGTAAATGGATTTTACTAAGGTTATGCAGAAGGGGATATTTGGGAAGTTGACAAAATAAAGAAGAAATTAAGATTAAACTCATGCATGACAGTAACTAACAAGAGTTTCTCTCTTCAATATTCTTATTGATAATTTGAGATATTAAACAAGAAAAAGAAAACAAACAAGAATTGCAATGGACATGGTGATTTTGTTTTTTAAGCTGATGTGTACTTGATTTATTCAGAATCTACCTCAGGACGATGCATCTTGGCTGTCATCTTATGTTTAAATTGAATGTCATTTATGAGAAATTATTATGCAGAATATTACAAGAAGTCACGAGAAATGTTTCCAAATTCATCAATATCTCTATTGCATGATTAGGCCTAAAGTGAGCCTTTTTGTTTTTCTCCCTCTGGTTGAATTTTATCCCTTCATCTGGATGATGGATGTGACACATATCTTCGGCTTGATAACTGAAATTTTAATTATGCTTATTTTCTGATATGGTGACCATAAAAAGCTCTAATCATATATCGTGTTTTGGATATGAAAACCTTCTGTGATTTTTGTTTAGGTTACCTAACATGTTCGCTTATGTAAAAAATGATACCCAGGATTTTGAGATAGAACTTTTGATGGGAGAAACCGCATGTTGTTTGAAGAAAAGAGTGTTGTCTACAGACTTTCGTGATGAGAAAGATCAAAGCTCCTTAAAGGCAAATCAAGATGAACGAATCTTTCAAGGAAGTTAAGATTATGTAATTTTTTAATTTTCATATCTATATAATCTTCAGGATGATGTCCACAAGATGAAATAAGTGCAAGTAAAGTCAACTAAAGACCTAACCAAATGAACAAACCTATGAAACTTTGAAGCTTAATTGACATAAAAAAAAAAATATATGTGACCTTTGTCACACCCCATTCCATGCAGAATCGGACCGGTGACCGAGTTAACACCTGTTAACCCAAAACCTGCCAGGATAATTAGATATTGTAACCACATCACAGCATAAACACACACACTAAGTCAAACAAATCCTATAATTCAGCGGAAGTCTTATATGTACATACCTGTAAATACCCCAATACTCTTGATTCCCAAATTGTATTACATAATACATCTACATTTGGGCCCATAGGCGTGATATATACACAAGAAATGCAATTTAAACATCCAGAGCACAAAAGGGATGACATTTCCAAAATAATCAAGAAGAATCCTATGTGGGTATTAGTGTTGTTGTCTCGCAACACAACTCTCGCACGGGCACTCGGCCCCATGCCCGAGATCTTCAGGGACCCATCAGTCCTCAACTGAAAATTCCACGGTGGGTTCCGGCTTTAGTTCTTCGGCTGGATAACCTGCAAGATCATCTAAAAATGGTGTGCATGTGGGATGAGCTCACTAGCCCAGTAAGTGAAAAGAAAGACAAAAGAAGCATTCGCAATACAAATGAACCTATATACATGCAGTTCATTTTATTATCTTAATCCACTTAGACAACAATTCTAAGTTATAGGTCATGTGCTACTCGCAACCATAGTGTGCGTATATTTCGGGTATGAGCCACGAACCCCAACCTATGATATGCCCATAGGATTTCAGGAGAAGGCCAGCCGTGAGTACCGAAAACTAAAATGGGCCTTGCTTTGCATTAATTTAAAAGCAGTACGATTGGTCCTCTTGTTATATCACCAAAGTTGTCGACAGTTCTAATGATCAGCCGAGCGTACTTCTAACCGCCACCATTAGTACATAACCTCGGGCTTCCCCCCAGTGATATACCTAACATCTAAACCCCTGCTGGGAAGGGTCGTAGCACAGGGATGTCATTCCTAACCGCATGCTCCTATGTGAGATAGTACGACTATATAGAACCACCGCGTCCCATTCCATAGGCCACCAATGCATTCGTGTCCAAGCCGACTACGACATCTAGTCTAGCAAAGCATCATATTCAATAGTTTAAAGTCATCCATCTCACATCACAAGCAATAATAGACATTTAGCAATTAAAGATATCAGAATGTCAAATCATAAATGAATTTCATAATGCACTTTTTTTTTTTGTATGCAATATCTGGGCGGCTAACACCAGTAAACTTCCAGAATGCTTAGAGCAGAGGAAGGACGAGTTGATAGTAAAAAATGCCTAGTTAGAAGAAGATCCTCGGCATTGGAAGGAGAGATTTTCATATCATTATAGATGAAAGAGATATCCTTCATTGCAGTGTTCACCACCAAGGAAGGGCATCGAGCCTTGTCATCATAATGTCGAACATTTCTTTCTTTCCAAATAGCCTCAATTATCATGACCAGTCCAATCCTCCAAGGCCTCTTCAAGGACCAGCCTCTACCCTTATTTTTCCACCATTTTATAACATCCGCCACAATGTGATGATTGGCCCAAACCACATTGAACATAGCCGTTGCCCTGGTCCACAATTCAGAAGAGTAGCTACAATCAAGAAAAAGGTGGGTGAAGGATTCCTCACTGCCTCCACATAGATCACTCCTCGAGGGAAGGAAAATCCCTTTTTTTTGAATTTTATCATCAGTAGGTAGCTTACCGTGAGCCCAACGCCAATCCAAAGTGGAGAGTCTCGGTGGAAGATCCTTATTCCATACCATCGAAGCCCAAGAGACTGCCAGAGCAGCCTTCCTAATGCCTTCCCAAGCTGACTTGACAGAAAAATTCCCCATTGGTTCCAGCTTCCACATACACCTGTCTTCCATGGGATTAGAAGGGAGGGAAAAGCTCTTAATAGAATAAAAGCTAGATTTAGGAGATTTGACTCAACAGTAGGCAGCTTCCACATGCCGTTGTCAATAAATTGATCAACTGTATGAAAATGGTTTTTGAAAGCATCCTCCCCAAGGCAGGATGTCTCAGAGATTGATCTCAAACTCATCCAGTTATGTCTCCAAAAATCAATCTTTGTACCATCTCCCACAATCCACCTCTCATTTTCTCCCACAAACTTTCACATTTTCTTAATGCCTAGCCAAATTGAGGAACCTTTATAGCCTTTCTTTAGAAGGAAATGTCTAGTTAAGAATTTGGCCTGAACCAGTCTGCTTAGCGCGGAATCTTCATTTTTAATTTTCCAAGTCATTTTTACTAGAACAGCTTTGTTGACATCTTGAAGCCAGAGAATTCCTAGCCCTCCTTGTCTTTTTGGCTTGCAGACTGATTCCCACTTCACCGTGATGGCTTTGGTGGAGTTAATCTCTCCCGTCCAGATGAAATTCCTCATCCATTTCTCTAAGCACTTGATAAGAGTAGCCAACCACCAATAAACAACGAAGCTGTGAAGGAGCATTCCTAAGATAATAGATTTGATCAGCTCCACTCTACCAGCCAGGGAGAGAATCTTTCCTTTCCAGCCTGCTAATCTAGCCTTGATCTTGTCCATGGTAGATAACAGAGATTGTCTCTTGACTCTTCCTTGAAAATTTTCCACTCCCAAGTAGTTGGCTGGGAAATTGCAAATGGGAATGACCATCTTCTCTGCAATCCAAGACTTCCTATCAGCAGGGATCCCTACAAGAAACATCTTGCTCTTCTCTAAATTAAAATGCTATCCTGAGAAGCTCTGATATTTCTCCAAAAAAAATTTAATGTTCCCAACAAATTTTTTGAGGCATTCATGAAAATGAATATGTCATCTGCAAACAACAGGTGAGAAGGAACAGGTGTGCCACGAGGACCAGAGATAGGATTTATGAGACTTTTTCTTCCCATTTCCTTTAAGCCTCTACAAAAAACTTCTTCAACAATAATAAACAAGAGAGGGGATATAGGGTCACCTTGTCTAAGACCTCTGGTAGCCCCAAAGAAGCCAATCGGACCACCATTTAGAAGAATTGAAATTCTAGCAAATCTAAGAATTTCTCTAATCCACCCAGTCATTTTTTCAGAGATTCCAAATTTTTTAAGGGTCAAAAAGAGAAAATCCCATGAAAGTGTATCAAAGGCTTTCCTAATATCAATTTTAAGCCCCATTCCACCCCCTCTAGCTGTCTTCCCCATCAGGTTGCAAGCTCAAAGGCCAATCCAATATTAGATTTGTTGACTTTACCACGCTGGAAAGCTCCTTGCTCTGGAGAAATTATCTTAGAAAGGAAAACACTGATTCGAGTGGCCATAATCTTAGAAAGAAGCTTGCAGAAAAAATTCCCTATACATAGGGAACAAAATTTGTCCAAGGAGCGAGCACCCTCCTCCTTAGAAATTAATAAGAGGAAAGAATTATTAATTCCATTAGGAAGCATACCTGAAGAGAAGGACTTCACCGCGCTGCAAACATCTTTTTGAATAATTGTCCAGCATTTCCTACAAAATGCCCAAGAGTAACCGTCCAGCCAGGAGAGCTATCTGGATCTAAATTCCAAACAGCCACTTGATCTCATCATCCATGGGAATCTCGTCAAGCACCATTCGATCATCTTGATTTATAACTAGAGGAATGACATTAAGAATTTCAAAATGATTGTCCATAGCCACACGCCTGTGAAATTTTTTATAAAAATCCACTAAATAAGACCCCATCTGATCTTGATCTGTAACCACATTCCCATCCTCCTTTAGAATGGATCTAATCGCATTTTTTGATCTCTTCACCTTGGCCGTAAGATGAAAGAACCTGGAGTTTCTGTCCCCTTCCTTCAGCCATCTCACTCTAGACTTCTCCGCCCATATTTTCTCATGGATTTCCAAGGCCTTCGAGTATCGATTTTTTGCTTCATCCACTAAATCAAAAAGATGATCAGACATACCTTCTTCCTCTACTCGGCGCTGTATTTCCTCAAGATCAGCTTTGGAGGACTTTACCTCCAAGTCCAGATTTGGAAAAGCAGTGCGCGATCAATCTTGAATGATGGGTTTTAACTTCTTAAGCTTCTTCACCATAGTTAAAATGGGGGAAGGGCCTACGATCTCCATATTCTATGCATTCTCCACAATAGAAGTAATCTCCACATGATCCATCTAGAATTTGTTTAGGCGGAAAGGGCAATTTTTTGGCTTCATAGTATTTGCTAAATTCACCAAAATTGGAGAATGATCAGATGAAGCTTTGAAGAGGACTTGCTGGATGCAATTAGTAAAGGTACTCAGCCAATCAGCATTAACAAAGGCCCTATCCAACACAGTAGGAATGTTACATCTTTTCCTGTTGTTACTCCAAGTGAATTTTCTTCCCGAAAAAGACATTTGGATCATGGAGGTGGACTCGACCATCGCACCAAATTCCACTGCTGCTCCCATACATAATCTTCCTGGCCCACGACGTTCATGATCGAAGAGAGTGGCATTGAAATCTCCAAAAATCATTCTCGGTCCTAACAAAGGTCTAGATATCAAATCAATCCAAAGATTTTTGCGCTCTACCCTGAGGCATTTAGCGTGCACAACCGAGATAGTGACAGTACTTCCAAGCCAATTTAACTGGAACGGTATTTGCTGCTCAGACATCGAAGTAACCACTGGCTTTAAAAAATTTGTTCTCCACATCACCCATAGATTGGGTTCCTTATTAACCTATACGTTATGGATGAGGTCAAACTCAAATCCCATCCTATCAAAAAATAACTTTGAAAATTTTGAAACATCAATCATTGGCTCCGCAATACAGATGATGTTAGGAATATGCTTAGAGATTAGTTTCCGAAGTGAATCCCTTGCAGAGGTCTTTTTCATCCACCTAATGTTCCAAAAGAGCGCTCTCATGGTTACAGGTGAGATGAGGTTGTTTGATCAGCCCGAGGTGGTGCCTGATCCTTTGATTACACTTTCTTTCCCTTCTTTTGTTGGATAGTCCATCCACCCTGGGATTCTTCCCTTTTCCTGGCCGCCCTATCCACCATGGCCACACCATCTGTAAAATTCATCGAGCCCTTCCTAGGCGGTCCCATAACCGCTGCAAGGGCTCCATGCGAAGCAAAGTGCAGGCTTCTACGATAACTTTGGTTTGGCCATCCATAGGAAGGTCATCATTGGTATTTCACCTCTTAGCTGAGTCAAATCCAGAATCGTTTCCCACCATGGGGCGGGTAGTAGAAGGGTCGACCCTGTCCTCTTCCATCCGATCCACCTCCAAGATTACTTCCACATTTGCATTGGAAACAAAATTGAAAAGTGAATTATTGATTGAAATCAATCCCATCTCAGCCTCATCGCACAATGGGGAAACTCTCCTTGATTAAGGAGTGATAGCCTCAGCAAATTGACCTTTTAAGTTTGTTTCCTGAATCTCTTCCTCGCATGAGAAGGAATCAACATCTTCATCGCCGCCCCTTGAGGAGGCTGCATCACCAGCACCACCCTTCATGGTGGCTCTATCCTCATTGTCATCGGTGGAGCGAGCCCTGGATCCCTACCGTGTCAAGGCAGTACCTTTCGCATGCCGATTTGGGGCATGTTCACTTGATCTTGAATGTTGCCGAGGTTCCTCATCCGCGTACACAGCACCAGGAATGCCCTGATCTTTTTCCTACAAAGTTGCCTTTGCATCGACAGCCTTCTTCTCTCTGTAAGCTCCGATTAAGTGACCCGTTTTTTTGCAAAACCACATCTGCCAATATGATCTTCATAGACAATCTTTTGCTTGAACCAGAAAAGATTATCAGTCACAGGTTGTTTCCATTCAACTTGAATCTCTTCAGGTCTCTGATTGCCCACCTCAATTTCAACTAGCACCCTCGCGAAATTCCCATGCAGAACCTATTTTGTGCGTTGATCAATTGCTATCAGTCTTCCAACCACCTTTGCCATGGTCAATAGGACCTTTTCGTGCCAGTATTCCAGAGGAAGTTCTGGGAATCTAACCCATACAAGGGCTTTGTTCACTATCTTTTCATGGATGTTGAAATCAGTATGCCACCGCTGAAATCGAAAATGTTGGCTCCCCAGTTTAACAGGCCCTCTCTTCCATATGGTCGCCATATCTCTCTCATATTCAAATTGGAAGATTGTAAAACACTTTCCCTTTGGGATCAACTTCGTCTTCCCCTTTAAATTCCAGTCATTCGCTACTTCCTTCCGAATGTCATCGAAGGAAACATATCTGAAATTGAATCTTCCTATCAAGGCTAATCGGTATCTTCCTAGACGTTCTTCATATTCTTCCTGCGGGATAATCACCTTTGTTGAGGCTCCAGCATAAACAGGTACAAGCAATTCCTCCACCCCCGGAAAGACACTTCCCATCGCCCTGGCATATGATTTTTTGGGGGGCCGGGGCATCAGGATCAGTAGATCCTTAAGCGTGGACTTCAGGGATCAAAGGAAGTCGCGGGCAGGTAGAAGGCCCTCAGAAATCTGTTATCTTTCGTTGCTTTCCCCTATCAGGTGGTCAATCTCCAAGAAGATCATCTTCTAACATCCTTTCACTTACCTCTTCCTTGCTAAACAGAATAATCGATCGAAAAAGTAGATATTTTCACTGGGCCGCCCTTTTTTTGCCAAAACAAGCAGGGCTACCAGATTCTCATAGGGCCGCAAGGCTCACGGGGTCACTACATTCTCGCAGGTCCGTGAAAAAGGGAATATTCCTATAATCAATCTGATATTGATCTGACCCTCCACAAAATTTTTGACTTCCAGATGTGATCCTAGGAGATTTAGTGGTATGATCTTTGTGTACCATACGTCGTTGGAATCACATTTTTTAGTATAACATATATTGTGTTTTGGATATGAAAACCTTATGTGTTTAGGTTATCTAACATGTTTGTTTATGTGATAAAAAAATGATGATAATCAGGATTTTGAGGTGGAAATTTTGATGGGAGAAATCGCATGTTGATTGAAGAAAAGAGTGTTGTCTGCAGACATCCATGAAGAGAAAGATCAAAGTTCCTTAAAGGCAAATCAAGATGAAGGAATCTTTCAAGAAAATCAAGATTATATATTTTTTTAATTTTCATATCTATATAATCTTGACGATGATGTCCACAAGATGAAATCAATCCAAGTAAAGTCAACTAAAGACCTAACCAAATGAACAAACTTAAGAAACTATGAAGCTTAATTGTTGTAAAAAAATTTATGTGATTTTATTGTTAATGGACTTCTATGACTTAGTGGCGATCCGTACTTAAAAGAAAGTATTAAGTCATAATCAAGTTCTCTAAGATGGACAATCGTACTTAAAATATGTTGTACACACAGTGCATGTGATGCGTGCGGTGTAGTCAACAAAGCAATAGTATGGAGTGTATAGATAGTGTACAAGTGACCGAAGGTGTTCTAGTATACCTGACAGGGATAGACAATGCAGACAGTATATAGACAATGATTCAGAGGGCTCAGACCTCATGCAAAAGTGTATGTTATAGTGTACAGTTTCAGAGGGTTCATACCTCATGTAATAGTGTATGTTATAGTGTACAGTCAGCAATTGTCGCCAAACAATGTAGTTGTAGCTTTTGGACATGTGGCAGCATAATATGGCAAGCACATGTGTTCATAGGCAATGGGTTAGTGTTGAGAGTGTACTGGTGATGTAACTTAACCAATAACAGAATGTTCATGAGTGGGTTGTCAGTGACCACAAGTGTCAGACAATGGGTGACATGTCAAACAACATGTTAGAGGAAGTGTAATGGCCAAACGGTGATTTGTCATTGATATAGCAATTTGGCATGGATATTGAGTTATGTAAGACAATGTGGTAGTATAGGTCACCTAATTGTATGATTGTACAAGGTTTGGCATAAGATGGAAGCAACGAGTGAAGGCGCAATAAATTAAATGTGAAAAAATCCTAGGGTATATGCAATGGTAGCGTGTTTGAGTATTTTTGAAAATTCAAATGAATAATATGGAAGGCAACATTTTCATGGAAATTATAGATAATCGAGTCTTGAGTCCAAATGCAATTAGAATCGTATTGATCTGATATCAGAGTGAAAAGTTATGACACGATCTTTAGGTAGTGCATAAGCTGAAGAGGTAGTGTCCTAACGTTAGTAGGGTTCAATCCCATTTTGGGATCTATCCACTACACTTAGGTTGATGGTGTCCTCATAAAAAATGTAGTAATTCAAATCTTCTATACGTAGGAAAAATAATTGGGTCAATTAGAGTTCGAACAAAGAAGATGTGGGCATTTCCATATGATCATGCCGAAATAAAGTCAATTGGACTCAAACCGGTTGACCGGTTTATCAACCAGATCAAACTGGTACTCTCTGGTTATTTTTTGTTAGGCAAATCGGTTGACCACTTTATTAAACCGTTTTACTGGATGGGACATTTGATTGACTTGTGATGGGTTCGATTCATCCAACTTTAAGTCAAATTTTTGGAATCTTTCAGCTAGAAATGAAGGAACACTACTACTAAATTTATAGATATTTGAGTCTAATTTTAGATGACATAATAATCAGCCCAATTATAGTTATATAAAAGAATTTATGCCTCTCGCAATTAAAAAAAAAGGTTAGTCTATCAGATTGGTTTTTTGTTTAATTTGGACGGTTGTACCAAGGTAGGGTTTGGGTCATTTATTCAGCTATTTAAATGAGTTTTAGTGCTTTTTGTCATTAAATATTCTAAGAAAACAGAGATGAAAAAGCCATAGAAGAGAAGGAGAGGAGAAAAGAGAAGAAGAGGAAGAATGGTGCTTGGAGGTTCCACTAACTCACCTCCAACACTATTTTTGGCTTATATGAAGCTCTATCGAAGGCAAAAGAAGGTGTGCAAGGTTTATGTAAGAGTTGAGGAGAATCGTTGCAAGAAAGGAAGGAATAGGGTAAGAAAGTGAAGAGAAAGAAAGACTCCTCATTGAAAGAAAGAAAATGTTGGGTGTGCCTCCCCAAGCTAGATTGTATAAAAACCTATGCTCAGGCATGGTCAGTACTAGCAAAAAATAGTCCGAAGTATGACAGTAGTTCTTTATGATTCCAGTCCGTGAATCTCGACGGCTTTGATTAGGGTTGTTGGGTATGTGTCCGTAAGATTGTGAAGGCTCCCTAAAACATAGGATGAGTCATATATTTATAGTTTGGAGACTCACTAGCCACCAAGGAAAGTATATGAATGCTTCCAAATGAGAGTGTGATCTCTTTCCTTGTTTAGAGAGAGATTTGGATCTATTTTTGGGAAAAGTATATTCCCTAAGGGTGTAGGCAATTAATACATTTGTCACATATGTTTCTAGAGTCTTAAAAGTGTCCTAGGGCCTTACTGTATGTCTAGGTATGTGGCTTAGGTGTCAAGTATGAGATTTGGTTGAGATATAATGGAAGATTCACGAAATCCCTATAAAATCACATCAACCGGTACAATATGCATTTTGGCGACATAGTTGAAATTTAAAACATTGGCCTAGCTACAAATGGTGTTGGCCAAAATCACTCGGCATCGGCTGAGTTAGTATAACTTTGACTTGAGTTGACTTAGGGGGTTTGGCCCAGTTGGGTTTTTTACTCAATTTATTCTAACCATGTCAAATCCCTTAACCAATTTAAAATTTGTTTTTATTTTCAATTTGTTGACCATCCTATGCCAGAATGGAAGAAAAATTACCTTCCTAGATGTGAGAGAAAATCTCGATTGTATATACATGGTCCCTCCATGTCTCAAGTTTTCCCAACTCATAATTGCTTAGCCCTTTCAGGGGTAATAAAATGTGGTATCTACATCATACACCTATTTGACCGAGGCTATGAAATAGTTGAAAATTGAAGAAGTGATTCTCGGAAAGAACACTTCATCGGGTGAGCAAAAATTTTCAATAGCATGCTCAAGGGTACAAATGCAAACACACGGTAAAACATATAAAACAAAACCTTATTGGTTAAAACTTCATCGAAATTAAAACTAAGTGAGTTATAAAGTATATGGGGGTGTAATTGAAAATAAGAGGTTTTGGTGATAAAGATGTTAAAAACCTTAATGTAACAGTATTGGTTGAATGTCTCATAAGTATCTTTATTAGGGATTGAATCCACTCATTGCTTGGTGTGCTTGTCTACTATAGGGGTTCTGAATGTTCCACTGGGTTTATGGACTGCTTCCATTTTTAAGTTCTTTAGTACTTGGTTGAATTGTTACTGGTTTTTATCCTGTCGGGAGTATGAGAATATGCTTCTACTGTAGAAACGCAACCCTAAAACGATGCAGAAGATAATGGAAAAAAAAACAAACAATGCACACGGATTTTTACGAGGTTTGGCAAGGTTGCCTACGTCCCCAGTGAGATGAGATCCTGCTTCACTATCAATGGAGAATAGGGTTACAGCGCTCGTCCTCACACCTCTCAGTATTGCTTGCATTATAGAGAAAGAAACTCTCGCTACAAATATAGAGTGCAAAAACCCTAATCCAAAAAGTACACAATTGCCCTCAAATAAAAAATTCGAGCAGGGGGCGCAGCCTCTTGCGCCCCTTGCAATCCCCACGGCCCGCTAACCGACTAACGGGACCGCCGTCCTGCCTGTCTAGGTGTTGTACCAGTACTCCTGGATTAAAGTGCGATGAAATACAAGACATCATACACCCATCTACAACTTGGGAGAAAATCCTCTAAATCTTTATGTGTAAGGGTAGTAGCTAGAGTCCGGCCCTCTCTGTGATCATTTGCCCTGTACCATCTCGTCCTTACTTAGAGATAAGTGGGAGCCTATTTCGTAGAGGCTTTCTTACCCTTTGAGTCGGTTTATTTTCCAGAAGGGATGTTGATGATGGTCCAATATCGAGGACTAGAAAATATAAGATTTGGAGTCGCCACTTAGGATTAAGGCCAGGACCCAATGGGGCCCGATCTATAAGGAAAGGGCCCAAAAAATTGGTCTAGTCCAGAGATACGAGTAAGCGTCAAGATATGAAAATGGGAAGGTGTTAGGCACCTACTCCACCGGTTGAACCGGTCTTCTTACTAGATGCTTAAGAGTGAACATTTTTCCTGGCTTAATCCTATACGCATGCGTGCTAAATTTCTATTATACTACTATATACACTACCACATGTGAATTGAGAGTCTACATCTTTTCTACTAAGTTTATAGGCTATACCTAGGCTCAAACCCTATTTCAAGTTGAGAGGGTGGGCCCTATTATTGCGGATCTATCAAGTGTTCTCCTGGCTCAGGAGGAAGTCTTGATTGTTAGCCTTCCTTTTTTGGAGATTCTGGCCTTCTCGCAACCCTTTGCAACTCTTCTAAAAATTTTGGTAGAGTTTCAAGGTTTTCGGATAGAATATCGAAAATCTGAAGGGGGAATGGTTCTCTAAGGCATTCCTAAAGGTTAGGGAATTTTCTCAGATTTTTAGTATTTTTGGGATTTTTGGGTTTTGGCACACAAAACGAGGTGATTAGATCGGTGAGTATTTTGGTAGAGATTTGGATTGTAAAGATTGAAATTCAGACAAAATAGAGGTTGACAGACTCTTTCTATGCCTTATGACAATTGGAAAGTGGGTAGCTCACTAGGGGAAGGGAGTTAAAAATTCCTGTCCTTGGGATGAGTGAATAGTTCCCCTTTTTATAGAGTTTTGGACCCAAAAGGGGGTATTTTCTTGGGGCTGCCATTTTTTGGGTTGCAGCAATTTCAAAAATTTCATGTCCCCGCCCATTTTTCGCTAGGCCGTGAGGCTCACAAGGCCACCAGATTCTCATGGGGTTGCAAGGCTTACAGAGCCGCACGTTCTCACGAAGCCTCGAAAAAGGGAATATTCTTAGAATCAATCAGATACTAATGTGAGCCTCTATAGCATTCCTGACTTCAGATGTGATCCTAGGAGATCTAATGGTTCGATCTTGGCATACCATACATCATTGGAATCATATTTTCGAGTACTATCCATCAGTATAACCGTCGAGCCTCTTTTCGACTTAAAATGATTAGGGACTCACAAGGAGGGCTTTTACCCTATTACACCTTTGGGGATGCTTAAAAATCCTCCTTCATGCCATTCCTCCTCTTTTGGAGACTGCTCAAACTGATTGCTCAGCTTATAAAACATTACAATTGAACCCCCTTAAGGCCAGACTTATTTAGGTTAGGGTTTTGGGCTTGGCTTTAGGTTTAGGATTTGGGATGGGGACAAGGTTTTCAACCCGGGTCTAGATTGCTCTAGAAGGTCGATTCCTTCATCAATTGAAAGAACAAATTGCATCCATATTCTGTAAATTATCATAGCCATGAAGGGTGACAAAATTGGGTGTCTACAGAATGCTCTCTTTGGTCGAGGCCTATACCACAACCAAAGGGCAATGAAAAGCACTATCACATTTTATCACCCAGAGCATGCACTGTGGACATCTTGCTCAAGGATGGCAGAGGTGCAATATGGAAACATGGACGAATAAACCATCGATGAGAGATCAAGAAATTAATATGATCCTATCTAATGGAACAGTAGGTTAAGATCTTACCTAGTGTAAAAACCTAATTTTGTCTCTCGGTATTGATGATCTATAGGACATGAGCGAGACCCATGCTTGATCATTGACTTGAAATCCCTTTGTTTCTAATAAATAGAATCGTCAAGCGGTAAGGCAATGCGGTACGAGAGCACCACCAACCAATGCCCATCATGTCACACCCCGTTCCACACAGAACCAGACCGGTGACCGAGTTAACCCCTGTTAACCCAAAACCTGCCAGGATCACGTGTTGCAATAACCACAACACAGCATACACACACTCTAAACCAATAAGATTCTGTATAACAATGGAAGTCTTATATATATTTATCGATAAATACCCCAATACTCTTGATATCCAAAATGTATTACATAATATCTTTATGTGTGGGCTTGCAGGCATGGTTTATACACAATAAATACAATTTAAACATTTATAGTACAAAAAGGGTAACATTTTAAAATAATAAAAAAAATTCTCTTTATGGTATCAATGTTGTTGACCCATAATACAGACTCTCGTACGGGCACTCGACCCTATGCCCAGGATCTTCAGGGACTCACCAGTCCTCGATTGAAAACTCCACAGTGGGTCCCAACTTTAGCTCCTCAGCTGGATAACCTGTAAGATCATCTAAAATGGTGTGCACACGTGGGATGAACTCACTAGCCCAGTAAGTGAAAAGAAATGCCACACAAGTATACGCAATACAAATGAACATATATGCGTGCAGTTCATTTTATTATCTTAGTCCACCTAGTCAACAATTCTAAGTCAAAGGGTATGTGCAACTCACAACCACAATGCGCGTATGCCCCGGGTCTGAGTCGTCAACCCCATCCCGCGATACGCCTATTAGGTTGTCGGAGAAGGCCAGCCCTTGGTACCGAAAAGTAAAATGCTTACCCAGAGCGACATGAAAGTAAAATACTCACCCAGAGCGATATTAAATTTAAAAGCAGTATGATTGGTCCTCTGTTATATCATTGAAATTGTCGACAGGATATACCCAACACCTAAACCCTTACTGGGAAGGGTCGTAGCAGAATATGTCAATCCTAACCACATGCTCCTATGTGAGATAGAACGATTGCATAGTGCCACCTCATCCGATACCACGGGCCACCAATGCATTCGTGTCCAAGCCAACTATGGCATCTAGTCTAACAAACATCATAATTAATAGTTAAAATCACCCATCTCACATTTCGAAACAAGAACATGAATTTAACAATTAAAGATATCAACATGTTAAATCATGATGAATTTCATAATGTACACATCAATGCATGCAATGGCATTCATGGATGACTAGTCTATACAATAATAAATGATGACATGACTAGTCTACAACCAGGATGACATGATGCAATGTTCTCTTCCCACTCACCTATTTGTGTACGATGATCACCCTTGGTACGAGATAAATTCGGCATGTAATGATGCGAGTTCTAGTGCAACCTATCATAAAAGAGTTAGGTTTAGTATACCTGCACTTTAAGGTCATAACCAGTGAGGTTTGATGATTCCAATGTGTTTAAAATCACATAAAATGGTAACATGGAATCATGATTACATGAAATAACAAAATGAAATCATGAAATTACATAAAATAATAGCATGTTTCCATGAAATCAAGTGTAATTTTGACCTATCTATATGCATATCGAATAGGAAAAATGAACTACAATTATTCCGGTAAATGTGCCCAACTTAGGGAAGAAACTCGATTTATTCTCTCTTTCTTGGATAAAAAACCTTCTTCTGGTAGAGCTTCTTGTTTGATGGGTGTACCTTAAGATCTCAGGAATTTTGAGTAGCCCTTCTGCGCTATGTTGGATTGGGCTTTTCACTTATGGAAAAGTAGGCAGTGCTTCCATATTATTGAAAAAAAAAAAAAAGAAGGGCTTTTCACCTTATATAAAATTGGGCAGTGCTTCCACGCTATTTAAAAAATGGGTTTTTACCCTATGGAAAATTGGATAGTGCTCCCGTGCTATTTGGAGAACGGATTTTACCCTATGAAAATTGGGATGTGCTCCCGCTGTATTTGGAAATGGGTTTTTACCCTATGTAAAAACGGGCAGTACTTTTATGCTATTTAAATAAAATCAAATGGAATTATGTAAATACATTAAAATGAAATATGGTTAAGGTTCTTTTCCTAGTTAATAAGAGACTCCTTAGCTGATACGGTCTTTACTCGGTACAATTAAGAAATTGAACTCAAACACTTCTTTACTTCAGCATCTCTTATTTACACAAGGGCAAAATAGAGGCTAAAGTAAGTAAGCTAGAGGGATCATGAAGCTTGGATGTATTCCTCTAAGTCTTGGCTTCGACTCCTAAGGTTAAGGTAGTGAACAAGGGTGGTTGCAAGGCTTCGACAGGAGCTTATCCTGAAGAAAAAATCAAGTTTTTGACAGGGTGCCGCACGGTTCTCTTCCTTTCTTCCTTGGCTTTTGTCTAAAGGTAAATCAAGAGGGAGAGAAGAGAGGTGAAAAAGTGGAGTGAATTAGTGAGATGGCCTTCTATTTATAGGGGAGGGGGATAGGTAAAAGGGGCTTAGACTAGGGATTTGGATCCTCTATGACCCAACATGGTGTCCAATATGCATTCAACGGCTAGAAATGCCTTAGGCTGCATGTGATCACCTTGAGCTCTATGCGAAGGCGTTTATGGCCCAACATGATGCCTAACATGCATCTAATGCCTAGAAATGCCTTGGATTGTGTGCGACTGCCTTGAACTCTGTACCAAGACGTTTCTGACCATTGCATATGTGCTGAACTCTATGTTACATCACAGAGAAGTTGAATCCTTAGACCAGCCGTTTAAGCTTAGACTTTCAAAAAATCCTTAAACAACCAAATAGTCCCCCCTAGACGGCTTAGTTTAATCTTAAACTGTCGAAAAGGTTTTAAACTTACATTTTTGCAATAAATGTGGTCAGTGGAGGGTCCCTCTTTGGCTTTGCTTGGCTTTGCATAAGCCAAATTGGATTTGAATTTATACAAATGCTTTAAATTTGGCTTGGCTAGGTGTAATTTGGTTTTAGCCTCATTTGGTATAATTTGGCTTAGTTTTAGTCTCAATTTAAAGTAGGCCTAGCTTGTCCAATTTGATTTAAGCTTGATTTAAAGTAATTTAGGTTGGTTTTAGCTTAATTTAAGGTAGGTTTGGCTTGGCTAAACATGGGTTCATATGGGTTGGGTTGGTTTAAAATGGTTTAATGTGGTCTAACCTATAAAGACACATTGCAAAACATCCGGCCATGAGATTTTGGCGTATGAGATATGGATGGTTCTGTAATTTCGAACACTATTCAATGATTACAAGGATCTTATATATGACTGACTCAATCATCATTTTATGAAGAAGGTTTTATTGATCCATTGCGGTCATCTACTCGTATCATTGAAAAATATTGGGCTGGACACCCGATAGTTCCTACACTCAACCATATTCCATGTATTCATGCAAAATGGACTAGGTTAGGGTGGCTAGATTTAGCTGAGTTGATTGAGATTGGATGGATTTGACAAGAATTGAGATTCCTCCACGAAAGAACAGATACTAGCCTCATCTTATTAGTAAATCATCACTATTAGGGGGTGGACAAAATTAGGTGTCTACAAAAGAGTTCGGTATTGTTTACATATTCTGAAAAGAGGTGTTCTCAGGCCAAATATATCATTCCATATTTCTTATCCATCCATTATATTTTTTCAGAATTTGGATTTGTTGAAGGTTTGTATTCTTCGCTTATTTTTACCTTCCTACAGCGAGAATCAGAAGAAACCTTTTCAAGAAAGTTATAGACCTACGAGTCTTCTTTCCGTATTATTTGGAATCGCATAAATACGAGTTATATCCATAGAGTTATGTCCATTGTACTGAGATCACTCAGATCTGTAAACCTGAATTCGATTTTTTTTTTAAGTTTATTATAACTTGTTTAAATCACTCTCCCGATCTGATTTAGGCAATCCCCTTTGGAGAGTTACATCAAAATGATCGAATATGGTTGTATCTCCTTTTAGTGGTTGTTTATTTAAGGATGGTGAGCTTATTTATTTAAGGATTTCAGTATGCATGGTTATTTTTTTAATTGTCTGTTTCTGAATGTATTATGGAGTCAGTCTTGTTTTATTGATATAAATTGGTGGAATACTGAGTATTTCGTAAAGTAATTTTTTTATTATTATTAATAACATAAAAATAAGTTTTTTCATTAAAACTCATACAAGCCCTAGTACATGATCCCGACATCTAACATATTTTTTTATTTTATTTTTTAACAATCATCACAACAAAGACCACTAACATCACAACTATCACAATTGTTAATGTTCCAAAAGACCTCTCTATCTGCTTCATTCTTTTTTTCAAGCTTCGGATCTCTTCCTTCATCTGTCGATTGTCTAGCATTCTTTCACCTTCAATTGTCTATGCATCGTCTCTTATCAGATATTTTCAATTTGGTGCATCAATGGGGTCACACCAAGAGAAGAACTCACACCCATTTGTTGTATATGTGCAACAGTAATATATATAACATGTTCTTATTTCTGAAAGACTCTGATATTCTCACTGAAAACCTTTTATGACATTTGTAGATTAGGTTCAAATACTTCAATGAACCTTGGTAGCTCTCTTTAACATTGGATGTTGACATTGTAAGCATATCCACGTCTTCTTGAAGTAAGCTAGGAAAATATGAGCCGTTACTACCACATATATTAGTATCCACCAGAGTAGCAATCCAAGAGCAGACAAGTGTTCTAAAGTTAATATTGATGGCATCCAAAGAAAAAGTTTTTATGATTTTCTTAATAGTACAATACCAAAATCGAAGATTGAAAAAAAGAAAAAAAAAATCAAGACTGGGATAATTTTACTCTAATTCATATTTCAAAACCCTAGATTGGAAGAAAACTATAAGATTGAAAACGTTTTATTCTAATACCAAAACCCATAGAGAATTTCATGACAATAGAGAATGGTTTGCATATTTCAGCATAGATATGTAAGTTAGGGTTTCAAACTTAGAATGATATGTTCCACCAGCAAGAGAAATCATATGATTTTAGAGTAAAATACGTAGAATAAACATCATTTCTACCCTCATTTCAGATAGAAAACCAGAGCATGGGTGATCTATAGATCAAATGGTAGGAAGAAATGGAGATAGAGAACGACCTATTACCCTTGCTGCCAGGTCACCCTCACTCAAGTCGTTACTACCCTAGGTCATCTTTACTCAGGTCCTTGTCGCTCAGGTTGCGCTTCTCAAGTCACAAATGGAGGAGAGGATCAAATACGCTTCTTAGGTCGCTCCATGTCTTTAAATGATGGAAAGTGTGGTATGAAAGTGGTCCAATGGTAATGTAAGTGGGTAATAAGTAAAGATATAGATAAGGTTAAAATGATATTTTATGTTTTAAGTTGTTGCCAGTTAACACTGTTAGACTGAAAATGGGACAGTTGCAATACTTTTCTCTGATGAGGAGGGGGAGAGGGTGTCATGATGGGTGTCATGATATTGTCAGAACCTCCAGGGGAGGTCACTGTAATTTTCTTAAATTTCTTGATCACAATTACTAGCAATGGAACATGTGTAATTCATGTTGTAGATATAGATGAGCTCAATAATAATAATGCATAAAAAAAAAAAAATGTAATGATATTGAATTCTCAGAGGATAAGATAATACTAGAATGAATTTATAAGAACCAAGGAGCCTACTTAATTTGTCTATTTATCTTTTCTTCCAATGATATCATACTACCATCGTATTGATAAACATCATCAAATCAATTTCAATCAAAAAAAAAAAAAAACCAGTAGTGACCATTTATCATGTCACTGAATTCACAATTGTTGAAAGTGATATTTCCTTGGATAGAACAAACTACACTGAAGTGCAAAGAAAACCGCGTTGGGAATTATATAAAGGTGTTTTAAGGCCAAACTTGTTTGATTGAATGAATAGAAGTCCTTCAAATAAATTAGGATAAACATCACAGTGCAATCATATTACAGTTGTTCATTCTCAAGCACGCATATTGTAATGCTTTGCATCAAGACATTATACACCTACGTAAGGGGTCCACCAAGCAAAATTTGGCAAATTATATACATATAAAAAGGAAAAAAGAAAAGTATGATTCATGCAACAAGCATGTGTATGGCATTTCTAACTAGGAATGGGATTTTTGAGAATCTATATGATATTTGATTCTATCCAAATTTGATTGTTACAATAAATAAATTTCAGAGGATCAGAGTTTAGAAGCATGCAATGATTGGAAATATCATATATGCTTACATAAACATTATTCAATATGCTAAATTAAGATTAAATTAATGGAGTAATCTTTTTATATACATTTATTATGGGCAAGAGAACCATGTCTACTTGCACAAACACTGCGCCAGCATGTAGGTTAATGGAAGGTCGTACGGAGAAATCTGGATAGGGGTAGCAGTCTTGTTATACCCATCTGTGTCTAGACGTAACAACACATAAGTGGGCAGGGTTCTGTTCTTCATTTATTGTTTAATTTTTGGAGGGTGAAGCTGAGGTGCCCTAGACCTCTCCTTCCATAAATATTTAGTGTAAGAATGAAGTGATTGATCAAAGAATGAGGGGAAGAGACAAGCTGGGGCTGAGCAGGGGTATATGAATGGGTAGATTGTTGTGTTGTAATGATTAATGGGCACACATGTGAATAGAGGTTGGTACATGGTTTGTCCGTATGGAATGGAGACAATGTTGGAAACAAGTGACAACCAAATTTCAAATTTCCCATACAGAGTTGCTCCAAAACCACTCTCTCTATCTCGTGATCAAAGCTCTTCAGTAGTACTATTCATGATATCACCCTTATTTATGTCTTTTGCTTTAAATCCTCTCCCAGGTACTCAATTCAGTCATTAACTAAAACTACAAAAGAAGAAAAGGATGAGTTACAACTTGTGAAGACCTCTCAATGATGAAGCAGTGAGCATATGTGCTCTTATATGCTCTTAATTCCTTTTTACTATGGATACAAGAACTATGGCCATCACATAGAAATATTAATAGGGTGAAGAACTGTAACTGAATGGATTGTTTTGGGGGAGGAGGGGAGGAAGGGTACACCAATTGTCCACTGCAGCCCAATTGGCAACTTGACAGGCTATGTCTGTGGCCCACATAAAAAATATGAGCACAGGTAGGACCTGTAGTTGGTTGTTCTAAAAGCCCATTAATCAACTTGGCTACAGCAGGATATCCGTAATTTTCACCGGATATTTCAGAATATCATTTTCATCTTCCCTGAACAGGTAAGCAAAGTATTTCTCACAAACAGCAGGATCATACAGAAGCATGTTCAAAACTACTCTACTAATTAAAATGTCTTTGATCTCAACCTCTCTCTCTCTCTCTCTCTCTCTCTCTCTCTCTCTCTCTCTCTCTCTCTACATTTCTTTGACCTATATTTCCCTCTCCATTTATTCTTTGGAAATCTAGATGCCTCTTTATTCCTATATTTTTTAGGTTTCATAAGTTCCAAGTTTATGGCGTTTAATGTGTAAAGGTTTCAAATCTCAGTGTTCAAAGTGTACAGCTAAGGTTTACTAAAGTGTTCTCACAAAATAGTCAGAGAAAATAAATCAATAATCCAATTGGATTCCAATGAAGTCATAACGTTTTCGATCATTAATTTCCAACGGTTATATATATATATATATATATATATATATATATATGAAATATCCGGAAAAAAAAAAAATCAGAGTTCAGTGTGACCTCCTATTTGAGTTTCAAGTTCTCTTGTGATTGAATGAATCCCTAAGCAACCCCCAGTGCTGAATGGTGTCCTATTTGATTCTTGAGTTAAACGATCCTACCTTACCCTTGTATTTGATTTCTTATTTTAACAATAATACTCGTCTTTTTTTTCACTAGATTATCATTTGTATTAAAAAATGAGAGAAAAATATATAAGGAAAAAATGAAAAAAAAAAAAAAACTGAATATACGCAACATTAAAAAAGAGATATAACCCATAAAATCAAAAGAATCTCAACTAAATGAGGTCAGCTACATGAGTCCTTGCACTCCAATAGGTTCTATTCGAGATCATACTTGGGGCGAGGTTTAGACTACGTGTGTCATTCCTCACCACTTCGCCTATGATCATTTTAGGTCTACCCTTAATTCTTTGAGCTCCTTCCATTTGGATCAGATCACTCCTCCTTTGTACAGCGTCCTTAGGCCTCTTTAGACATAGCTAAACCACCTAATACAACTTTCACAGTTTTTGTTGTTGATTGGGCCAACTTCCAAATCATCTCTTATATGCTCATTCCTTATTTTATCTTTCATAATTTTACTACACATCCATTTTAACATCATCATCTTAGCTACACATAGCTTCATTATATGACACTTCTTAATTGTCCAACATTCCACCACATACATCATAGTTGGTCACACCACAGTCCTATAGAATTTTCTCTCAAACTTTAAAGGGATACATCGATCACACAATACCCCAGACGGCGATCCATTTTAATTCTCTGTGATACATCATTCTCTATATTACATTCTTTATTTATGATTGACCTCAGGTATCTAAAATAGTCACTTTATGGGATCTCTCTCTCTTCGACTCACTATTTCAAAATTTACTAGATAAACTTCTAGCAATTAAATTTCAATTCACTTTTGAACAAAAACGCTTAGTTTTGAATAAGAATATAATAAATATTAGAACAAAGGAATCTACTAAAAAATTTTAATTCTCATATTTTATAAAATTTTAATATTTATACAATACTGATAATAAAAATATTAATTTAAATTCTTTTCATTTTTCTTAATTTTTGTCAAACAGTCAAAACATTTTTCCCTTCTCTACATGTGACATGGCATGTAAACAAATGATCTGAGCTTCATAGAGATTGGGTATGGAGCAGTGTATCTACCAACACTCGCATCAAGGAATAAGTACTCCATATAACATGTTAAAATGGTTAAAAGAAATATAGAAAAATTGCTACTACGTATTTAGAAAAGAAAAAATAAAACAAGGATAAATGTTCTCTGGTCGACAGCGCAAAATAAAATATTTTTATGTAACAATCATTACTTCCCCCCTCCTTATTTATGAACGTTTAAAAATATCCTATGCTCACGACTTTGGGTCCAGAACACCCCAAAATGGGGGTCGCCTGGGATCTTTTTTTTTTTTTGCTCTTTTTGTTAAATTCCAAATCACTTAGATATTACCCATGAAAAGTTAAGAAATATAATATAACTAAAAATATTTTAAAGGACTAGTTTCGCTTAAGTCATGGTGAAGAGAGAATCTCTTTTTCAGCAGAATTTGAGTTTTCTAAATTAATTGAAAAAATATATTTGAAACTTTGAATAATAGAAAACAGGAAGTTAATGATGACATTTCACTCTTTTCAAGTCCAATCATAATTTTTTATTTGTCACCAATTTGATGCAATTAGGCGAAGAAAAACTATTCCCATTTTAAATGAAGAGGTTAATTTTAGGTAAAGGGTTCTCTAAGCAGACGGGGTACTCTAAATCCTCTCACAATGAATTTTTTACTAATTTTTTAATTTTAAGGGAAAAAAAAGGCAAGATATTGCTACTTGGTCGTGTGGTCCTTGCTCCACCCTCGAGGCCAATGAGAGTGTATCCTGGAGCATCAAAATGGGATTCTTGATTTTAAGATGGGCAGGATAATAATGTTGTAGAGTCCTTTGTCTAGATGCAAAAACTATTCAACCAAATAGCTGTGAAAAGAGGATCTGACTCCTCACTCATCCGGGGTTGCTCAAATGGTTAGGGTAAATTGGGGATTGAGTGAATAGGCGCACGGGCCCAAGTTTAATTCTCCATCTGTGCATTTACAATTTAAGTGGAGACTGTGGTGTTGGATTGCATCTCAAGGATTAATCAGGTGCACTCAAGCTGGCCCGGACACCTTGGTTAACAAAAAAAAAAAAAAGATTAGACTCCTCTACGGCCTGAGCACCCCAATACATGGACATCCTCTTTGAGATGCTCCAAGCTGTCAAATGTGCATTAATACTCGTGCCACGCTGTAAAGGGGCATTATGAGTAAAAATATACCCCTACCCCTTGAAAATAAGAGTCCACATCCTTTGCAATGTGCGGTGAGGTGCAGTGAACATCAAACGGTTGAGAGCATTTGGGCACACGCCCTAAGAAACTCTTAACCATCTGATGCTCACTACACCGGTGCAGTGGCTGCAAATGATTTTTACACTAAAAAAAGTCCACATCCTCTACAATGAACATTGAAATACAATGAACATCAAATCGTTAAGAACATTTAAACACACGGCCCAAAGAATAAAGGCTAATATAGATAGTTATCATTCTTTCTTTAATAATTCATGTAAGTACACGTGGTATACTCGTTAGAATCACTGAACCTTTTCCCTTTAATTTTAATGGAAATTGTTGAGAAGTGAGAGAATAGGGTAGAGTGGCACGTGTTTGAAGAGAGAGAGAGAGAGAGAGAGAGAGAGAGAGAGACAAAAGGTGAGGGCGATGGTGGGAAGAGTGAGAGAGTCTCATTTCCCCGTGAGGAGTGTTTGGAGGCATTCACAGCTAAACATCCTTTTAACGCTTCGTTCGCTGCTTTCGATGGAGCCCCGATCACGAGCAGATTCTGTCGCGTTAACATCACTCGCTCCGACCCTCCCACCCCCCTCCCCCCTCCCCCCTCCCCCCTCAGAGCCTACTCCCTCGCTCCAAAAACTCTTTTGCCCCAATTATTTGGCAAAATGCCATCAATTCCATTTAATTTACCATAATGCCCCTCGATAGTGTCACAATTTTCTTCTTCCTTCTCCAAGCTCATGTAGCTAATTAAGGTCTTCTCCCTACACTTATTTTTCTTCCTAACATCTTCTCTAGTTTGATCATAATTATACTCTTATATCTATCATTAATATTAGTTCTTAGAGTGATTAGTAAATATGTCAATGACCCAAGGGAGTAGCGCAGTTGGTGAGCAACAAACTTGGTATAAGCTGTAAACTTTGACATTCTAAGTTCGACCCCCACTAGGCACACTTTGGGCTACTCACACGGGAGCGTTTAGTGCTCTTCACTACTTTCAATGAAAGTTGAATGATTCTCATGCAATCCCGGTATGATCCGATCCATGCAGTTGTGGGGTCAGTATGGGCCCGCGGGACTAGTCAAGCCGAAGGCCTGGACCGTTGTTAGCAAAAAAAAAGTAAATATGTCAATGATACTATTATTTATTTATTTATTTATTGATAGAATGATACTAATTGAAAGTAATTAAGATTTGAGACAGTCTGTATGCCTGCTCATTGGTCTTGCAGAAGCGTTGCTTATCGTATGGGGTTTCAGCTTGTGGGCTGTGATCACTACCATGGAACACCCTTTTATTTCATCCAAAAAAATAAAAAATAAAAAATGTTTAATTAATGATTTTCCACCCTCAATATCTAATAAATGGGAGAAAGAACGCTATCCGTCTGCATTCCCCACACCTAAGCACAATCCCTAATTTTAGGGGACTTTGAAAATACACTCATACCCCTTAAAACCAAGGGCTATGTCTAGGTGTTGGGAACACAAATGGGTAATGTGCCTTCTTCTCCTTAACATGATTAATTAACTATCTTACATTTAAATAATAGAGGACGGACCTTGACGCAATAGTAAATTTGCAACCTAGTGGTCGTGGATTTTAATCAGGAAACAGCCTCTGCTGAAATGATAGGAGCCTCCTACATTTACTACGACCTTTTTTTTACATTTAAATAATGACATCCAAAGGCCACCTTAATTAATATTTGTTAATTTAAGGTATTTTATTGATACTACATTTGATCACTAAATGCAAGTTGAAAAAATTCCAAGACTAAAACTCGAGAGTGAACACAAATTAATCTTTCTTGAATATAAAGAAAATGTCCAATACATAGTGGCCAAATGAGCTATGAAATAGGATATGTGACCAATCCAAGTGTCAAGATCACGATTATTAATCTTTCATGTATCCAACAACTCAAATAACCTGGTTAGGTAGGTGGTCATTCTCAAGAATTTTACTTTGTTAATTACTTAAAAGGAATATATTGAAGCCAATTAAACCCCATCTCCAAATAGTTGGGATATGTTGGCTTGATTTAGCTAAGTTACTTGAATCATTAGCTAGAAATAATTTTGAACAATTTTTAGTCACAAACTTAATGATGAAATTTTGAGAAAAATAGCAAAATGTGGACAAAAATCATTTATCAGATCCACCTCATTAAAGATAAGTAAGAAACATTGTATCTTTCTATAGGAGACCTATGTCCCTAGTTATTTCAAAATAATTCAGCTAATGTTCCCAAGGCTAAGTCTACATTAGAAGTGTCCCATTATTCTGTCATTATTACAACAGGGGCAATTTGGTAACTGCAGTAGATTCATTATATGTATATTTTGAGGAGAAACTGCTACACTCATGTAGGAACAGCCGTTCACATAGATTTGAGGGCTCATCATCCCCTCTTTAAACAGCCCTGAAGATTTAGAAGAGAGAGAGAGAGAGAGAGCCATGGTTTCTAGGGAGCAAAAGAGAGCAGCTCTGTATGAGAAGCTTCAACTTCTTCGTTCTGTTACAAATTCTCATGCAGTTAACTCCCTAAATTTCTGAAGCACTTGATTTCATTGGCATTCTAATACCAAAATGAACAGGATTTCATTAGCATTCTTCTCTCCTTTTTCCTCTGTTTGCTCAAACTAATCTTGATTTCTCTCTCTTTTCTCTACTAGTACCTGCCCTTTTTAGTATCCTTATTATCTCTTTTTCCATATACTATTAAGCAAAATATTTAAGATTGCTAGCTCTTTCTCTCCCTGAACTTATCTAAATGCTATTGTCTTAATTTATTTCCTTTTTCTTGTATGATATCGGAAAAAGATGTTGAGGAAATGATGGAACATAAAACCCCATGATCAAACAATAGAGATTGTAACTGATACCCAATAAAAACAATTCTTTTTTCCATCTATTACCTTTCCAGACTTCTTGAATTTGAGCCTTATTTTTGTTATTATTATTTGTTCTTAAGAATTTCTTTTGTTTTTGTGTTGGGGGTTGGGGTTGGGGTGGGGGAGAGAGATAAGAAAAACCCATAAGTTTTAAAGCCCACTCCATGTTCACAAATAAACCCATAAAGCTGATGATGGTGCAACAACTATTATATAATAGACTAATGAAGTACTTTCTGTGTTTGGCAGCTAAACAAAACCTCAATTATAGTTGATGCATCCAAATATATAGAAGAGTTGAAGCAAAAGGTAGAGAGTCTGAATCAAGACATTGCAACTGCACAAAACTCAAGCGACCCAAATCCATTGCCAGTGGTACAATCAGAAGATTTTTTTTTTTTTTTTTATTCTAAAACTTTTGATTGAATATTTCATTGGATGTAATTATTTTGTGTGTTCTATCTTTTTTCAGCAGGTTACAGTACAAACTGTGGAAAAAGGATTTCTAATCAATGTGTTCTCAGAAAAGGTTGCCCTGGTTTGCTTGTCTCCATATTGGAAGCCTTTGAGGAATTGGGTCTGAATGTGCTTGATGCTAGAGTTTCTTGTTCAGACAATTTTTCCTTAGAAGCAATTGGTGAAGTCAGTAAACTCTTCTAATGTTTTATATTTACACAACTACATGGCTACATGCATCTCTCTCTCTCTCTCTCCTTCTGCTGCTTGTGCGTGCGTGTACGTGTATTAGACTCTAATTTGACTGGACACGTGATTCCAGCCAGTACAGAAGAAAACAAACACCCTATGTGGGGTTTCCTTCACATTATAGCTAACTCATGCATGGAGCTTGGTAATGTTTAGCCACACAATAGGGATTTGATAGATATTTTTATTTATTTATTTATTTTATTTTTTGAATAAAACGAAATTTATTCATTAGAACATAGAGAACACACAGTTGTTAGGTCAGAAGACTTTCTCTTTTTTTTTTTTTTTTTGATAGATGAATACTTTCCATTCATAGAGTGGAATTTGGTCATACACGTCCTGACCGAAGCTTTCTTGCTAAGGAGTGGCAAAAGAATTGGTCTCCCTAGGAATATGGATGCATTCAATTAATGTCTGATCTTATGCGTCCTATGTATTAGGGTATATATATGTGCATATTTTTATTATCTACTAAGAGTGAATCAACAAAATTTTGTAATTTTGCAGAATGAGGGACAAGGGAGCATAGATGCTCAAGTGGTGAAACAAGCAGTGTTGCAGGCTGTCAAGAACTGGAGTGAAGACAATGAACAAGTACAATAGAGAATTATTTGTTACCTATCCCTAGCTTTCCATTTTATCAGTCTACTTTAAAAATTTTAGTTACATATGGATCTAAGCTCACAAGTTTCGAACAAGCACTAGAGGAGCGAGCAACGCAGTTGTAAGGAATTGCGTTTGTGTCATTGAAGAAAAACTGTCAACCAGATTATATGCAACTCTTGACCTTTCACTCCTTGATTTGCATCAGACTATGTCTGCTTGTGTACAAGTTATCATTGATGCTTCTACACCATATCTATCCTTGAAAGATTGGCAACATATGGCTGTCAATTATCACAAAAATAAAAAAGACATCACAGATAGGATGTTCACCCCCCCCCTTTTGCTTGAGTGCATCCAAAATATAAGGTGTATATATATATTGATCTGAAAGGATAATGGGGAGCAGACTTATCGGATGTTTGACCGTTCTTCTCAAAAATGATTTGTTCAATTTTCTCTTCTTCATTAGAAATGTATATGATCTCGAGATTTAATATCTCTTGAAATTGATTTTTTGTTAGGCATTTTCTCTCTACTGTTGGTAGCCAAAGGTGGGGTATTGTCTTCTTTGTATTGGTGTATATGGATTGATTCGCTAGTTTTCTTATTTCTTTCTTTGTTATTTATTTATTTTTACTTTTTTAATAACAAATGACCTTTTAACTAAAAAAAAATATATTGCTAGATTTTAAAAGCATCCTAAAATGTCAATAAATCATGATCCCAATTGATGAACATGGCCGATTCAATGGATGACACCATCTAGAAGAAGAGATTAGTTAAATTCATCGCTGATCAATACATAAGTTTGAGATCCCCCACCCCAACACCCCCTAAAAAAAAAAAAAAAGATTGGAACCGCTTTATTTACACGTAATGTCTTCTTTGTGTTTAGCTTACATTTGCAAAAATCATAAATGTTGCTGTGAAGTCCCAGGTGTACTAAATCGTGGACAATCCTTTCCACCATGATGAACAAGCTAATCCTATGATAGTGATGCCATGGAATCAGCATTTTTAGTTGTCTGACCTATCACTATCACATCCTTTCTTCCCTAATAATGACCAATTAAAATTTCCAAAACAAAACTCTAATTAGTTAGGAAACACAAAGATGAACTCTTCTGCAAAATTTGATTCTTGATGATCTTTGAACAGAAAGATGAACTCTTCTGCAAAATGTGATTCATGATACTCTTTGTAGTTTCAGGGCATATATGCTTTGTCGAAGTCTTTGTAATATAAAGGATATTATAGTTATAAAATGTAAATAGTGCAACTTCCAATAAAATTGAGGGTAATTGCTTCAATTATGAAAGTGGAAATATATAGCTAGTGACAGAAAATAATCTTTTACTCAACGTTTTTTTTGAATGAATAATTTATTAAAGAGTAATGATAAGAGATAAAAGCAGGGGGAGACCCCATTACAAGGGCCATCCAAGATGCCTACAAAACCCCTCTAAAGCAAAAGCTCAACAGAAAAAAACAATTGTTGCAGCCAGAATCTACCCTAGTCTGCATGGATAACCTAGACACCAAAAGTTGAGAAAGAAAGATTCAGAGCGGCTCCAAGGAGGACTCTCCGATACTTAAGTCAGACTTGGGAAAAAACAAAAACTAGATGGAATAAAAAGAAGTAAATTGTCAGATAGTGAAGTGAGTTATTTGTGGCCTTGCCTATCCTATTCATAGGACTTGAAGTGACAGAGTCTTACTTGACTGGGAATGTTCATCTTCGATTAGGAATTTAGGATGAAGTAGAGTCTTGCTTGGTTGAGGAAGTCTTGCATGTATACAACTTTGAGTCGCATCCCTTATCTGTATAGCTTATCCTATATTGTGGTATAGAGTCCAGTCCCAATGTGACTCCTTTACCAAGGAGTCTGATCTCCTCAAGAAGTCCAAGTCCTGTTGTGGCTCTGCCATTGAGGAGTCCATTTCTTGATGAATCTTGTTAGCTTTGGTCAATCCCCTATCTAGATTGCTCTTTTGCCACATGTCTACCGCTCATAGTGTCTATAGGGTGCCCTCTACTCCTTTTGGCCTGACGCTAGTCCAGAATGAGCAATGTTTTTAAGATTCTCTTTTTTTCTTTTAATTTTTTTTAAGGGTGTCCACTTAGGCCATGGGGTGTCTTGGCTAGCTCTAGCTAGCCAGCCTTTGTGCACCACATCTAACTATGGTCGGCCTAGCCTTGGTGCACTTCCATCCCGGCCCTGGGCTGGCTCTGTTCTAGCCCTAGTGCACCTCAATTGGCTCTGGTTGGCCTAGCCCTAGTGCTCCTCGGTTAACTATAGTAGGCCTTAGACTTGGGCACCATGGTTGGCTCTAGTTGGCTTTGGACTTGGCACCTCATTTAGCACTAGTCGTCCTTGGAGTTGGGCACTTTGGTTATCTCATGTTGACTTTGGACTTGGACACTTTGGTTGGCTCTGAACGACTATAGACTTGGGCACCTCAATTGGCTCTAGTCGGCCTTGGACCAAGGCAAATCAGCCTGTTTTGGTCGAATTGGGCACCTCACCACGTCCCCTTTTTGTGGTACATTGGCCCATTCTGCTCGGCTTGAATGTCTAGTATCTTTTCCTTGGATCTCTCCTCACCTTCCATTAAAGCTTAATTCTTCTAATTATCTCTTCTAGAAGGCTTAGTTTCTTCCTCTCTTGAAAGGTTATAACCTTCTTAGTTATGTGGATGGTTCTTTTGTTCGTTTACGGTTCCAAACACCACTACTACTGCTTCAAACGTTGTTGTTGCCCCCTTTGCTGCCATTACACTTGGGGATCGTCAGGATCAGCTCATATTGAGTTGGATCATCTCTTCGCTATCCAAGAGTGCTCTATCTCACATTGTAAGTGTTGCTACTTAGTAGGAGGCATTGAAGATTTGCTAGGATTTTTGCCCCTTCTTCTCATATGTGTGTCATGGATTTGAAGGATCGGCTCTTTGGATTTCAAAAAAGTTTCAATTCATCCGCGGACTATCTTCTTTCCATCTAATTTGCTACTCACACTCTTGCAGCGAATTGACCAACCTATTTTAGATGAGGATCTGGTTCTCACTACTCTTCGTGGCCTGGGCCAAACTACAGAGACTTTACCACATTTGTTCAACTTCGTGCTAAAGCAATCTCTTTCATTGAACTAATTGATCTCTTGCTAAGCCGTAGAAGCTTTTTCGATTTGTGATTGATGATCTTCTTGCTTCAATTTCAACTGGAAATGGCCACCTTTCCGTCTGCACCTCAATTGTGGTCATCCTCTGGAAATCATCGCCCATGTAATAGCTTCTCACCTCGGTTCCTTGGTAATCGTTGATAATGTCAACCTTCTAATGCTTATCATAATATGAAAAATGACTCAAATTCAACAACAAAGATCTGATTATGGCCAGGGTTCCAATCGGTAAGTCATTTGCTCAACCCTTGTCTTTGGGTGCTCCACCAGGCTTCAACTATTCTTTTTTGGATCCATAGCATTCTTGTTGTCGAATTTGTGGTCAATTTGGTCACATAGCCTCCCACTTCCCTCAACACTATAATCATGTGTTTCTTGGTATCTCTTGCTTCACTACTTCATAGTGTATCTCCTTCTCCCTTATCTTGGGTTATTAGATTCCAGTTCTAATTATCATGTTACTTCAATTATAAGCAATCTTGCTCTTATAAACACCTTTTATGATCTTGAAAGCTCATAGTTGGCAATGGCCAAGGTCTGGCTATTACTCATACTGGTTCTACTATTATTCTTTCTTCTGATCGATCTATTTGTCTTTCTAATGTGTTGTCTATTACACATATACACAGGGATTTTTTATCTGTTCAAAAATTATGTGTTGACAATAACACTTACATTGAATTTCATTCCTCTTTTTTTCTTATAATGGACAGAGGATAGGGGAAACCCTCAACAGAGGCTCGAGTAGTAATGATTTATATGAGATTCCTCTTTGACCTATTTACTAAATGCTTCACGCAATTGTTTATGCTCCTGTCGATGGTGGCACCATCGCTTGGGACATCCATTAGTTAAGATTGTTCGCCACCTTGTTGATCGATTTGCACTTCCTATGTCTTGGACCACTTCCTCTAATTGTGATGGATGTCAATGTGCAAAGAGCCATTGTGCCTTCCTCTGTTTCTAGTATTAGTTCAGCTCCACTTGAGCTTTTACACTATGATGTTTGAGGTCCTTCCCCCACTATTTATGTCAACAAATCTTAGATACTATTTCATCTTTGTAGAAGGTTATAACAAATACACTTGGTTGTATCTCATGTTGCCCAAGTCTAATGTTCTCCCTGTTTTCACTCACTTTAAAGCACTTGTTGAAATTTTTTTTCTTGTTCAATAAAGAGATTCCAAACCTATGATGGGGGGAGCTGGAGAAATTGGAAGCCTTCCTAGCCTCTAATGGTATTTTAGGGTCACTTGTGCTCACACTCAAGCACAAAATGGTGTTGTTGAGTGTAAGCATCGTCATATTATTGAGACGGGGCTTGCTTTGCTTTTTCATTCTCATCTTCCATCTGAATATTGTTCTTATACCTTCTTGACTGCATTTTATTTGATCAAATGAATGCCACTTTCTTTGTTGGGTAATATCATTCCTCTACAGTATTTGTTCAAAACACCACCTGTTTATTTTTTCTTACAAACATTTGGTTGCCTTTATTACCCTTGGATGTGTCCTTTAGTCGTAATAAGCTTGAGACGAGACTTGATCTCGTCCTTTCTTGTTTCTTGGTTGTTCCCTCACCCACAAGGGATAAATTATTAAAATTTTTCTTCCAATAGCTTACATATTTCACGGCATGATATTTTTGTTGAATCTATGTTCCTTTTATCATCTTTGCCATCTTCATGGTGTCCCTCCTCATCTTCTATCATCGACTCTTAGTGCAACTTTAGTCCTCCAATTCTTTTTCTATACTCTTCTTCTTGCCCTGCAGCCCCATCTGTATCTTCTTTGCACCCATCTATGAGAGATGACTATGTTTATGCTCCCCTTTATTCTAATGGTCTTGGCTCCAACTCATTGTCTTATTGGGTCTGGTTCTTTCCCCAAAGTACCCTTGCTCCATATGTCATTGTTGATTCTGATCCACTAACTCCCATTGGATTTGTATCACCAGCTACTATTGAGCCTAGTTCTACTATTCTTAATGGGCCTACTACTCTGTCTTATGACATAGCTTAGGCGCCAGCTATTGTACCTTCCACTGGCCCATCTCATCCTGTACATCATCCTATATTCACCTGTTCAAAAACTGGGGCACCTCGGTATCCTCCTTGCCACCTCACTCTAACTGCCATGAAACACCCTCTATTGGGTCCAATGGAACCTACTTGTTTTACTCAAGCTATCAAATATCCAGAATGGAGGGCTGCAATGAGTGGAATATGCTCTTCTTAAGAATGGCACTTGCATCCTTCTTCCTTCTTCGTCCTCTCATAATGTGGTTGGGTGCAAGTGGGTCTTCCATATCAAAAGATACTCCAATGGATCTATTGAGCACTATAAGGTGCATCTGGTCTCCAAGGGCTTCCATTAGGGCCTGATGTTGACTTCACCAAAACCTTTAGTCTAGCTATAAAACCAACAACCATTCAATTGGTTCTGTCCCTAGTTGATGATTTGCTTGTTACATATATCAACACCAAACGGCTGTGATTTACTTTATCATTTATGTTGATGATTTGCTTGTTACAAGAAATGATCCAAAGGTTATTCAGATCTTACTTAAGTCTCTTGCATCCACTTTTGCTTTTAAAGACTGGGGAAACTTCGCTATTTTCTTGGAATAGAAGTCACTTGATCTATTATTGGTCCCTTTATGACTCGGCATAAGTATATTTTGGATCTTCACTATCAACACAGTTAGAGTCCTCCTCTACCTCAAAAACCTCTCCTACAAAATAAGAGTCTCATTGGACAGCAACACTAGAGATCGATTCCCATTCGAAGTCTCTCTCTTAGGATATCAGAGTCCTATTGTAACTATCACATGTGATATTAGAGTCCTATTGTAACTGTCTCTTTTGTATTAGAGTTGGAGTACACTTTCACCTTTGAAGGTCTATATAAGACGTGTACCTCCAACTCATAAAATTGATCAATAAAGACTCAATTTAACATGGTATCAGCAGTCATACAAGCTCCATCGAGCTAACACCTTCCTCCCCACGCTCTTCTCTCTCTTCATCACCCACTCCCCAACCCACGTTCCTCTATCTTCTTTACAAAAAAAAAAAAAAACTCTTCCACTCCCGTTCCCTCTCTCAGATCCCACATCTTCCTTCTTCTTTGCAAAAAAAACTCTCCCATTCCCACTCCCTCTCTCACGTCCCACATCTTCCTTCTTTTTTGCCAAAAAAAACTCTCCCACTCTCACTCTCACTCCCACTCCCTCTCTCACGTCCCCCATCTTCCTTTTACCGGACAACAGCTATCCTCCCCACCCCTCACCTCATGGCCACACAGATCAGCCCCAATACCACCATGGCGACCCCACCACCTCCCCAATCCCTCTCTGGCGCTCATCATTTTATCTCCCTTAAACTCACTTCGAAAAATTATGTGTTTTGGCGCACTCAAATTATGCCGTACCTCACAAGCCTACCCTCCTTGACTATGTCACTGGTGACTTCCGTTGCCCTCAGGACGTCAAAGCTAAAACCTGGTGTGAACAGATGCATCCATTATGAGTCTTCTCATCACCTTCCTCTCTGATGAGGCCCTCTCCCTCACAGTTGGACGGACCACTAGTAAGAAAATATGGGATGCCCTACATGCATCCTTCAACTCTCCCTCTACCACACGGATCCTGTCACTCAACGTCTCCCTCAAAATCTGGTTCACAAACCAGACGAGACCATCACTCGGTTTCTCCATCGAGCAAAGTCCCTCTCTGATGAACTAGCAGCTGCAAGGAAACTACTACCTCAAGAAGATTTCAACATCCATGTCTTTTGTGCTCTCAGAACTGACTACCATGCCCTCACCTCCATCATGATGGCGTAAAAGGAGCCAATCTCCTATAATGATATGCATGGCCTTCTCATGAGCCATGAGACTCTAATCCAATCTCTCACCATCATCGATCTTGCAACTAAAGCCTCAGCTCCAGCTCATGTTGCTCATCAAAATCGTGGACCACCCACTCAATCCAATGGTGGTCGTGGTACTTCATCCTCAAGAGGCTATGGTCCTGGTCATGGTTTTGGGTGCTCCAATGCCTTTTCCCACAATCCCTACATAATATGTGGCCGCACCAACCATCAGACAGACACCTGCAACTATCGACAACAGAACACCACCAAACCAGTCCTACTTCATACCCCACACCATCCCTACCATTGCCCTCCACACACCCCCAACGCCTATCACACTATGGCCTACCCCCCAACCCCCCTATGAACCCCACGCCTCCCCCACCTCAACCATTCCCCCACCATCCATAGACCTACACCACCTTCTGGATACCTAACACCGGTGCCACCCATCATGCCACCCCTGACCTCACTCAGTTCTCCACCTATGATCTATACACAGATAACAACCAACTCTTAGTTGGTAATGGTAAGGGACTTTCTATTTCTCACATTGGCAATACTTCCATTTCGTCTTCTTCTCATTCTTTCTCTCTTTCTAATGTCTTACATGTTCCCTCCCTCACTTGTTCACTACTTTCTGTTCAGCAGTTCTGTCGTGAAAATAACGTTTTCTTTGAATTTCATTCTTCTTATTTTTTTGTGAAGGATCTGGAGACCAAACACATCCTCCTCACTGGACATAGCAAAAATAGCCTCTATTCGGTTTCAGCACCACCTTTTGTTCACCTGGTCTCTGCTTCATCATATGGTCGTTGGCATCACCATCTAGGGCATCTCATGAAAGAGTTCTCCGCCTCATGCTTCTTTGTCATCAGCTCGTCAAGCCTCCTTCTCTTTGTTCTACTTGCCAAATGGGCAAAGCTAGTCATCTGTCGCTATGGAAAACTAGTTCTCGTAGCTTTTCTCCTTTAGACATAATTTTTAGTGATGTATGGGGTCCCCACCCCATAGTTTCTTCAAATGGGAACCACTACTTTATTATTTTTGTTAATGACCAAACTAAATATATTTGGTTCACTACTTTAAAGTTACAATTCGATATTTACTTTACTTTTCCAGGCCTTGGTGGAACGTCAGTTCTCTCACTCTATCAAGGCTATCCAAACTGATTAACTGATTGGGGTGGAGAATTCTGCACTCTTCCCACTTACTTTGTCAAGTTGGGCATTCAGCTTAGACTCTCTTGCCCTCATACTCATGAGCAACAAAGAACAATTGAACACCGTAATTGGTATATTGTTGAAACTGAGATTACCCTACTTTCATGCTTCTGTTCGCCAAGCTTATTGGGACTATGCCTTTGAAACCGTGGTATTCCTTATCAACCGCATGCCATCCTTTGTTATTGGCAATAAATCCCCCCATCAGCTCGTCACAAACAATTCTCCAGACTACCCTTTCTCAAAATCTTTGGATTCCTTTGCTACCCTTGGCTTCGTCCTTACAATCATCATAAGGTAGAATCTCGTTCTGCACCTTGTGTCTTCTTAGGCTATAGTCCCTCCTATCATGGTTACCGTTGTATGGATCTCACCACTCACCGCATCTACATCTCTCGCCATGTTTGGTTTGATGAATCCACCTTCCCCTATCATAATACCCCAACCCCTCACACCCCTCCCCGACCTACACTTAGCCTTTCCCCATGGGCCATCGCCCCCAATCTCCCCTACCCTACGCCAACCCAAACCACCCCTCCTACACCTCCCTCAGTGCTCCCTCCCCCTACTACACCAGACCCGCCCTCTCCTGACCCACCCTTTCCCATTTCCTCCCTCCTCCCCTCACCTCACCCCCCACCTCGAACTGTCCCTAACCCTGACTCCTCTACGTCACCTCCCTGCCGTACCAGAGCTTTTACTGACCTTTATGCTGACCCATTGACCCTCTCCACTATTTCAACACACCAACCCACTGAACCTACATGCTTCTCCCAGGCCCATAAAGACCCCAACTAGCACTCTACTATGTCTGATGAATTTAATCCTTTATTACGTAATGGTACTTGGTCTCTTGTGCCTTACAAGGATTCCATGAACTTGGTTGGATGCAAGTGGGTCTACCGCATCAAGCGTAAAGCCGACGGTTCCCTTAAACGCTATAAGGCTCGATTGGTGGCGAAAGGGTTTCATCAGCAACCTGACCTTGATTATCATGAGACATTCAATCTAGTAATCAAGCCCACGACCATAAGGACAGTTCTATCCTTGGCCATTTCAAAGAATTGGGATGTTCGTCAGCTCGATGTTCAGAATGCATTCCTTCATGGACTTCTGTCAGAAGAGGTATAAATGGCTTAACCCCAGGGTTTTGAAAACTCCCTACGCCCTTCTCATGTTTGCAAGCTCCACAAATCTCTTTATGGGCTCAAGCAGGCCCCCTGGCCTTGGTTCCACAGGTTCTCTGAGTCTCTGACTCGCTCTGGTTTTCGATCCTCCCAAACCGACACATCTCTGTTCATCTATATGCAAGGCTCCATCATAACATATGTACTTATCTATGTTGATGATATTCTGGTTACAAGCAACCAGCCGTCTCATGTCACCTCCCTCCTCCAAAAACTTGCCATAGAATTCTCTATCAAAGACCTTGGTCGCCTCAGTCTCTTCCTTGGTGTTAAGGTTCTCTATCAGCATGGTGGTGTCCTTCTCTCTCAAGCACGCTACATCTCTGATCTTCTTCAACATGCTAGAATGACTGACTGTAAACCTCAGGGGGTGTCCTTCTCTCGGATCCCACAAGGTATCGATCCATTGTAGGTGCTCTCCAATACATCACTCTTACCAGACTTGATGTAGCCTACTCTGTCAATCGGGCCTACCATTTTATGCATGCTCCCTCGGAGGACCATTGGACCCTGGTCAAAAGAATCCTCCGTTATCTCTAGGGCACAAAAGACCAAGGGTTGTTCATCTCTAGGTTCGATTCTCTTCAACTTCAGGCATTCTCTGATGCTGACTGGGCTGGTGATAGTGCTAACCGAAAATCGACAGGCGGCTATACCATCTACATGGGTCTCAATTTAATCTCTTGGGCATTTAAAAAGCAAAAAATGGTTGCACGCTCTTCTACTAAATCATAGTACAAGGCTATCGTTGATGCTTGCGCAGAACTCACCTGGCTCCACTCTCTCTTTAATGAACTGAGCATTCCTATCCCCACAGTTCCAATCCTCTGGTGTGACAATATTGGTGCCACTTATCTCTCAGTCAATCCTGTGTTTCATGTCCATATAAAACATGTTGAAATAGATTTTCATTTTGTTCGGGACAAGGTTGCCACCAAGGAGCTTCAGGTGCAATTCATCTTCACAAATGATCAAATAGTTGATATTCTCACCAAGCCTTTCAGTTCAAAACGGTTCACTTTTTTCTGGGACAAGCTGCGAATTCAACCGTTCAAATTCCCACCTTGAGGGGGTGTATCAACATAGTTAGAGTCCTCTTCTACCCCAAAAACCTCTCCTACAATATAGGAGTCTCATTGGATAGCAACACTAGAGATCGACTCCCATTTGAAGTCTCTCTCTTAGGATATCAGAATCCTATTGGAACTATCACATGTGATATCAGAGTCTTATTGTAACTATCTCTTTTGTATTAGAGTTGGAGTACACTTTCAGCTTTGAAGGTCTATCTAAGCGTGTACCTACAACTCATAAAACTGATCAATAAAGACTCAATTTAACATTCATCACAATTCTAGAATGGCTGATGCTAAGCCTATACTCCAATTACTTTAGGGGCCACTCTAACTCTTCATTCAAGCACTCAATTGCCGATGGATCTGAGTATCGTAGGGTGGTTGGAGCACTGCAGTACTGAAAAATAACTAGGTCGGACATTGGATATATTGTTAATAAAGTCGCATAGTTCATGCATCAACCCACTAGCATCCATTGGACTGTTGTAAAGCATGCTTTGTGCTACATAAAACATATTGTTGATGAGGCATTCATTTCCGCCCTAATACTGCTATTTGGCTACTTGCATATATAACGTTAATTGGGAAGGTTGCTAGATGATTGCAAGTCCACAACTAGGTATGTTGTCTTCCTTGGCTCTCACTTGATTCTTGGTCCTCTCACAAGCAACAGACAGTTTCAGAGTCATAAATAGAGGCTGAATGTTGCGCAGTTGCTTCTGTTGCTATTGAACTGCTTTGGTTGCGGTCTCTTCTTTGTGAGCTAGGCATTTTTCTTCCTCATCCCCTGTCATTTTTTGTGACAATATCGGTGCAACCTATCTATTCGTGAACTTATTTTTTCATGCTTGTATAAAGCATATAGAGATAGACTTTCACTTTGTTCACGACATGTTCAGTTTCATCAGTTACGTGTTCAGTTTGTCTCGAAATTGGATCAGCTTGCGTATATACTTACAAAGGGGCTGTCTTGAGTTTGGTTTACATTTCTTAAGGGAAAGCTCACAATGGTCTCTCCCCCAGTGAGATTGACGGGGCCTGTTACAGATAGAACTCACTAATGCTACTCTTTGTACAGCTCATCTTAGTGTAGTGTGTACACGTGTCCTTATGTAATTGGTTGTGTCGTTGAGATTCATTTCCAATGTACTATATTTATGTTTTCTCATTTATAAAACCAAAATCATCCATTCTCTACATGGACAACAACTGGCTGATGCACCAACTCACCAAAGGGCAACCAATTACAGTTCAACGACTATATGTAGTAACAGTCACTTGGAACTGGCTCATTGGTTGGTAAAAATATATGGCCTTTGGAGTTATCCTCCAACCAAGGTTTTGGACCTTTATTTTAAGCTGTATAAATAACCCATGTTGAATACAATTCAACAACCATTGTGCCATCAATTAACTACCTTTTATTGTGTCCTAACTTCCTTCCTTGAGAATTACTAATTGTTTTTTATCCAGCATATCTACTTTTCTGGAAATTATTCATTTTAACTTTCATTTCTATACTTTGGCTATTTAAGCCTTGTTCTTTTCCATCTCAACTTTGTTAAAGTTGTAAAAGGTTGTTATTGGTGAACAACAATTGAGTTATTGTTGAACCCAAAAGAAAATTGCATCGGTTGATAGTGTTGATCACAATAAGTGAAAGTCCAAGAGGTTGTCTCTTGGTAGTGGATGTAGTCTGGTATTGAACCACTCTAAATTTGTTTTGTTATTCATTGTTTCTTCCCCCTTCACAATTCCTATTTTGTACACTCTTCTTTATTTATCCTTTTTTTTTTTTTGGTACTTAGAATTTTAATTATCCAAACTTATTCAATTACTCAATTCACCCCCCTCTTAAGTTGCCTCGATCCAACACAAGCTTCATAATGAAAAGGTCACCTAAACAGAAAAGGACACCTTTCGAATGCCAAGAATCTAAGTAGAGCAGGTTATCCTCACCGTCGTCAATCGTAATAGAATTAGCCAGCCACCAAGTGAGTTCAAATTTTCATTAGATTGCCATTTGATACTCCTAGGCGAAGGACTGGACTCAAGAAGATGTATTTTAACTCTTAACATCATGTACAAAAATTAATAAGATGTTGACAAGAATGATTAAAATTAAGTATGCTCACCTAGAAATTCTACTCTTGATCACATGAAGAGTCAAGACAAGATAGTACGAAATGCCTTCTTAATCAAGAATTAACTTTTCCTTAGATATAAAGAATAATATTCCATGGTTTAAAAATTATTACAAGGTAAGCATCATTAAAACCTTGAAGTACACACATCTTATATACTACGGTAAAGGAAAATCAGATCAAGGAATTAATTAATGGTAATCAAGTACCCTTTAAATGATATGGGATCAGCTGGTTTAATTTATAATCTATGAGCCACTCCAAAGCAATCTCACGTCGATGAGGTATTATCTAAATGTATTAGATGTTGTATTAAATAAATGTTAAGATAGAATCAAAAGGGAACATATGGGATCTTCACGTTGGGAGCATCTTAGAAATTAAATCCAATTTTTTTTATCTATATTGATATATTAATCTCTTTAATTATAATCATAAACCTGCTTTAAGCACATAGCAAAGAATATATTAATTTCTCGAATGAATTACAAAATTCTGAATCCCATTTTTCATTTTTGTCTACCACCAAGGTCAAGCTAGGAATGCACTACTCTCTCTCTCTCTCTCTCTCTCTCTCTCTCTCAAAAGTATTGTTAGAGCAAACACCAAGAAAAATACGAAAATAAACAGATAATAGATCCGCCAACATAGAGATTTAACGAGGTTCATACACCAATGTGGTGTGCTACGTCCTCGGAGAAGAAGAAGATGTTTCACTATCCAGAAGAGAGATTACACCCAAGCAGCGGCAAGAAAACTCGCCCTGACACCCTAGCTTGAAAAAGCCCCCAAATTACAATGACTTGCTCAACAAAACAATAGTACATTATATACTCCAAGTTGCGGGTCAAACCATCGGGTTGTGGTCAATCCGGTCGAACCATACCCTCTACTTCCATCACATATCTCAAAAACTTCCATTCGGATCACCACCAAAATATATCAAAGCGGGTCAATCTTCAAAACAGATCAAGAATTCGAGACAAACTTAACAAGTATTAATAAATGTGGCATTTATTCTTCATGTCCATCAATAATGCTCTTGTGATTTGTACACTTAAATGAGGGTTCTTGTGGGAAAATGTATCAAAGCTAGTTGAGAAGACTATCTCCTCCGTGTGTTTAATTATAAAATCCATGGAGGCCTCCTTCAATTTTGTGTTAGAACAAACATCTGAGATTTCAAGAACATTAAGAGCATTTGATGAATCAAAGAGTCGAGCATCCGATTCTCACAAAATTTTTGGAGGAAAGGGATTTCGTATTTGTCAGCTGCAACTGATAAGGAATAGACATGTTTGTCTAATTTCTCTTTGGGTAAACTTCCACTGTAGAGGAACTCCAGGAGTGATTCAAGCTCTTCATGGTTCAACTCTGGTAGAGAGATTGTTTCATTTGCTGGTGGAGCTTTGCATCCATCTGTTTCTAACATGTTCTTCAATATGTCTGACCTTGCTGCCTGAGAGAGAGAGAGATGTTAGCTTATTGAAGTTTGCAAATCCTGATCAAAACTTGAATTGGGAGTTGAGATCTGGAAATATTAGGTCTTGATTTTGCCACAAGGTCACCCTGGGTTGGCCCAGCCCAAGGTGAGATCAGACAAAAGCATAAGGTTTTAACTCTAGCCCAACAATGAGTAGGGACTGGATTCTAGCTCACCTATGCCTTAGCTCAAGGGCTTTAACATGAGCCCATGAGAGAGCCAAACCATGTTTAAACCATGTGGGCTTCCTGTATAGCCCGCCTTGATTTTCCCAGGTGGAGAGGTGATGTGGCCATTTCCGCTGATTAGATACAGTATAGTCAGATCTGAATTCGTCACTTGGCAAATTTTGAGATCCACCTCCCACCCTCAAATGTATTGGCATATGGTCTCCATTTTTTCAATTCATTTTTTAGGACTAAGTTTTCCTCCACCACGTGGGAAGGTTTACCATATCATCTTAGCATTCACGAACTCAGATAAATTTTACTATGTTCCCAAAATAAACCCCCCCAACACCCTTCCACATACATTTGAAGCTCCACGGTCAAGGCGATTCCTCTCCACCATGGCTTAAGGAAAACTCCGTCCTATTTCTAAATATAAAACTTGACCTTAGCCTACCTGCCCAAAAACTATGGCCCTACCTAATCTGCGAAATTGCAATGCCAACCCGTACATGGAGAATATCCTATGTGGGAAAGATTATCCGTATTGTAACAATATCGGTCCATATTGCCTGAATCAGACTGTTTGCCATCAAATATGATAATATCGTATCATATTTTGACAATTTTACCCTCTGTCTGTATCATATCAACAGTACATTAGCTAGGTATTGGTATTGCTGTCGGCAAATAGAGCCAATCTAATACTGATACCTAAAACTCTGGGTCTATGAGCCCAACCCTGATAAATCATGGAGGATGCATTCTGACTCAAAATGGCTTTTAGCCCATTAAGGGCCCATATGCGTACAAGCCCAAATTTAAAAGCATGGGTTGAACATATAAGCACACTAGCCTAGCCTTCTTTTCTAATTGAGATGATCCAAAGCCAGCTTAATAGCTTATCTTTTCCATTTTTCTTATAAATTGATAAACAAGAAAGAAATTAATTTGGGGCTGAAACCTAATCCTAAAATTGTGAAATTATTAGTGCTTCTTAAGACTTCAATCTTGAATCTTAGAAATCAAATGGGTTTGGGTCATTTTACAAGAAAATAAAAGAAACTCACCAGAAGAGCTCTATGTGCAAGGATGGAGGATCCATTGCCTGCCTTGACTTGAATGTCAGCGTGAGTTCCATATTTAAACACAGCCATTAATCCACTAAGAAAGCTCAACTTTTCGTTCAACCCTTCTTCTCTCTCTTTCATTTCCTTCACCCACTTCAAGGCATTACCAATCCCCTGCAAATCCAATACAAAAAGATAAGAACAACCAATCAGAGATGAAACAGAAACAGAAATAAGAATTAAATTATAGGAAGAGATAAAGAGAGTGCTCTCACCTTAGAAGAATTGGATTGAGGAGGATCAGAAATATTACACTTATTATCAACATCTCTATTGGGTTCCTGTTTGTTTAAGAAAGCAATCATGCTTTTGGCTCCATCATAACATGCTTGACATATAGAATTCCTTGGAGGCCTCAGTATATGGGAGACAGGACTGCAAATTGAACAATCCATCTCTCTTCTTCCCTTCTCTCTCTAAGGAACAGAACAAGAACACAATAGTTGAAAGGAGAAAACAGAGAGAGGGTCTTCCTCCTTTTCTACTCTCTCTACCCAATATGCATGGCATCTTAGTTCTTATTATACATCTCTCATTCGACTTCATTAAATAATTTACTTAAAAATTTATTATCTTTTCAATAATATTGGAAACCGCCCATGTATAATTGCATTATAAAGTCGGCTTATATAATTTTAATAATTAGGCTTTAACCTGACAATACTACCCTTAATATCCACTATATATATGTTGTGGTCCTATATGTATACTTCCCCAATTATTTGACCTTCCATTTTTCAAATGACCCTCCGTGGGACTTCAGATACGTACAAGAGGACATCAGGAGGGTATTTTGGAAAATATATTAAAACCCTATAGAGGTCTGTAAGTACTAGAATGATTTGGTGAACGAAGACTTTCTCCTTTATTTTGTATTAATGATTATATATCTACATTTAGGTCTTATGGGTCAGGAGGAGTGGGACTTGGAGAAGGGGTAGAATCGTCAGTTTGGGAAAGTGGAGGAATCTTTGGATTCCTTCAGCACTCCAAGGCTGGAGATGATAATAGTTTTTGGTTTTAGAAGAATAAGAAAGTTAGGGAGGGGAAAGGGACTTTCCAACCCCGGAACAGCAAAGATGTGAGAGGCAAGCACGTCTAAACAACTCAACCACCACCACCTCCTTTTCAACAAATAGGATAGATATCTTAGGGTCTTTGATTGAGAGTCTCCATTATAATAAGCAAGTAATGAATCCTCTTCTACGCATTTCTTTTGTTGATCAATTAATTATTATTTTAATGTGAGGACCAAGTGGTTGTTGGGACTTTGTTTTAGCTTTAAGGCTTCCCTTTAATAAACATTCTTAACGGCATTAAGTCTCTACTAGGATTCCCTCTTCTAGACCCAAATAATGATCAAAACTTGTGGAGCATTATGGGACAAAACCTGCCAGTTTATCAGCGGAATAGACAAATGCCTTGGGCTAGGGGTGTCAATCGGTCGGTCCGGCTCGGTTTCAGTCCGGATTGAGTCAGTTCCGGTGTGGGAAAGTTGAAACCGAAACCGAAACCGAAACCGAACCAATAAGGAAATTCCGGTTTCGATTTGGTTTCGGTTTGTCTTCGGTTTCTTAAATCGATATGTAACCGGGTTGGTTTTGGTTTTTGGTCCAGTTTGGATTCGACTTTCCATACAAATGTTTACAAAACTATACAAATTTTGATTTTTTTTAATGAATTTTGGAGTGTTTCGGTTTCTTACTGGTTTGGTTTCGATTTCGATCCGGGTTTTGAGCCGGTTTCGGTTTGGTTTTGGGTTCATCCAGTTTCCGGTGTGGTTCGATTTGGTTTTGGGGTTGCAATACTCCAAACCGAACCGACCCAATAAGGCTTCGGTTTGGTTCGGTCCGGTCCGTGTTGTTATCGGTTCGATCCAGCCAGTTTTACCGGTTCAGTTTAAGAATTGACACCCCTACCTTGGGCAATATGATTCCTTTAGTTTTCTTTCACTCATGGTGAACCAAGAATCTCTTCACCCATTATCTTTATTGCAATTGAATAGGCTTGATCAACAATGTGAACGTCATTAGGATGGCAGGGGGGGAATTAATTATGACTATAAATTATAAAAGAATCTTCACCGTGGATGAAGAAAAACTTTCACTTTATTTGCAAAGTAGCTATCTTTTTACGTCATTAATTAATGATGAATCGAATAGTATATAATTTCTTGATGTAATAAGTCTAAAGGGTTGAAACTAATTCTTCAACTGACTCGACTGTGCAGTTTCAAGTCATATTATTTAAGAAAAGAGCACTTATTATCATTTGAAAAATAAAATACTTATTTATTATTACATGAATTGAATTGGTATATTGAGATTATAAGGTCTTTTTTGTCAAATAAATTAGAGATGGAGCATGGAAAGCTGATTCTTTTCGAGGTGGTAGAGGAGACATTATTCAGTTTCACATAAAAAAAAAAAAAAAAAAAAGAGGAGTTACTATATCGAAACATAAAGGAGCTTTTGATGTAAGCAAACGTAAGCATGGCCGAAGCCATTCTGCCACGGTAATGGCAGCTGAAGTGGAAAGAGATGGGCTAATATCAGCTCGCACGCATTATAAATTTAGAATGTGTTATAGTTTTCTTTGATTGTAAGCCATTAGTGGCTTTTCTGAATAGCTCGTCTAGTGCTCTTGATTGGGTTGAATCTGATATTTTTTCACTTAAGCGGGCTTTCTCTTCTGTTGTATTTTGCTTATTTGTATGTTGTTAAACAATTATGCCCACATAATGGCTAAGGGGGCTGTCTTTGTTGAAGTCATCTTCCGTGTGGTGGCTTTAGGCACCAAATTTCATTGCAAACCCTGCTTCTTTCTCAAGCAAGCTAGGAATCTTAATTCCTTGTATTAATAAATTTTGGACTGAAAGAACTTGTTCTGAAAAAAAATATATATACACTAGGTTCAACATGACAGGCAGCCTATAGTTGCCACATAGTAATTGACAATCAAATTTTGTTTACAGGTAGGCCTCACTATTCATCTAAATATTTTTTTTGACTTATAAATTATCTAGAAAAAAGGGATATGGTTGTTATATAATTATTTGGGTTTCATACTTTCAATTTATTTCCACTTCTATCATTGATTAGATTAATATTAAACTAAGGAGCCAAAGCCGTTGTATTTGTTAATCTTATCTAGAATTTTGCTTCTAGAAGGAAAAGCATCTGTGTTGACTGAGTTTATTCTAGACCTAAAGTCTGACTCCATTTTGACTGCTTCATCCCCATTGGATGCTTCTATGTCAACACCCTGTTTCTGATTCTATCCAATCATCTATTGGTGATAGTTCCAGCACATTGTGCTGGCTTGATAATTGGTATCCTAATAGTGTTCTAATTTTTAAGTATGGTGACAAAATCAAGTATGATGTAGGTTCAAGTAGATTTCTCAAGGTGCCATGGTCAATGGCTTCCAGGCTCGAGAAATTCTATTTCCCTCATTGAGGTCTGGAATAAGTTTGTGTCAGTTTGAAGTCCAGAGGTAGTAGGGACATTATTCATTGGATGAAAAACTCTTCTAGGAAAATCTTCCTTTCTTCTGCTTAGAATTTCATTAGATCTGTGGGTCCTCAATTCCTTAGTATAGACTGATTTGATTTGGATTTTCTATTCCAAGGCATAGCTTTATTGTTTGAAGGGCTTTCACTTATTCCCTTCCGACACAAGAGTTTCTTTCCCAAATAAATATCAAAATCCCTAATTGTTGCCTTCGTTGGAATTCCATTGAAGGTGTTGACTATTTATCCTTCTCTTATCCCTTCTCCTATCCCTTCTCCAAATCAGTTTGGAAAGATATCTTTAGAAACTGTTGGCCTTTTCCTAGAGTTATCTTTCCTTTTGACAGAGAATGGAGGTGGGTCTTGAAAACTTTCAATGACAAATCCTCTTGTGATATTCTTAGTAAATTGGCTTTCAAAGCAGTAATCTATCATATTTGGTTGAAAAGAAATAAAAGAAGATGGTCTACCACTTCGCATATTATTGCGCAAGTCTAGGACACTATCATTTTTTAGATTAGAAATAAAATTCTTCACAATTGTGTAGTGCACCATGACTCAAGCAGAAACAGATAGCTGCCCTCTTCTTGGGATCTCCCTCTTATTGCTCTCTCCATATGTTGTTTCTTCCCTCCCCTATTTTCATGTACCCCCTACTTTGGTGTTTGTTTTGTCCCTCCCTTATTTTTGGATATATCCCCCTTTGATGATTTTTGTTTTTAGTGGCCGATGTTAGGGTTCCTGGCCCTTGGATTACTATCATGACTTATTTTTTCGTTCTTTTCCTTTTATTTTTATAAGTTTTCATTTTACCCAAAAAAAAAATCATTGTATTTATTAATAAGTCATAAAAGTGAAACAATATATAAGTAGAAATCAAATACAAGGTGCCCCATATGCATGGTTGAATAGTAAGAATAGTGCCAAATTTGACTTTTGGCTTATTAGAAATGCTTTTCGCTTGCTCTCACTGGAAAATCTCTCTCTGTCTCGGGCCTGATGTGTGCTAGGAACTTTGACATCCCAAGGCCTATTTTGCAAGAGAAGCGAGCCTATGGAGATTTTTTGGTGTCCTCCCCCTGCAAGTTGGTTCAAATTAAACACGGATGGTTGCTCTTTAGGAAACCCAGGGAGGTCTGGAACATGTGGTATTCTCATAAATGAGAAATCAGAAGTGATTTGGACTTTCAGAGAGACAATTGGCGTGAAGACTAACTTTGAAGATGAGATTATGCAGTAATCTCAGGTATTGAACATGCTAAAACTTTAGAAGTGTAGAATTTGTGGATAGAATACGACTCCGTGGCTGTGGTAAATCTTCTTATAAGAGGGTTGGTTCTTTGGTTTGCTCTTCAAAGATGGAGAGGCTTATCAATCTATCTAGCTTCATTTGAGTGGAAAATCACCCATTGTTATCGTGAGGCTAATCCGGTAGCAGACTTTCTAGCAAAATTAGCAGCAAAATTGGACATCTCTGATCCTGTCCTGTCCTAGCCTTCTTTGATCTCTATGGAGCTGGAGTGGGATGCCAATATGCATCCTCGTTACAGATTTTCATAGTTCTCGGTTTCTTTTGTTAGGTTGAGTTTCTTTGGAGCTCTTTCCTCCTAATGGCCATCCTAAAGGTAGAAAATTTGCTTTTAGATCCTCTTCCTATTTTTAGTGTTGTCGATATTTCCTCCTGTACTATATTCTTTCTTTCTTCATTTTTAATATAATTTTTGGATCTTCTAGAGAAAAAAAAAGGCTTTTCATGCAACTAATATTTTATTTTTAGTTTTTTGGTAGAAACAAACTATTCATTACGATGCTTCCAAGTTGACACTAAGAGGGATTGAATCAATGTCTCCAAAAAAACGTTTCACAATACATGATCTTCAAAACATTGATGAGTTATCTTCAAACAAACCCTAATTGGCTAGCGCTAACCAATTTTATCAAACACACACACAAAGTACGCACTTCCACCTTGCTACCACAAGTGGCCAGTTCTACCAAATAGTGCACACCCACTCTACAAGTCACATGCACTCCAATTTGCAATAGAAAGTAAAATATGCATGTACGTGGTTTGGTCAGCCTACTTACTCCACTGGTTAATACACTAACCAGGGTTTCATATTTTACCCAATAAGAGTGAAACAGGTCTAGGTTGGGCCTGGTTTCTTAAAACCATAACCAACCCTAAGTCCTCAAAACTCAAACCAGGCCCAACGCAACTCCAACCCTACTAGGTTCATGCTCAAGCCCAACCTAAATATTTATTTATTTTTTCCTATAAAGGGTCACAAATGCTAAGCCTATACTTATCAAAGGAGGATGGGGAGATGTTAAGGCTATGGCCAGCCCTTGTCCACCCCTAGTCTATAAATTTGCAGCAAGCAAGGTTGTGAATTTGTTTATAAGATAGACCTTTTAATCGTCTGACATCACCACATCTCCCAAAACTGGATAGACCAAATTTTGGTCCAATTCTTCATGATTGATACTATAACTAAAGTTACTATCAATACATGATAAGAGACACAAAGATAGGTTATGTAAGGAAAAAAATGAGAAATAGTTTGGCCATTTGGTCGTCTTAGCTCAATAGGTAAAAGTATTTGGCTTGTGTAACACATGGTGGGTGAAGTCATACAAATTACGGACACATGTTGTGGATTGAAGTCATACAGACAGCTTTTGTAATGCTTGTGTAACACATGATATGGGCCTAGGGGAAGGAAAACACTATTACTAAACACAATAATAGATCAGGGTTAAATCAAGTAGGGTTGGGCCGAGCAGGGCTGGGCCTAGGTCTCAACCCAACCCAAGCCTAACCCAACCCTGGTCAGGGTCAGGTTGGGCTTGGGTTTAGATAGGGTTCAGGCTTAGGGTGGGTTCGGGCCATCAAGCTAAACTTACACCCCTAATACCTAATACACTACACAATTTTGACCACAATAATGGTCTAAGAAATGGAATTCCTCCTTCAATCGATGCTCTAGCAAACAATAAGGGCAACAACCCAAACCCTAGACAACCAAACTTGTTAGGTTGAAAATTTAAAATAAATCAAATCAAATCCCCTATTACATTCATGGTCTAGGTCTTTCAACAATAAACAAACCATAGAACAATAAAATTGGGACTTGTGATGCAGATTACCTCAACCTATGTAGTCCAGATGATGAATGCTTCCACAATGCGTAGAAATCAATCTGAATGTGCCATTTGCATCAAAGCAATCATATAAAAAAAAAAATCCACCACAAACTAGGGATTTGTAAATTCAAATTGCATCTCCCTATGCAATTCCACTATGTACTGCCTCTCTAAAGTGCTCTCAATCGAGAAAATCTTTAATATAAAATCTCTATAAAAAAATCATGCTTTCAGTGGTGTTTTATTCTTTTTTCTCTATAGGGTAGTTCTCCTCGTCCTCTGGAGAGCACAACACTTTGTAGATATCAATTTGGATCTAAAACAAGTGAGATATCCATGTTTTAGTGAAACCTTATCTATTAGGGTCATTATGATAATTTTTTACATTTTCACAACAAAAGTCTTTCACAGGCGAGGGTGTGGTGTTTGACAGCATCACAAACCTAAGCGGTTGAGCGGCTCTCTTTGAGCCTTCCAATGTCCTTCAAAATGGCGGGTGAGATACTAGTCATTAGATCATTCAAGTTCCATCTCTCAAATCTGGGACGCTCACGGCGTCTGGAACAAAATATGTTAGGTGGTGTATCATGATTCATCATACACCCTAGTAGCTCCATACAATGGTGCGCTTTTGTGTACCACCAACATATCAAAATCCACAGGAACAACCAATAAGAATGCGCAAGATAGAATCTAGTCCGTCCAAGATTATGTGCCTTGTTGTGTTCCAATCTAAGCCTCTACTTTGAATCTGATAAAGTGGATGCATCTCAGACGATCATTTAATACTCCAGTGTATGCCAATATAGAGAATTAAGTACACCTGGCTTGTCAAATTGCCTAAAAGGTATCTAAACATAACTTCTTTATTTTATGGACAAATCGACCCAAATAAATTGCAAAAATGACCTCTATAACATCAAAACGTGAATGCATTTGTTTCCATAGGAAAAATGGTACAAATCATCCCAAACACGTCCAAGATTCTTCAAACCTCTCTCAATTTGATTCTTTTTTGTGTAGTCGTATGAGAATTGTCATAGCTTCTTCGTCTAAACTTGGAATGATGCAATTTAACTTGGGTTGGAACCATGACTCGACAAACTACATGTTTTCAGATAGATTTATCAGCCCAATTCAGCCATTAAAACTCTAAACAAATCTTTAAAGTGGCCCCCATTGTTTGTTCCTATGAAAATGTAACTTTTGATATGCAAGGCCTTCACCTACTGCTTCGATCTTTTTTCAAATCTACGCAAGCCCCTAATCCACTATCAAAATGCATTCCACAAGTTCAGATGCCTCTGTAAGCCTATGAAATGACTATAATTCCCTTGGCACTGTTTAGTTGACCGTCTAACCATTCTAACTCTTCCAAATCATCAATATATAATGCCACAACATTAATATGACCAAGTACGTTGTCACAAATGACAACACAACCCTAGAATACTCTAGTTGTCCAACATATTAAATTGAGCAAGGCTCGTAGTTGTTGAATTACAAGATTTCATCAATCACGGAGTGGAATGGCCAAACTATCATGCTCGTTGAGGTTAGTGCCTTCCTATCTAAGGAATATGTTATATAGTTTCACTCCCTAAGAAAAATAAAAAATACATTCCAAAAGATCAGAAATCTCCTCAACCACTGGCTGTATGAGAAGTGGGATAATTGTGTTTTGTTTTGAGATGTAGGCATAGAGTTCCTTGCAGTCCATTTCTACCACCGGTTGATCAATGATTCTGAAATTCCTTCTAATGTACCACTTCTTATTGTCAATGTCCCCTCCCCCAATAAGATAGACTAAAAGGTCAAAGGCTAAAATTTTTCCAGATAAGTCCACCCCAATGATCTCTAATGAGAAACCCAACTTGTTTTTCCATGACGCATCCAAATTAAGTTTATGAAAATCATTTGGTGAGGATGTCCACTCTTTTCGAATAACATTTACAGAGGCTAACAGTGTGAGTCGAGCTATCAGAATAAACCTTAGCTTGCAAGAATTCATTATGAGATTTTAACACAAGGATAACGTCAGTTGGAGGTTTCGTGGAGCACAACCATTTGGTGCAAGAAGCTCCAACCATGGCATGCATCTTTTGGTTGACGCCTAGCTCATGGAATTCCAACAGACAATGTAGTAATGAAGAAGAGAGTTTGTATGGCATTGAAATGCAATCTGTGTGGAGAGGCAACGGAAACTATTCAGCACCTATTTTGTAGTGCCCCTTCTCCATGGAAATTCGGAAATTTTTGGATTGCTTTGGTATTTGTTAGCAAAACCAAAATATGGACGATTTACTGATGTGGTGGAAAAGGAAAACAAGAGCTATAAATATTAAAGAGCCTTGGACGGTAGGACTAGTAATTATCACATCCAACCAATGGTGGGAAAGAAATTATACACGCTTTAAAGGGAAGGATAGAAACACAAATCAAAATTTTTAAATGATTAGGAAGCAGATTAAGATGAGCAATATGGAGTATAGACACCAAAGGGGCAGTGAAAAATGTTGTAGAATACTGGAGCTGCCCATTGAAACACATCACACTAGACTGCTATTGGAGGTATACTGGTGCAGCCGACGGGGAATTGGATTAAACTGATCATGGATGGGATCTCCTTGGGAAACCTTAGTAGAGCAGGTGTAGGTGGAGTATTATGAAATAATGCGGTGTTTTCTTTCAACAACTATATGGGAGTTAAAAATATATTTCTTAATGGAAGGAATCATGAGAGCTAAAGATATGATTGTGCCTGATTTGTGGATTGAATCTGACTCTGGTGTCATTGTCAGTTCAATCTAATAGAATCATATGCAATGGTTTGCACTTCAAAAGTGGTTATATATTCAACCCTATTTGCAATCTATCCCATGGAAAATCATCCACTGCTTGAGGGAAGCAATCCCTATTGTGGAATTTTTGCCAAGAAGCTGCAAAATTAGTATCTCTAGTACTATAACTGACTCCCTTACCATATCATAGAGGAGATTGCCATCAATGCAATGCTAAGACCAAGATTCAGATTCTGCTAGTTGCAGGTTGGACACCCTACTGATGGCATTGTCAAAGGTGGGGTTTTCTCCTATCTTGCTAGTGGTGACATTTTTCTTAGGTGTTTCTTTTTTGAAGTCTATGTAATTCTTTATTGTGTAATTTACAACGCCACTCCCTAGAGAATGTCACAATCATAAGACCAACCCCTTTGTTTCACCAAATTAGACTAAGACCCCCTATCGTCAATCATTGTTAAATGAGGCTTTAAAATGATGATTTTACCCTTGACTAAAACCCTTCTTCCCTTCTCCATTCCAGTCCACAGCACACACATCCACCCTTCACCGAGAACTGTGCAATCGCCGAGAAAGAAACCCAGTCAGGTACTAGCATCCAACAGCTTCCCCTTTCTCTCTCTCCTTCATGTACTCTCTGTTTTGTTTCTTGCTTCTGCTTGGCGTCTTCACCAACACATTTTATTCTCCTCGTAGGAAACCAAAGACCTAGGAGGACAGAAGTCAATGGCAAAGGAGGTAGACTTGAAGGTGCCCATATCTCTTTTATTTGTTATTGTTATCCCTCTCCGTGTGTTCTTTCTCTTCAAAGAAATGCTTTACTATTTATCTTGTTGGACTGAATGTACTAAGACTGAAGTTCCGTTGGATTTTTTCTTCTAGAGGGTTGAATTGAAGGTGTCCATCAACTGCTACGACGGTTGTAAGAGGAAAGTGAAGAAGGTGTTGCAGAGCATTGAGGGTAAGGAATGATTAAGTGAATCGGGGAAAATAAATAAAAAATTATTTAGGGGTGGATGTTGTATTGTAGATTTATTTACACATTTTTCCTCCTAATAAAGACCTCTATTTGTAATTAACAAGGACATTTGTAGGTACCTACTATACGAATGAAGGGTTGATCATCTATTGTATAAGCAGGTGTATTGAAGAAGGAAATTGACTCAACGCAACCAAAGTGACGGTGGTGCTTGGAAACGTCGATCCTCAAATCCTCATCAAGAAGGTAATGAAGGCCGGAAAGCAGGTAAAAATATGGCCCTGTAGCAGTGAAAAAGAGAATACCAACAATCCGGCAAGCAGGTGGAACTGCTGCTGGTTGCCGCAAGCATGCTGGTCACCGCTGTCGCCATCCGTCGCTGATGCCATTGCCATCGTGATCTCCAATGCTCTTAACGATCTGGTGATAGATTTGGGAAAAAGATAAATTAGGTCTCAATTTGGGAGAAAGGGTATTTTAGGTACTTCATATTTAATAAAGGTATTTTAGTATTTAAAATAAAATATATTTGGTGACATCAGAATATGTGGCATATTCTTTAACAGTGACTGACGGTAGAGGATTTGAGTCTAATTTGGTGAAACAGAAGGTGTGTTCTTTAATAGTGGCATTCTCTAAGGGGGTGGCTATAAATTACTCTTTTTTTCTTTTTCTTTTATTTTTCTAATAATAGTGTTCCTTAAAAAAAATAATAAAATAATAAAAAATAAAAGTCCACCATTGTTGGGAAAATAGCAAGCCGTCTCTAGCCTTTCAGGTATACTAAAACAGGAAACCACATAAACCAAGGCACTACCCACTCTGCTTTTTACTAAGCAGGTTGAAGTGACTATATACTTGGATCCAAGATTGAATAATTGAAACCCCATCAACTGTCCCTATAAGAGAAGGGGCTGCCAAACTAAACTACCTTTGCAAACGGGCAATTTAGAAGGATGCGTGCAGATGTACTTTTCATTCCCACAGCAGTGGCAGATAGGGTCTACTAGAACCCGATGTCACACTAAGCCCACCACAGTGGCCCATCTGCAGAAGCATGCCATAAGAAATTCCTGATTTTGGGCAAACTTGGGCAATTCCAAATTTTCCTCGATACATCGGTTGACATACTCGAACAAGCACTAATACGAGATGATTTGGATTATTTTGTGTATAGAACATCTTCTCTCCCTTCCTTATCTATTTTGAAAATCGAATTGGTTTGTTTTGATTTTGAAAATGTGTTCTTATTGATTTTTACGTTCTATTTTTGAACCAAATCAGAACCGAATCGATTGACACCTTAACCTGCTCAATGTGTCCTCTCTCTTCTTTAAGTACAAGGTTGTCTTAACATCATAGAATTGGATGACAGATAATCTTAGTAGCTCAACCATAAGATTGATATTAATGAACTTATATAATACATACATGAATGTAGTCAACTAGAGACTACAAAGGAGTGGACAAACACAAGTAGAAAAAACTGAAAAGCAAACCAAAAGCAGAAGAAAGAAAAAAAGAAAAAGAACAGTGATCACTGTCTTCATATGATCAAATCCTGATACAAGATTTTCCATCTAACGAATCAATGGAAACTTGGATTCTCTGTGTCTCTCTCGCTCATCCTCTCCTGAACACACCTTGGCATCATCAAAGTGATGGAGGATTGCTGCTCCAGAAAGCACTGCCAAGGTCAAGGCTTGTGCATGCATTCTGCAACCCAACCATTAAGTCATTAACCACCCATTAATGATAAATCTATATTAATTAAGCACTAATTCTCATTCACAGCTTCACTAACGTTTAGCCCAGTAATTAAGTTGGGTCTTACCTTGCATGGATAAGCCTCAAGCTTGGCTTAAGTGGCGATCTTGCACCTGTATAGACTAGAGATGCTACAACTCCAGTTGCCCACAAAGTGCCTGTGAACATAATTTGATCCATAACCCATCAACAAACACTTTCAAGAGCTACTAAAAACTAGAATCAAAATGGGTATCTCCCATTTATCTCAAAATAGAGAGAGAGAGAGAGAGAGAGAGAGATTTCTTACCAATGCTGGTGAGCTTGTGTTCAGAGACCCAGGAGATAAATGAATCCATTTTCTTGTGTGAATAGTGTAGTGAAGGAGAGAAGTAGAAATGGAATAATGGATGTAACTTAAAATCAAAGAGTAGATGTGGAAAGTTTGAGTTATGAGAGAAAGGAGGCCAAGATGAGCTATTTAAAGAGTTCTCTGGACTCATAGTTGGTGGCCCCTTGGTTTGCTTCTCTTTAGTTTCAAAACCTTGGGAGTTAGCAATTCTGTATCTCTTTTGTTTCAAAACCTTGGGAGCCTGATCCACCTCCCAAAGGGAAGTGGGTTTATGGATTGGGAAAGTGGAACCGTACGTTTTCTAATCTTTAGAGGTTGAAAAACCACAGGCACTCTTGTCCCGGTTTCTTCTTTTTACTGGTTAACTTATATTCTATTGATATGGGCTCAGTAGATTTTCCTTAAGTGGGTTGCCACTTGGCTTTTTGCCAGCCATGTTCATTAAAAATCACCAATACAAAGGAGGCAGAAAGAATCTGATAAGTCTGAAACCAATAAAAATAATTAAAGAAAGAATATTAGTCTCTTAGTTTTTTATCTGATTCAAATACAGTGAATCCACCACGTTACTACTGCTCTTTCTTAATAGTGTTTTGAAAATCAGGATCAGACCGGTAGGATCTGTCATTCTGATTGAAGCCAATGTCGTTTCCTTTCAATTGATTTGGATAAGTTGATCCGTGTTGGATCTTGTGGTGAAGCATAATTTAACCGACTCTGATCAATTCTTGACCGATCAGGGATTTAAATATCGGGGATTTTATCTTTACTTTTCATTAAATTTATAATTTTAACCTTGAAACCATACCGGATCAGATATTAATACTTAGAACCTTGTGACTGATTCTGATACGAACCTCAAGGAACTCAATTCCTTAAACCAAGACTATATCAATTCATATCAATTTTCTATTGAAACTGATCGGAAATCAATCTCCCATATGATTGATTTGGGATCATAACATACCATTATGCTTTCAAATCCAACATCCACAATAGTCCACTCCAGATCACATAACTCTTTCTAAGCCACTCTCATTCTGTTCTAGGTTTGCTGTTTGACAGCAGGTAGCATTTTCCTAGCAACTCTCACTCTAACATTGGGTTATCCTTTCTACGTGTGGATTAAGCCGAAGACCAATTATTCTGATACCATTAATACCGATCTAGAAAAACTCAACCCTATTAACTACAAAATAAAAAAATCCAAGACTATATCAATCTATATTAATTTTATTTTGAAATCGATGTGAAATCAATCCCCTATATGACCAATATGGGATCACAATAGATTTAGACTGAACCTGATCTGATCTGATCTAGATCAAGATCAAGATTAAAATTGATCTGGACAAAAACGAATCCCCATTCTGTTTTTTAACCCTGGCCCACCCCCTAGTATTTGGTCTTGGTTGCTGCCGACAAGGCACAGTCCACCAAACTCCAGAGAGCAAGGAAAATCCAACCCAATTCTGTGGACCTCAACCATAAACCACTACTTAGATATGGGGAATTGATAGATCGCTAAAATACTACATGAAGGATGATATGCCTCCATTTCATTTAAATCAACACCAGTTACCAAAGATGTCAAAGTAAGGTTGGAGTCCATATTTTTGGTTGTGGTCCTGGACCTATTCTCACGAATCGGGGTTTAAGATATCGGAATCGGTCTTAGAATTGGATTAGGTCGATATGGACGAATCGATAGCAGCGAAATTCCTATTATATAGGCTCGCAGTCAAAGAAATGAAATCTTAAAAGATAGTTTAGAAAATACAAAAACCTTGGAATGTATTTGTGGACCCAAAGGGAAAGTGAATTATTCTATTTCCATGGCTGCAAAGCAAGAAAATTAGTTGCTACTGAAAAAATTTCTGTTGATACTGATTCAATTTTGATCCAGATTGAATAGAAATACCTTTGGCTGTTATTAAAAATGATTATTTTACCTTATTACTCTTTGTCCCATGACAATACAATGATATAGTATCAGCCAAGACTTGGAATCGAACATGATCAATACCAATCCAATACAATTGATTTCAAACAATTCAATCTGATTTCTCAAACCATGCTCAATACCCAATCCTGAAAATCTCATGTCACCGAACATGCATGGCCTCGCTTGCTTATCTAGTACATTACAGAATTGATACTTTAAAACATTAAAAAATAAATAAATTAAATTTATGAATCAATGAACTCCTAATGCGCTCTCTCCTCCAATTCAGATCCTCTCCAGCTTAAGGGTGTTAATTGGTTCGGTTTTGATTTAAACGGTGTGGATCGGTTCGGTTCACATTTATTTGACTAAAACCATAACCGCGCCATTTACTAAATGGTTCCACTTTCTGAAACCGTGATCGTTTAGTAAACGGTTTCGGTTTCTATAGTTTCTAAACGGTGTCGGTTTCACGGTTTTAAACGGTTTTGGTTTTGGTTTATTCCATACGATTTGTAAAACGGTTCATAATCGGTTTGTTATAACTTGCAACCATCTCTAAACTGAAGATCATAAGCTTATCCAAAAATAATTGGCAATCACAAAGAAGAGATTCTATATTGAAGATGGTATGTCTTAATTTGATAATCTAGTGTTATTTCTTTGCATGGTCATTCTCAAACATATAGAACTAATATCATACAACATCCAAATCCAACCTTCTACAACACAAAATATTAAAATGATAGATGGTTCAACCAAAACACTCCATCTGTTATAACATAATAACATAGTAACATATATGGATTACAAGTTCATGATCTAAAGCCTAACTTGAGCTGAATTACAATAAATCATACCAAAGCAAGATGGACACTTAATTTAATTGTTAATTGTTATATGGATTACTACCCCTACTTTATTTAATTGTTATACGGATTAATAGGATCGGTTTAAACAGTTCGATTTAAACGGTTTCAATTTGGTTTGAAACCAATGGGTTCCGTGGTTAAAACCGATCCAACCCTTTTAGCTAATTGGCCTAAAACTTGAAACCATAACTGCACCATTTACTAAATGGTTTTGTGGTTTCGGTGTAAACGGATCGATTTGATTTCGGTAAACGGTTTCGGTTACAAATTCACATCCTTAATCCAGCTGCACTGGCACATCCAAAGGGTTCCCACTATCAGATACCTATTAAGTGCGTAGCTGGAGAGTATATGAGTTCCACTATTGAAACAGGTAGTCATGAGATTTAATTTTAAGGGGAAAAGAATGCACTATGGTCGCATAGTCACTTAACCATTAATGTAGAGCCAATGAGGGGGTGCACAGTGGTATAAATAGGGGGTGGAGGTGTTATTTCATAGCCCTTAGTGTCTGGCCCAAGGCGTGCGATTAGGAAGCGTTCATTTCTCCTAGTTTTAATTTGATGAATCTAAGTCGTGATGTAAAACACATGATTGGTAATTCCAAATCTCAATTGTTACTAGATCAATTTACTAGTAAATCTCTTGGATTTAGAAAATATTACAATTCAAAATATAATTAACCAAATATGGTAAGAATGACCCATCCCAAATTTGATCAGATGGAGTCATCAAGTTTTTTGAGACATGTGTCCAATTAGAAAACCTGATTTTCCAACTATGAGCATTGAGCAAGACTCCTAATCAGATTATGTCGAACACTAAGAAGATTCAGAACAATGATTTATCAAGAAATGACGAACACTCTCTTTTGAAACTGAATTTGACAAGCCCAACTCATAGTGCACCAGGTTTTAAAACCATTTCACAAAGAACTGGACCATTCTTTTGAAAGCGTTCTCTAAACAGACGAAGGTAAACTCTATTATGATTTCATGTGTTCCATAAACACAGAACCTAACCCTTGTGTTGGGAGGAAACCCCAGCGATGTGGTTCTATCAACACCTATTATCCAAGGATCTCAGAAGGTTACTCATGACTCGATCATGAGACTAAAATCATCATCATTAACCCCAAGGGCTTAGCGCAGCTGGCTTGGAGGGGACATGAGACTCCGCCTCAGGAAGCAAGGTCTCTTGATCAAAACTTCGCCGCTGCATAATTCCTAGGGGCCACCCTCCTGAGGTTCACTAGGGCCCAGAAGCTCCCGGTTCGTACGTGGTGCGAGGGACATGTCTGACCCTGGGGGGATTTAGTCAGCCTAAAGTCGGATACCCCTCCTGTCTACCAAAAAAAAACTTCATCATCATCATTGAAGCGAGAAAAATCTAAAAATCAGCTAAATATTGGTATCCTTCCTCAAGGAAGAAACATAGAATATGTTGATGCAAAAAATATTCAGATATTTTCCCTATTAATGATTCTACAGATCAAGATGAGCAGGGCTGAAAGCTTCCATGGAGCAATTCCACAATTTTAGGTTCTTTAGAGTAAAGAAAGGACCAAAAAGAGAGAGAGAGACCTTCTATATACCGGAAGAGGATTTGGACTAGGGGTGTAGACCCTAAAGGCCCAAACTCGCCCTGGTCCCACTGAGCCCGAACAGTGCTTGGGCTAGGATTTCTGACCCTAAGGATGGGCCTAGGTTAGAATTGGGTCGGGTCTGGGTTGAGTTTAATCTCAACCCAACCCTGATTTATATAATATAATATAGGACTATCATCCTATCCTTTATTCAAAATAATGAAATTTTGATCATTGATTATTATGGTTAAGTGTCCTGAACAACTATTATTGTGTTGTACTTCATAATTTAATTGTGTATTGGGGACCTCGGCTTTGATCGGGGTTTAAGAAACCACTCAACCCAACCTTATTTCACCTTAATCCCAATTCCAGACCATTACTTTAAAAATCAAATCAGTTAGAATCGCCTGGATTGAATCGATATCAATCAAAACCCATCCCAAGTTGTTATCGAATAGATATTGATCCACTGGTATGATCTAATAGTAAAAAAGGTCCAAAAATATCTATCGGATCCCAAAAGATACCAATAGGTATCATGAGTTTTAAAACCTTGATCCATACTTAATAATTCTATCCCTCACAGCACAATAGCTCTTCCGTGAATGGGATCATTCATTCCTTTTTGCCCACACAAGCTACACAACAGCTACAGTAGATCCAAATTCCAGCCAATGGGGTGTCAATCTCAAGCCAGACCTGATTAACTCAACCAAGATCAGCTATAAACCTAAGAATGGACCAACCAATTGCTAATCTGTCTAGTCTGATCTTAGATTTTAGCAAATTTTAACCAATCAGTAGGTGTCTGTTTTGTTAGGATTTTTATGTGGGCTTAACTGATACCAATTGATCCATTGGGCCCAAACAATTATAGATCCAATCTGATTAGAAAACTCCTAGCCCAATCCATTGTAAGAATGAATTAGGGTTTTAGGATTCTATTATAAATAGAAACTAAAGGTCCCTGCAGCCATCACTTTATCACCTTCATGGTTTTGAAAGCACGGACTCCTCCACAAGAATAGTGTATGTAAGAGTATTCCAATGGTGAAAGGCTGCAGAAGATCTTAGCGGCTGGGACTCCATTGTATAGTTCTTTGTTACAATCTTCATGGGACTAATCTTCAAGCACATGGGAGAGAGTTACGTGATCAATACTTATGGGACTTCTAAACTTACACATAGGTATTCTTCTACTCCAATTGATTATCATGTATGGGTAAAATCTATATGTTTGTGCATTCTTGGTTTAGGAACTACACCCATGGTTAATCTTTTATGATTCTTGTATTCTAATATCAATGGGGTTATTTATATGATTTTATGGTAAAGAATCTCCAACAATTGGTATCAGAGTCAACCCTTATGGTGTTAGAATCACGAAAAATCAAAGAAAAATTAATTTTGTATAGGTTTGGGTCCCAAATCATGAAAATCGTAATTTTACCATCACTTAAAGGTCCCGGATCGAAAAACTTTCTTCACAAAAGTTGTAAAGGACGAGAAGACGGTCTCAGTGGTATATTGCACGTAGTCGAAAACCTCCGGATGCATTGGTACACACCAATGAAATCGACTGCCAGAGAGAGAGAAAATTTTTTATATAAAAAAATCTACGCGGTGAGTCATCGCCAGGTCAACTCGGTAGGGTTTTCGAGTTAACACAGAGGTGACCCGGATTTTAACCCAAAACTAATATGTCCGAACCGAATTAAATGGCTTGGCCGAACCGATTACCAGATTGATTTTGATCAATTTTTTCTGTAACTTCAAATGGCTCATACAAGCAAACGGTGAAAAAAAATTTACCTGATTTTTGCATTGAGTCCAGTTTTCATGCTCTTCGTTTTGATATATTATGAGCCTAGTTTTGGTCAACTTTTATGGTTTGTTTTCTATAAGTTACAAGTATGGGATTCTTCATAATTTTTCCTCTTAATTGATAGAAATGAAAGAAAATCAGCTCATACATTACTTACATATCAACATATGAACTTGTTTAATGGCTAATGATAGACCATGTCTTTGTTTACATATATTTTTTTGTTCATGCTTAAACAATCCCACTTTTAGCTACAGAATGAATTTGTAGACTATTGCAGTGAGGTTGGATGGAATCCACCAAAGTGGTAAAATTCAGTCTTATTGCAATAGAATATAAATCAAAGGTCTTTTTGTTTGAAAAGACATAGAATGATAGTTGGTTGCAAGGTTGCTAATGTTCACCAAATGTGACATTATCAAAGAGAAGTCAAAGTTAAAGCAAGTGAAAACAGAATAGAGATTTCTTAACCTAGAGGATGTTGTCCATCCAAAGATGGTAGTATTTTTGAAAATTATAAGAAGTCTTGCAATAATAGCAGAAACTTGAGTGGATTAGTATGTTTCAAACCCAAAGGTCAGAAATATAGTTCCGGTTGACACTCTTGAAGTAATTGATAATTGAGCATTGTAATGTTTATTTTGCTAATAGTTACATGCTTGTTCTTTTACATGTAAAATGATATTTAGTTCATGTTTAAATAATCCATAAATTTAAGTTGTCAGGTATAATTGTAAGCTATTATAGTGGAATGGATGGAACCCACTAAAGTGGTAAAATCTAAGATTATTGCAATAGGTTTGCAACTCAAAGGTTTTATCTTATTTTCAAAGACATAAAAAATTGTTGGAAGGAATTAGGTTATGCTTACCTAAAGGCGACATTATCAAAGATAAGCATAAATGCAAGTATAATATAGGCAGACCTTAACCTCGAAGTTGCTATTCATCCAAAAGTAGTAGTAATTTTTGAAGTTGAAGAGCATCCACAGTTATTGTAATTTTTGAGTGAACCAATGCATTCTAGATCCAAAGGTTGAGAATGTAGTTCGGTTGACACTCTGGTTACGTTTAATGGTTAATGATGTAATATTGGTTTTTATTTTATTGATGTTACATGTATTAATTATATATTGAATGGATTATTCTTCCTTGAGTTGAACCATTAAATTAAATGCCTTTAAAAGTGGCTTGAGAATATGGAGGTCTACATATGCCTCAAAGACCTAGTTTTCTATACTAAGAAAATCAAATCAATAGTTTGGTATTATGCTTTTAAAGCAAAGATTTTTGCCCTAAAAGGTATTGAACAGTTGATCAATGGTAATAGGTGGATAAGTGTGACTATGACCATAGGTTATAGGTTTATCTAATGTATTATTTTTGTATTCCGATTGGATCAATTGGATTGTTTGGGTTGGATTAGTAACGGTTTTGATCAATCAAATACCAAGTTCTCAAACACTACCATTGTTCTTTGAAAACCTATTTATGAATATTAATTGATAAAAATGTTTGGTTTTCTTTTGTTTTTTGGCTTATGTGAATAAGTTTATATGTATTTCACATTTAACAAATTGTGTTCTCTAATAAATTGATTAATTTATGACTGGTCGAACTAAGTGGGAGGATAGAATTGTGAACCTTAAGTTATTTTATGTGGCTCGATTAGTGGGAGGATAAATTCGATATACTAAGTTGCTAGTGGGAGGATAAATTCAGTGTAGTATATTGTTTTTCATGCAAAAGAAATATTTTAAGTTTTGCACTGATTTATTATTATCATGATATTAAAAAATTATTTATGACTGAAATATATAGTAAATTCATATTCATATATCATTTTGTACTTGTATGTTTTGTTTGAAACACCCCTATGATGGATAAATATATTAATTAAATTGATTTAGCTTTCACACATTTTATGCTATACAATACATTTCTAAGAAATTATGAAAGGATTTAGTGGAATCTACCAAAGTGGCACATCCTATTCTTTCATAGTTTTTTCAAGCGCAGTAAAATTGGTGACATTTGCTCAAAGGTGATGTCACCCAAATTAAAGAAAATATATTTATGAAAAGGAATGTAACTTAGAGGTTTCTAAACCCATATGTGATAAAAGTAATTGTATTTTCACATTAAATTTGGATTTATAAGGGGACCAGTGCATTCTTAGCCCAAAGGATAGGAATATAGTTACAGTTGTGACTCTTATGTGTTTTATTTGCTAGATATACATTTATTGTGTAGTTTATCTACCAGATGTATATATTAAATTTTCTAGCCCGATATCTAGTGTGTATGTTTCATACCTGAGATTTTTTGGGTTACTTGATCTAGTTTTAGCTCTTAGGGAACTCAAACAGGTGTTATTGCTGATCAAAGTACAACCGAAGGGAAATAGGAACAATTTTGTTACCCTATTAAGTTTATAATGATTTTGGAGTAATTTTAGAATGATTTTATTTTAAATCCTATTCTCAAATTATTTATGTACATTTATACTTCATTTGTTTGTGTTGTCCCTAGTTGTGTAAGAAACACATTAAAGCATACACTTTTGTACACATATTCATCTTCAATATGAAAAACATGATAGGAATGAATGAAACTCACCAAAGTGGTACATTTAGTTCAATTGTGTGTTTTCCAAAGTAAAGGTGACATTTGTCCAAAGGTGATGTCACTCAAGTTTATCGACTAAGTGCTCAAGAACCATGTTTTCTAACATTGGTGTTATTGATATTTTTGATATAGATTAGTGGGAGTTTTATGATATCATTTAACCAATGATATCATAGTGGCAAAAGCAAAGTTTAAAAGCAGGCAGTGCTTAGCAAAAGTAATTGACAATAAATCAAGGTAATTGGCGGTATTTCGTAAGGATTTGTGATGTATGGCAATATTTAGCCACAGTTTGTGATTTATGGTGATATTTAGCCTAAGTTCAAAGTTTAGGATTTATGGTGGTATTTAACATAAATCTATGGTAGTGGTGATTAACCACAGAAGATCTGCTAAAGTTTATGATTTATGGTGGTATTTAACCTAAATCCATGGAAGTAAGTTAGCCATGGCAGTATGCCAAAGTAAGATATTAATTCAAGAAAATGGTAGTTTACCTAAGTGTTGATTAATATCAAAGTTTACTACCTATGAGATTTACAAGGTAAACTGATATTTAGATCAGGAAATGACCTATAAGGAAATATATATTTCATGTGATCACACGTATGATATCAATTCCTTATATATATATATATATATATTTCCAGGCGATTTGGATTGATAGTTTTCTGTTGTTTGCAACATTAGATAATTATATGCCGTATATTGAGGTGTATTTTCTACTATTGTTCAACAGTAGAGATTATTGATTAAATTAAAGTTTGTTTGAGTAGTGTTCAATTTTGGGATTATTTGGCCAGTGTCAATGAAAAAACATCAGTATCAGTATAGCCCAAGTGGGAGATTGTTAGGATTTTTATGTGAGCTTAACTGATACCAATTGATCCATTGGGTCCAAGCAATTATAGACCCACTCTGATTAAGAAACTCCTAACCCAATCTATTGTGATAATGAATTAGGGTTTTAGGGATTCTATTATAAATAGAAGCTAAAGGTCACTACTTCCATCACTTTAACACCTTTATGGTTTTGGAAACACAGACTCCTCCATAGGAATAGTGCATGTGAGAGTATTCCAAGGGTGAAAGGCTATAGAAGATCTTAGTGGCTGGGACTCCATTGTGTAGTTCTTTATTACAATCTTCATGAGACTAATCTTCAAGCACATGGGAGAAAGTTACATGACCAATACATATGGGACTTCTAAACTTACACACAAGTATTTTTCTACTCCAATTGATTATCATGTATGGGGTAAATCTATATGTTTGTGTGTTCTTGATTTAAGGACTACACCCATGGTTAATATTTTATTATTGGATTATGATTCTTGTATTTTAACATCAATGGGGTTATTCATATGATTCTATAGTAAATAATCCCCAAAAAGTTTAGCTCAATGGGACTCACAATGAGAGATATGATCCTCTTTACTTCTTAATTATGCAATTCTTGTGTAATTCTCTCTATACTGTGATACCTGCAGATTTTCAAAATTCAATGATTGTAGAAGTTTTTTGGACTTCAAATTCATTTTAACTCTAAACTTCTACAGTCATTGGATTTTGAAAATATACAAATATTGAATATAGAGAGGATTGCACGATTAAGAATTTGAGAGGATCTACATCCAATAAGTACCCAATCAATTGACCCCATTAGCCCAACAATTGACCCATTAACACTTCAAAGTGAAAAATGGATACCCACTCCCAATGCTTCTCTTATTTCTAACCCTTCCCTCTTTTTCTTTTACTAGTTTTGTAATGTGAGACTGAAAAATGAAGCACATTACTATCTCTCGTAAATAAGTGTATATTATCCAATGCAACTTAAAAATTGGGATAGGGTTCTCTAAAAGATAGCATAGTCCTTACGCTAGTAAGGAGCCAATGGAAATGTGCAGAAGCATAAACTGGAGCAAAATTTACATCTTTAATAAGAGTCGGACGAATTTAGCTGCTACCTGGGTTGCAACGAAGTAGCTACAACCCCTGTGACAGCCAAAGAAATGGAATCTAAAGGTATTTTGGAAAATTCTATAACTAGGGGCATTTGTGAATCTTAAGGAGAAGTGAATTATTCCATTTCTTTGGCTACCAACAAGGGGTTGTAGCTACTTGTTGCAACCGGTAGCAACCAAATTTTTTCCATGAGAGTCAAGTTGTCATTTCACCTGTGTCTGGATGCAAGGTCCACACTGCCTTTAGGCTTCTTTTACCAGTAGACTATGTTTAGTTGCACAGAAAATATAAACGGGAAAGAAATAAAATTATCAAACTTAAAAAAGAAACTTTTGTAATCATCACATGTAATGAAACTATTTATGCTTCTAACGGATCCACGTACCAAACTCCATTTAGTTGGGATAAGGTTATGATCATTCTTATTTAGTAATCATATTTTTAAAATGTAATTTTTATGAAAATGATTTTGTAAGGTAGTGTGACACCTACGTCCAAACAGATGGGGAAAATGAAAAATAACACTTTGGTTAATGCTTCTTCCAATGCACCCATTGGCCATCATGCTATATATATATATATATATTTTAATAGAACATGCAGTAGAATATCACTTCTCCACAAGAAACAATTCCCCAATTTTATTTTACGTTTTATGGTAAAGGATTTTGAATGCAAAAGTAAAGTGAAATAAATTGACCGAAAAATATATGGGTTAATGATTACAAAAAAAAGGTTTATAAGTTTAAAAGTTTCACTTTTCTTCTCTTTAATTCCCCTTACAAAATCAAACCGAGCCTCAAGTACTTAAGCCTCTCTTCTACCAAAAAAAAACTATACCCTCTCCTCCCTTTAATTCCCCTTACAACCAAACGAAGCCTTAAAATCTTTAGCCTCCATATTATATTATTATCTGGTGCAATTTAAAAATGTGAGTCTCACATCAGAGAGTTATAAAAAGACAAGATGGAGAACAAGCGTTAATAAACCCTTGGCAAAACATTATAAGGATGCACGACCGACCAATAAGTTATCATTTTGGTCTGGACTTCAACGACTAATGGCATATCAGTCAGATTCGGCCTGGTCCCAAAATGATGCAGGACCAATTAGAACCCGACCAAGCAACGGATCCGGCTGTTCCCAACACGCCTAATGCCCCAACCCATTCAATTCGCATTAGACAGGCATCCATAGGTCTTTCCAACCATCCGATGCATGTTCGGTAGGGTTGAGATGTTGGCGAGGATCCTGATGCAAGTAGACCCAGACATTACAGCTAACTCTGACCTGTTAACATCATAAGTTTATAGCACAGCAGTAACATTTTTAGATAAAAGCACAACAATAATAGAATTGAATGAAGATGGAAGACGAGAAGAGAAAAAATAGATAGATTGAAGTAGTGGATGAGAGGAAGACAGAAAAATCGGTTTTTTCACAGTAGTTTCCTCATCCTCATTTCTATACAAATAATTTTTATTGAGTACAGAAAAAATACGTCGAACATGGTGAATCTGGAACCAAGAAATAAGGGAAGAATGAAGTGATAACTGAGAAACTCTTCAAGAAACAGAAGCTCATTTCTTACTGAACGCTATCCCATCCCCATCCCAAAAAATAAATAAGACCTATTCCCTTCTCTGGGATAATTTACCAGATTTAGATGAAAAAAAAAAAACACCCTCCAATCCAAGTTATCCTCTTCCATTTTCTTTCAATTTGTTCCTTTAATTTTTACTGTTTACCCTTTTCTTTAGCTTCATATTTAGCTGGGGATTTCTGAGCTCCATCGTACATTGAATAAGCTGTCCTAGAAGCAGACAAGAATCGATCACAGTGGGCATTGAACAGAGCAGAGGAAGAGGAGCATGGCCATGGAGGCTAGCAGCAGAGTCATGGGAGCTCGGAGAAAGTGTGGAACAAGGGAGTGTACAATGGTTGTGAACTCAATCAGGGCAGTGCTTGCAAAGGTGGCCAGGGGTTCTTGCGGCCAGGGTGGTGACAAAGAAGAAGAAGAGAGGGGATGGGGCGGCCGTACACAGCAAAGTGTGGGGAGGGGATGGTTCGGTGAGGCAGAGGGAGATCACGAGCTGAGGGGGCAGGGCACAGGGCATTGGGGCTTGCTTTGTGGGAGTAAGAACAGGGGAACGACTTATTTGGGAGGGAGAGGGAGATGCAGAGGGGCAGAGAAAGACCCTCATCGTAAGAGCCAGCAATCGACTAATGGGTAGTAAAATAATGGGCGGCTGGGATTAATCTGTAAGTAGATCAACGGCTAATACTTATGTGGCTCTTGTATGTTCTCAGCACTCGAGTGCTGCCTAGTGCTGCCACCTCTCACTCATTGAAAAGTAGGGATTCGCAACAAAAAATGTCACAATCAGAAAATTGAAATATCAACTGTGACTCAAAGAGACCAAAGATATTACAGAAAATAACAAATCATTAGATGGTGAAAGAAGGAATATTTCCCAAAGTAAACCACCTAGTCAGTATTAGCATTCACCAAGAAGTTTCAAGGAATCCACCATTAGCGATGATAGAGGAAATGAACACATGTCCAGAAACATATGTAAAAGCTTCTTAGTTCTTTGGATCTTTAACAATGCAAAGATTTCAAGCTGAGTGTCTTCGAGCCTAAGCAAATCTCTTACCTTGTTATGCATGGAAAAACCAAAACTCAGAACTCTGGTGTTCAGCTGGATGTACTAAGGCTCGGAAAAAAATCGTCTAATTCGATCTCTCAATTCGGCAATACCACCTTCAGAGTTGACACTCATTGATACCAATGCAATGGTCGGATATGATTTAAATGCCTTCAGCGATTTAATGTTTTATTAGTTGTACAGATCGGACCATTGTATTAGTATCAATACACGGTCATCACCAGGGTATTGCACTGAATTATACAGATCGAAATGCACAATTTCAACCACTAAGGCTCCGTTTGGTATCGTTCTAAAAACGTTCAAATTTTTTCGTTCTATTGGAGCGAAAACGAAATCTTCTTAGTACACTTATGTTTCGTTCTTTTTTGGAACAAAAGTGAAAAAAAACTGAAAAAACAGATTGGACGAACTCCAAAACTTCCATTTGTCCCTTTTACAAAAAAAAAAATTTCCGATAAAAATCGAAATTTTGAAACACCATTTTCATTTAAAACTGATTTTGACACGAACGAAATTTTCGTTTTGACAAGCTAATACGGAGTGACAGTAACGATATCAAACAAAGCCTAAGGGCCCTGCTTGATAACGTTTCAAGAAGCTTCTACCGCTTCTGCTTCGAAAACAAAGAAACAGAGTAAAAACGTTTGATAAAATGCTTTGTTTCACTTATTTTCAGAAATAGAAATAGAAATTCATACTTATTTATGGTTCAAGAAACGACCCAGGCGAAACAAGTTCAACTTCTTTCGCCGTTTCTGGAAACGACTTGTGGTCATTTTTTCACTGGTTATTATCGACTTCTAAAAACATGACTTATCAAACACTTTCAATTCCGTTTATGTTTCTAGAAACGGAAATTTATGTTTCTGCCGTTTCTTGAAACAGAAACGGCAGAAATGTTATCAAACGGGCCCTAAGTTATCTCCTTTAATTGATTATTCTTTCTTCCATTAGGAAAATAAAAAAAAATAAAAAAAATCCACCTAACACAATTCTTGACCATCAGCATCCACAAACAATCCAACAACAATGCGGATGCACAAATCTGAAATTCCTAACGAGGGACAGCAGTTGAGCTCTTGCTGAGTTAAATTCACCAGAGGTACCAGAATAAGCAAAGCATAGGTCTCCAGATCATTTTCTGGTTCCACATAATTACATTTCCATAGATCATCCACAAATTGTCATATGGCTCCTGATTTCACACAAACCACCACCCTTATTTTTCTGCTTTCTTTTTGGAGGGGAAGGTGAGGGGGAGATTATGGGAAGGGGAGTGTTAAAGGGATTAGGCATCGATATTTTGATGAATATAGATGCTATTTACATATATTGGACAAGTCAATATACAACCAATTTGGTCTAGAGAAGAAAAATAGAAGGTTTCTTTCATAAAAAATTTATTTAACACTCAAGCCATTTTAACATGTTCTATCTGCGACCACATTCCAGAAAAGCCACTATCTTTTTGTCTTGGAGAAGTGTAATAGTGAGAGGGACAAGGGGAGTAACATACTATAAGCAAAGAAAAAATATGCATGTACGTCATATATACATACTTCTATTTACACACACAGCCTCCTGCTTTAAACACCTCACACCACTGCCCACAATGACACTTTTCTATTCTTCTGTTGCATAGAGGTAACAATGCTTTTGTTTAAAAACTCCCACCTCCTTGACTGATAAGCTCCAATTATCTCTACCTAGATCCAACTTCAAGATTTACATCAGGAACCCAACAAGGTTAAAGCACTTACCCAGGCATGACATCACTAGCCTAAGCCACTCATTGACAGATATATTCACATGACTTGACCCCACAGAAACTCATCAAAATGTACCAAATATTGTGAATCGGAGACCTATTTATTATGTTTATGTATAAAGGTAAAGTAACCAGAATTTTGTGGAATAAAAAAAAATTAATAATAAAAAACTTGGCTGACAATTACAGATTTCTTGTCTGGTCGGAAGAGTCCTCTGAATATTCTACTCTAGAATCAGAGATCATTCAATAGTTTGGAAAATGTAAACTTGGAATCTACTATGAAAAGAGAAGAGACGATAGGCTCATTACAGTTGAAGAAAAAAAGAGGAGGGCCCCAGAGGGGTGGGTGGAGGAATGCTCCATAGAAACTGAGTGTGAGAGCCAAAATGAATTGAAAGGTTCATGCTTGGCCCAGGAAGAGATCGCGTTTGAAAGATAATCTACTTTTATTAAGTGATTTATAAGGTGATCAAAAACAGAGGATCTTGAGTATTATTCGAAATTGAGAAGAACCACATGAAGAGCCATTGAACGGCTGGAAAAATCCCAAACCCACTTACGGAAAGACAGGCAGATGAGTTTCGAGTGAATGGGTAATCTGAGATGGAACAAGAAAAATTGATGGTTATTTACATTCAAGAGGTTTATGAGGGCATAACCTCTCCCTGAAATTTCAATGACAGGTTTATCATCTGATGGTTGTTAGTGTTTTTCCCATGATAAGCTAAACTGAAGTTCTTTTTTTTATTGTCTGTTGAAGTGATAAAGCTCCTAATGTTCATGAAGTCATTTGACATTTGCATTATTCCCAGCTATTACATGTAACAATCAAGTTTCAAACTTCAACATAAACCACTAGGTCTCATAAAGGACTGGAAAATAATGAAGTCCTGCATTTTGGTATATTACAAATTCATGTAGTGAAACACTATATGCATATATTTCCCAAACTTGAAAGGTGATACAAACCTAAAACCAGGAAAAACAATACCAATGAAACAAAATAAGATGGAAGGAATAAGCTAATAGTTTGGTGAAACATTAAATAGTGAAAGCTAGCAAATGATTAGTGATATAATTAAAGTCTTGTGTACTTAAATGAAAAATAAAATAAAAAATTGGTTCTCTATACATGGCTAATCTAAACCATTAATTTGAATGGAAAAACTTGTTATAAATAGGACCAGTGAACTAGTTTGACTTAGGTCAGGTACCTCACCTTTCCAGCTCATCTAGACCTGGTTGGACCTGCTTTAGGACAAACACAAGGTAGACAGTCTACCCACAGTAACTTGATTTAACCAAGTTCACACAGTAGAGGTCAGTATCTCTTCCTCTCACACATAGTAGAAATCATTACATGGCTTCTTTCCCATAACAGGCAAAGATAATTGCCACACTCAGCTTTCATAACTAGAGGGGATTTCGATCTTCAAACTCAGTATGAACGAATTGGAAAGAAGACAACATCAAGCACCAGTTACCCATAAAAGCTCAGTTTTATACCCTCAAACTTAACATGGCTCATCCAGCATTTAAAGCTATAAAACCATAAGCATAATACACAGTTGTTATTATCAGGAGAGCTAACCAACCATGCAACTTATCAGTAATCAGGGGTGAAAACTATGCAGCTCACGGAATAACCAGAGCCCAATGGCAACTCAAGAAAAGCACGATATTCTCTATAACCATACTGAAAAATATTTACAACGATACTAAGTTATAAAAGATTAACCAATCAATCCACCCATTGGCATTTTATTTCTCTTCAAATCAAATACAGGAAGAAATTAAATTAATTTAAATTAAATGCCCTAAGTTGACAAATTTTATATCACTGATTCAAAATTTCCTTCAAATAGGAAGAATAAAAAAGACAAGTCAACAGATTGATTTACAGAGAACAATTTTGCAAGCACTATACCAATCCATCAAATTCATCAAGAATGACCCCTAGCCCATGAAAACCCAAATTAACCACAAAACTACAATCTGAAACGAATCAAAAAACAAGAAAGATTGAAAAAAGAAGTAATTAGTACTCTCTATATGGGGACATATCTTTTAAAAGCCTGCTTTCCTGCAACGGCAAAACCAGCTACCAAACCTCCTAGTGCCCCAGCAACAGCAGCAGATCGTGGCCCAGAAGCCGCCTTATACAGAGCTCCAGTCCCCAACCCAGCCAAAACACTGTTCAACACGTCATCTGCGTCCCTAATATGTATAAACCCGCTCTCCAACCCAGCAAAGATCAAACCCACAACACCCAAAGAATTCCCATACCTTCTTCCAGTCTGGCCACCAGAATTCAAAACCCTATTGATCCTTAACTTCATGGTATCCCCAGGCTCAGAAGCTTTAATCCCTTCAATAGAACCTTTCGCCGCTCCAACGATGGCACCAGATAGATAACCAGAACCCGTATAGTACTGTAGGTTCTCCCCCCATGAGCGGCGTTGAACGGCAGCCTCTTCGTCAAATAGAAATTCAGGGGAAGTAGGGAGATTGTAGAGGTTTTGGATTGGGACATGGAGATCTTGGTATGGATGGTAGAGCCGGGTTTTCCGTTCAGAGTCGCCGGTGTGACTCGCCATCGAAACTAGGGTTTTCGGTCAAAGAAGAAATTTTCCTCCGATTTGCAGAAATGAAAAGGGATTGTACGGATTTGAGCTGAGATGAAAAGGGCTTTCGATGGCAGTAGATTGAGATTCAAAGAATGAAACCTATAAGATGGAAGGAAATGTGACTTGGGAGAGAAGCGAAGACCCTCTATATTTGGAGCCTGGCACGGGTTTTTGGAATTTATTGGGTCTGAGACTCAGAAAAACCCTCTCGCTAGGGTGTAACGTCCAAGGGAGACTAAACAATTTTTATTTTTTTTTAAAGAAAAAAAAAATTTTTAGGTCAAAGTCAAACTAAATCGAACCATTTTTAAATTGTTTTCATTTAAACGATTTTCTTAATTTTTAAAAAAATTTTTAGCTAAACAGCTTCTCTATCTTAATTTTTTTTATTAAAATAGATTAAAAAAATTAACATTTAATTGGATTATTTATTATTATATGCTATTAGTTTTTAATATAACCTTGTGGATCATAGCGCACCAGATGTAACCATTACTTGAAAAGCATGTGGCAGGAATGTGGATGGTTAAAGAATTTTTCCCTTTTTCCAATCATTCCCCCTTCCCTCTACTATAGATTAAAGTCTTCTTGGGCAGCTTTTTGGTATGTAAGTAAAAAAAAAAAAAAATGTATATTTAAATTTTTTTTATTGAAATATATGTAAACTTAATATTCGATGACTTAAACTTATTATGTATATATTAATCATTTTAATGATTTACTTAAATGATTCACTATTGGTTTAAACGATTCGATTCGATTTGATTTAAACATTTTACCAAATGGATTTTGCTAAGGTCCCTCCATAGAATAGACAAACCCCTCACTGAGCTTATTGGAGTAACATAGAAAATCCCGGCCATACAAAGCTTCATACTAATACATTCCACTTCCTTTGAGTCACTTCTAGTTTCCATAAGAAATATAACATCCGCACCTTCAGCCTTGGAGAGATTTTTTTAGTGAACAAATTATGAGAGACCTTCCCAAACCTCTACAGTTCCAACTAGCAATCTTCATTTCTGAGAATTCTGGCCAGCCTCATTGCTCTTCTACCTTCGGATTTGAATGTCATCACAACTGAGTCATTTGCAAGTCTCTCTGCCTAGAATACCCAACTTTTCCTATTTTCAATTATATCACAATCATTTTCTTCGGAAAAAAATAAAATTATACTACAATCATAATTATACATTGCCACTATCAACACTGCCATTGCCACCACCATTACCATCACTAGCGTGGCCAACCCCAGCCCACACCTTGCTTCCCCACCTCCTCTACAACCTAACCCAACCTAACCCTCCCTTGCCCCTGCCTAGGTGGTCCAAGCCCAACCTCGCTCTACCTGCCCCACTATGTTCCCTACAAATTAACTTGGCTTCTCCTAGTTACAGATGAAACAATTTTCTTTCATGAGTTTCCATCTTTTCCATTCAATGTTTAAAATAGCGCAAAGATTGTTGTATCCGAAGACCCATATAGTATTGGCTTCAAAAAAAAAAAAAAAATTTCTACAAAGAATTGTAAAGATCAGTTTTTCTATTATAGTGTTGTATTCAAGTAAGAGAGGAAGAAAGTGTGCACGGTGGAAGAGAGAACAAAAAAAGGACTTTGTGCATTGCCGTTCTCGATATTGTTGGGGTTGGGTGTCTTGTACTCAGTATGTGTTAATATAATTATGATCATTTTTTTTTTTTTCCTTTTTAGTAATAAGGTCAGGTTTTGAGTTCATTACATATACATGATAGAATTGTAATTGTGTGGGGATTAGGGTTTATGGTTTCTTTATAGATTGTCTTTGTGAGAAAAACCTAAACACAAGTAAAAAACCACATTAAATTCCTTGTGGAAAGTGGTGTGGAGTGTTTTTCAAGTTTAGTGGAAAATTTTATGTTTTCTTGGTTGAATGTAGGAAATCTTATTGCACCACATTAAATTCCTTGTGTTGTGTGTGATTGTTCACATATGTTCTTCCCTTTGGTTACTCATTCGTCCACACACAAATGTGGGAGTGATAACCGTTTTGAGACCATTGCCTTCATCAACAAAAATATCACCATTGGAACTATTTCCTCTGTTGTTGGTCAAAGTGAAAGATCTCATTTCTATTATGTCTAATATTAATCGTTGGATTGCAGATCTGTGTTATCTCCTTATTCTGATGAGCCTATTTTCTCTAATGGACCTGCCTTACATCCAGTAGTTTGTGATTCTTGCCATTTCTACATTCCCATATTTTTATTATGCAATGGAGTTTCGACTCTTCTAACAATATTTTAGGTTGAGGCATGTGACGTTCTTATCCGTGGTCATTTTGTTTTAATTTGTGCAAAGTATATGAAGACAAGAAGAAACATTGATGCAAAAACTTGAAGTCTTCTCTATGGCCTTAAACTAGCCAATATCTAAAATCTTGATTCGAAGGAGATGTATAACATGATAGTGGACTTCAGCACCTTCTCGTGGTCATTGAGCTATACCTTTATTTTTTATATTTATAAATTCCTCTTTCGACAATATTTTGACTCAAGCAATATGAGGATATCATGCTTTTGTTTAAGCATATTGCTTTCCTTATTTTGCAAAAATGATGTATTTTTTTGAAAATTGGTACTTTGGATGTAAATAACTTATATATCTAATGAACTTTTTTTTCATTAAAAAAAAAAGTGTGAAAGATTTTAACAATTTCACCTGACACAATGGTTGGTCAAAACAAGGCTAAGGAGGTTTCAGATAATCTCATCATTGGAAATGGTTGGCTTCATCGTTGCCACCTGATATAGCCAAAATAACCTCTCGGTGGGGGGCAATGACACGTGTCACTGCTGGGACACGTGTCACTGCTGGGACACGTGTCCACCAGACGAAGGGTCCAAGAAACCACTCACACTCGAGCACGCTCGATCACGAAGCACCGCGAGAATCACGGGATCATGTAAATCGCATGAGGGAATATTCCCCGAAGGTTGGGCGTATTCTAGTAGGACTCTAAGAGGAAGAAGGAAAAACCCTAAGGCGAAGAGCTATATAAGAAGGCACGGAAGAAAGGGAAAGGTAAGTTCGGAGACCCTCACCATTACCCACTTATTAAAGCATGCGCCGACCACGATTTGGCGTCGGAGGATTAACCGGACTAAGCTCGGGCCTCCGTCGTCTGTGTTTGTGTAGGTTGGACAGCGGGGTTTTGGCGACAGATTGCGCCGTCTGAGGAACGCGGTAATGGTGGGGAGAACCTACAACCGAAGAAGGGCAGATCGACGTCCAACCTAGACATGGGGAAGAACCTTGAGGGCTTCCTCCTCGGCGAATTGGACGAAAAGGGCCATGATGCGGAAGTGTCCGTCGGATACCAGTGTCGTTGGGTATTGATCGGGAAGGCGGTGACCATCGGCCTCCAGCGCCGAGTACGTGACAAGGCAGGTTCGAAGACCTCGAACAAATATAACCGGATGGCCGAGACTATGAGGAGGTCTCAAAGCATCTCCCATAAGACAGGAGGCACCCCGGCACCCGTCCGGTTTGAGAGGGCTCGAAGAAGAGCGAAGCGTCGGGATCGGCGAGGCGGCGCGATCCTCGAAGCGAGTAAGGGAGAGTCCGCGACCAAGTAGGACACGCGCCGCCGAGACCGCATGGGGATCGGCACCAAGGAGAGACGGAGTCCGAGGACTCGGGATTAAAGAGGATGATCTTAGACACGAAGGACGAGATCGAAAGGTGTGCGAAAACAGAGGGGAACAGAGCCGACCTCACCAATGATCGGCCTTAGGTGACGAGGTCATGAGGGACCCGCTCCGGTCGGTTCCGCTTTGCCAGTCGACACCTATGACGGGTCGGGGACCCGTCGATCACTTGGAAGGCTTTAAGGTTGCCATGCAATTCCATCGCGTCTGAGAAAATATCATGTGGGCCCTCCCATTGGCGTTGAGTGGCGAGGCTGGTATAACCGACTACCGACAAGTCGATCCACGGCTTCAGCGACTGAGTTACTTCTTCGTGAAGGGTTTTCTAGTAGCCCCCCTCCGAAGACTACGTTGAACCTAACCAACGTCAAACGGCAAGAAGGGAATCATGGAATTACATGAAACGATTCCAACAAGAAAAGATCACCATCGGGGCCTAGACCGAAGGAGGAGTTCACGGCCCGCTAGGTGGCGTCAAGGACAAGGAATTGAAGAGGTCCTGGCGAAGCATACGCCTAGAGATCGGACCAGTGAGGCGCGATGCGATAAGTATATCCAGATGGAGGAAACCCTCGGTGGATGAAGAAGTCGAAAGGAGGGCGGCGAGGAAGAGGCCCTTAAGGGTTGATGATAAACCCATCGAAGAAGGAAAAACGAAGTCCGGCTGATGGGCCCCGATCCAAGGAAGTTTGAGAGGTATGCACCTCAGACAGAAGCGACAAGGTGTTAATGCAGATAAAGATTCTCCGGATGCGGGCCATGAAGTGGCGGGGAAGATAAGGCGGCATCCGAAAGGCGCAATGTGGATAATCGCCACTTCCACGAGACCACGGCCATGACAGGGATGCTGGCATCTCAAGGGAGATAGAGGAATGATTAGAAGGGATACTTAGGCGGTTGTAGGCCGGGAGAAAAGGCGGCTCCGAAGGCAGCCGGAGAGATAACCGTCGGAGAGATGGTGGAGGTCGGTATGAAAGAGGGCTCGCCGGAAGAAATCAAACAATGGAGGAACCGGACACGAGGAAGATGGACTCCGGCCTCGAGAGGAGAACAAGAGCCCAACAAGAGTTATAGCAACCATCTGTGGAGGCCGCCGAGGAGAGAGTTCGGTCTCTGCCGGGAAGGCGAGCCTCTGCGAGGAGCGTACATGTGGCAGAATGGTCGAACAAAAAGGCAAAACGGGGACGGTCATCTCCTTCTCGGGGCGATGATCGGAAGGGTCAGACCCGCATGTGATGCCTTGGTCATCGCCATGACTATAGAAGATTGCAAAGTAAAGAGGATCTTAGTGGATAACGGCAGCTTCGGTGATATCCTGTTCCTCGAAGCTTTCGGAAGATGGGCCTCGGCGAAGGAAAGTTAAAAAGGTTGAACACCCATTGCGAGGATTCTCGGCACCCGGTGAAGGTGGAAGGGTCGATAGAGCTTCCGGTTGGTGCACGGAGATCGCCAGCGAGTGATGATCAACTTCCTGGTAGTGAGCATTACATCAGCGTATAATGCCATACTAGGAAGAGTCGGGTTGAATCTGTTAAAGGCCATCGTCTCCACCCCCCATCTCAAAATGAAGTTCCCGACCAAGAATGGCGTCGGGGAGTGTCGGGTGATCGAGGCGTCCGAAGATGTTCGCCACTACCCTCGGGAAAAGAAAAGGCGGGTGAGACGCTCCCAATAGAGGATTTACGTGATGAGGCCAGTTATCAACGGGGAGAGCCGGCCGAAGACTTGGTGCAAGTTGAAGCTGAAGAAGGAGACAACACCCGGCAATTCCAGATTGGGGCTACCCTGCCAAGGCCGCAACAAGAAAGGCTCATCTCATTCCTCACGAACAACAACAGCGTATTCGCTTTGGTCGGCGTCGGACATGCCGGAATCGGAGAGGTAATAGAACATCACGAGCGTTAGCCCAATGAAGAAGCGGTCGCGAGAGGAAGAACGTTAAGCGAAAGCGAAGAAGATAGATGAGGAAGTGGAAAAGTTCTTGAAGGCCGGTTCATCCGAGATTCATTACCAGTGGATATCTAACGTGGTGATGGTCCGAAGGCAAGCGGGAAGTGGAGGATGCGCATCGACTTCACCGACTGAATAAGGCTGCCCCAAGGGCGCATACCCCAGCCAAAGATAGACACGCTCATCGGCGCACGGCTGGATCTGGTACCGAGTTTCATGGATGCATACTCGGTACAACCAAATCAAGATGGCGAGCGGATGTCAAAACCTCCTTCATAAGCGAAAAAGGTTGTCTTGCTATGAGGTCATGCCTTCCGGACTAAAACGCGGGGCCACCTATCAAGGTTGGTGAACAAAGTTTTCAAAGGCGGTCGGCAAGACCATGGAAGTGTACGTGGGCGACATGCTCGTGAAAACACGAGTGAAAGACACATCAAGACTTGGAAGGCGTTCCAAGTGCTACGATGATACGGCATGAAGTGAACCGACAAAGTGTGCCTTGGAGTAGCCGGGGAAGTTCCTCGGCTTCATCGTTTGAAAGAGGAATCGAAGCCAACCAGGTCAAAATACAAGCCGTTCGGGACATGAGGTCACCCAGGCGTAAAGCAAGTCCGAGGCGGCGGTCGAGTAGCCGCCCTCGGAAGATTCATGTCTCGGTCTGCCGATAGATGTCTTCCTTTCTTCAAGGCCGAAAGGGGCTAAAAGTTCGAGTGGGCGGAGTGGAAGATCTTCGAGCAATTGAAGAGTACTTGACCGCACCCCAACTGTGAAGCGAACATGAGATGTCCTCTGTTGTACCTTCTTGTATCGGTTCTTTGTGGCGCGTCTTGACGAAAGAAGGAAAGCAACAACGGCCAATATACTCGTCATCCGAACCCTTTTAGATGCGAGACAAGATACGAAAGGCGGAGAAAGTGGCATCGCTCGTGATGGCGGCAAGAAAGCGAGGCGTATTTTCAATCACATACGGTATCGTACTCACCGACCACCTCGAAGAAAATCTGCAGCGCGATATGTCCGTCGCCTAGTAAATGGGCCATAGAGCTAGGAGAGTTCGACATCCGGTACAAGCCGAAGCGCAATTAAAGCAGGGCCCTCGCGACTTCATAGCGGAGGCAGCGATCCCGATGACCCGAGAATCGCCGAGGGAGCAGCAGATGAGCCTTGGACCTTGTATGTAGATGGGGCTTCCAGCGATGGAAGTGGCGAGTTGCACCACATACTCGGGCCTACCGCACCGAGAGGTTAGCTACGGAGAAACACCCTTCATGTTAACGTCACGGCCTTTGCTGTACTCCCGGTGGAGATAGGGGCTATTACCCATCGGGTTCGGTACTACGAAGCGAAAATGACGGGACTCCGGGCAAATTTGGACCTCTTGGCGAAACGGAGAAGCTTCACGGAAAGGATCGCCGCCTACCAGCGGAGGTCGCCGAGCACTACAACACCAAAGTCCGGAAGAAGCGAGTTTAGCAGGCGACCTTGTCCTCGAAGAAGCGGAAGTGTCGGACCCAAGGCATCAAGGAAGCTAGACCCAAGGGAAGGTCCCTCTGAGTCTCGAGGTATCGACCGGGTCCTACCACCTAGAGACTACGGGGAGTAAGGGTACCCGATCGTGGAACTCGGATAATCTAAGAAAATTCCACCATGAGTAAAGTGGCTATGTTAGTTCTTTCCGTCGTAGTTCTTTGCAATTATTGGTCTTGAACCTTTTAAATTGTAATTCATCTTGAAACCCATAGATTTAATTCATGAATAAGATGAGAGTGGTTTACTGACAGCGAGGATCCTCGAGTGAAACCACGAGGAGCGGATGGTGAAGGTTCACACCTTGGAGGCTCAATCACCCCTTCGGCTCGGAGTTCGGCCATAGCCGAACAGACCTGACCGAAGGGGTAGCATCGAACAGACCCTTCGGCTGAAGCCGATGGTACCTTCGGTGATTCGGTGATTCGGACTATCGGACGGTCGACCTTCGGTAAAGCCTTCGGCTCGAGCCGAGAGGGACAACACTTAGTAAAAAATTGCTAGTAACAACAGGGTCGGCCTTCGTCTGATTTACTGACGGGTCGACCCTCGGTGAAGGCCTAGCAACTAATAGATCCTTAGTGGGCCGAAGGCACACCTGATGGATTGCTTGGAGATTGACCATTGAAGGTGACCTTGGTGAACCCTCGACCTTGGTGAGCCCTTGGCTCGAGCCGAGAGGAAAACACTTGGTAAAATATTGCAAGTGATAATAGGGTCGGCCTTCGTCGGACATACTAACAGGTCGACCCTCGGCCAAGTATCGGGGAAATAAGCTAAAGGACAACTAAGGTATCGGCCCTCTGCAACTATCTACGAACCAAAGATCATTAAACGACAGTTGGAAGAAGAGCGATTGCATTCATGAAGCCCGAAGGCAAAAGACTACACTAAAGCCCGAAGGCTAGTTACATATGAAGCCCGAAGGCAAAAGACTACAAAAAAGCCCGAAGGCTAGTTACATGAGGGGTAGCTCTTTGAGCAGCGACCTTAAGGAGCATCCGTCGGGTTCACGGCCTCGTCTTTGGCGGGGAGTGCCTCCTGGTCCGAACCCCCACGACCAGGGGTCGGAGGGACTTCCCTTGGCAGCTGGATCTCGCCTTCCTCGCTGCCGCCTCCACCGTCGGCGTGAAACCTCGGTGGCGATGGCACCGCTCCACATCGTCGTCCTCAAAGATGAGGCAGCTGCGCAAAAACCCAGGTAGTGCAGGGACCCGTCTCGGACCTCGGTGGCAATGTCGTATACCCAGGGCAATGGCGTTCTTGATCTCCTCCTTGAAGGCCTCGGAGGACCGATGCTTCTCGACCCTCGGGCCCGGCTTCGGAGGCGGGCCCTCACTTGCGACTTCAACTCCGGAGTTTCCGTTCGCACTCTCGGCGCTCGAGGGCTAGGTCGCGCTCCAGGTGCTCCACCTTCTCGAGGAGGTGGGCGCTCGTTGTCTAGGAGACCTTCTCCCTCTCTGGCTTCAAGCTCCCGACTCATGGCCTCGGCTCGGAGGACCCGGTGACCCATCTGTTACGAGCCACAAAGCGCGAAGGTCGGAATAAAAATATATACATATATAGCACAAGTAGAAAAGAGCGGAAGACCGAAGGATAAGGAGGACCGAGCTTACCCCGCCATGTAGATGCACGCCGAGGTGGCGGTGCGCCGTCCCTTGCCTCACAGGCTGGTGGCGTCTCGGGAAGACTCCCGTCACCAACTCTCCGGCAACCCGTCAAGCGCCGAGTGTCGTCTTCCTTCACCGACCATTGTGGGATGAACCCACCTCGGCCCTCATCAGCCAGGACCTTGGGCCTCGGGAGGCGATGGCGGACGAAGGTCTTGAGCAGCCGTCTCGGGCGCAAGGGCTTGGACAGCCTCGGCGGTCGACCCCTCCACCTGGGCCTCTTCTTGGGTCTCGAAAGCGGGCCCACCTTTTCCTTCCTCTTGGACTTGTGCTGGAGGCGTCACGGGCCTTGGCTTCCTTTATCTTGGCTTTGTCTTGCGTGGCGGCCTTAGCCTCGGCTCCGTAACTTACCTTTGCAAGAAGAAACAAAAGTATGTCTGAAGGACCGACACTCGAAGGAAGAAGGCGAGTCTAGCCTAACTCACCGGCTAAGCCCGAACTTGAAGAGGATGGCGTCGGACTTGAGGCGGTCGGCCTCGGCGGAGAAGATCTTCTGCCGCCGCCATGCCGACTCGCGTCGCCTTGAATAGGGCGGGGAGTTCACATCTAAGGTCGGATGTCCCGGACCGTGCGAAGGGCACCCTCGATCGACTTCACGAAGTACTTTTCCTTCCATCCATGGATGGAAGTGAGGTAACTTCCGAGGCGAAGGTCCTTTCGGGGCAAAAATAGTACCACCGTAAGTCCCTTACGACTGAAGAAACAGTTTATGAAGAGTCGGAGGAGAGGCCTCCGGTGCGAGCGAAGAAGATGACACTTAATGCTTGTCGCCACCCGTTCGGCTTAGTGGTGCTTACCCATAGTGCGAAACACTTTGGTGAAGAAGGGGTGGAGGGCAGCCAAGGCCCTTGAAGGCCTCCTTGTCGAGCACGCTCCTCGGGGTTCCGATAGTGGCTCGGTCGGAGGTGCAGGCGGACCAGACTCGAGCATCCGAAAGCGAAGGAGGCCCTTAGCTCCTCCGATTCTGGTTAGTCCATCGTGGAGGCGATCTTAAGGGCCTCAACCTCTAGGGGCTCTGTGCAGGCTCGGCGTAGCACCCTCTCCTGAACTCCTCACCGTTGGAGCCACCCTTGGACCCCGGACGGTGTGGCCTACGATGAGTCGCGGAGGAGGGAGAATCGGTGGAATCAGAGGACATCCCTCGGACTTCCCGGACTCCTATACCTCGTCTTGGTCTTGACCTCTCGTGGGACGATGAAATGGAGCGAGGAAGACATCACTTACTTGTTGCTAAGCTAAGGAAGAAGAGGATGAGGCTAGAAGGGGATCCGAGGCAAGGTGAGCTCTCGAAGGAAAAAGAAAGGTTGCCCACAAATGGCCCCCACATTATATAGATGGAAGAATGGCGTGCGACTTCCGAGCATTAATGGCACCGCCACTTGAGTCTGAAGCCTCGAGGTTTGCCGACGGACTGACCGAGGGTCCCTCCTTCGGTTGGGAGTTCGGCAAAGCAACGGACTGACCGAGGGTCCCTCCCGGTTGGGAGTTGGCCAAAGCGACGGACTGACCGAGGGTCCCTCCTTCGGTTGGGAGTTCGGCCAAGCGAACGAACTGACCGAGGTCCCTCCTTCGGTTGGGAGTTCGCCAAAGCCGAACGGACTGACGAGGTCCCTCCTCGGTTGGGAGTTGCCAAAGCGACGGACTGACCAGGTCCCTCCTTGGTTGGGGCTCGGCCAAGCCGAGCGGACTGACCGAGGGTCCCTCCTTGACGGGGGCTCAGTAAAGCCGATCCGAGCGGCCAAAGGTCTTTCTCTCGATCGACCCCAAAGCCTTGGTCCTGGCAATGCCAAGACCGAGGAACAAGTCAACCTCGGAAGATGGTTACTCCCACGGAAGAAGCTCCTAGTGGAAGTAAGGGGCTCTGATATAGCCAAAATAACCTCTCGATGGGGGGCAATGACCGTGTCCTTCTTGGGACACGTGTCCTCCACGAACGAAGGGTCAAGAAACCACTCACACTCGAGCACGCTCGATCACGAAACACCCGAGAATCACGCGGGATCACGTCGTCGCATGAGGAATATTCCCCGAAGGTTGGACGTATTCTAGTAGGACTCTAAGAGGGAAGAAGGGAAAAAAATCCTAAGGCCGAAGAGCTATATAAGAAGGCACGGAAGAAAGGGAAAGGTAAGTTCGGAGACCCTCACCATTACCCACTTATTAAAGCTGCCGACCGATTTGGCGTCGGAGGATTAACCCCGGACTAAGCTCCGGGCCTCCGTCGTCTGTGTTTGTGTAGGTTGGACCAGCGGGGTTTTTGGCAGCAACACCACCTTAGAAAAACAAGCGAACATCATATAACGAAACCATGACTTCAAAAAAAGCTAAACTTAGTTTAAAAAAATAAAATAAAATAAAATAAAAACTCTACAGTAAGAATGGTAACCAGACAGTGGCAGTCCTCTGTAGAATGTAGAGACCTCACTCTATCGTAAAAGGGGATCCTGATTGATAAGGTTTTCTAAACCACCACCACCCCTCCCAAAAAAAAATATGGAGGTTTTCCCTCATTATTATTATTATTATTATTTTGAGGGCAGGGGGAAGAAGGGGATGAATGGGGGATGTTGGTAATGAAGGTTGATAGGGATAGATGAAGACACCATGTCAGGATGATGCTCACACATGTAGAGCACCCTATCTTCTTTGGCTCACATCCTCTCCAGTGTCAATGTAGAGAGAGAGAGAAGCCGCAAGTGGATTACCTTCATGCTTTGTACTATTGAATGGGTATAGATATGTTACATGCGTGAATGGGAAGAACATGTTAATTATTATAAAATATTATAATATTAATCGTGTGATTTACAAGTGGTTATTTTAAGGGTAATAAAAGTGCAAATGTGCTGGTGTCAGTGTTGTAATAGTTGCAGTTATGTAACTAAGGGTTATGAGTGTAATTTTTTGAGTAAGTTGTAACAAAAGCCTATTTATTTGGACTCTTACAAAATAAAAAATATCTAATTATTTTCCTAAAAGTTCTCTTGTGAGTAAGCATTAAGACAACTCATTATCCCTTGCCTTCTCTTCTATCTCTCTTATTTAAAGATAAGAAAGATGTACATACCAAGATGCCTTCAGAACCAAAATATAAAACAGTAACCAGACTTAAGGTTCCATGTACCCAAAGAAAAAGGTTACACCATTTAAAAGATAAAAAAAAAGGCACAATATTCTGGAATTAGCCACTGCAGTCAAAAAAATCCAATTTATTCTCAGTTTGTGTTGCCTTTCTTCTATATTATAGACCAAAATTGCAATTGTGGTGTTAGTAAGAAAACAATCCAATTGTGTAAACCTCTTACCTATTTAAAATGTGGGTTGAAATCGTCTGCAATTCCGATCTCGTACAATTCCATGCAATACCACCTTCAGGCGATGACACGTGTATTGATACCAATACAATGGTTCAGATCTGGTACAACTAATAAAACATTAAATCAGTGAAGAGGCATTTAAATCAGATCTGGACCATTGCATTGGTATCAATACGTGTCACCTCCAAGGTGGTATTTCAGAATTTGAGATCGAATTGAGAATTTCCTAAAATGTTGTTGTAGAGTAATGAAATCACGACTCCGAATCTTAAGTCTTGGTCAGTTTTTCTATGACTTCCAAGATGTTGAAATACAGTCATTAAGATATCCATTTTCACAACAACCAAGCTCTTTGCTAGATATAATTTTAAACCATACTCCAAAAGGGAAAGCTTCTTAATTTTACCATCCAAAGGAAAACTTTGGCATAAGGCGTGGGGTGGAGAATTGATATAGTGTTAGAACTAATACCAAAGAAAACGAACAAATTCACACATGATAACATAGAGATTTAACGAGGTTCACACACCAATGAAATGTACTACGTCCTCGGGCAAAGAAGATTCACTTTAAATGGAGATCTTTCAAGAACACCCAAACTCGTGGCAAGAAACTCTCGCCAAGAAACCCTAAAATGAAAAACCTCAAATCTCACATTGCTTACACAACAAGACATCACTACATATAAATTCTCCTCCAAGTCTAGTCAATCCGTAGGAAAAAAAAAAACCCATTCAGATCATTACCGAATTTTGTCAAAGCAAATCAATCTTCCAAACATGTCAAGAATTCGAGGCACACATTACAAATAACAGTCTCAATCAACATATAGATGTAATACTATGCCTAACTGGATTCTATTTTCGACCTCTGCCAGCAACCAAGTAAAAAATGGCAGTGCTTTGAACAACGGAAAAAACTACATGACTAAGTTACGTAATACCATCCAGCATCAACTAAAGATTTTCTCTCATCAGAAATGATAAAAAAGTATAACCACCATGGTTTTAAGTATCTCCGATATCGATACGATACCCTCCGATACGTATCTTAAATTTAGTCGGTCGATACGATACACACGGATACGATACATTGAATTTTTTAAATCATTTCGTATCGATATATATCCAACAATACATATCGATATGCATCAATACACCACTAATACACATCGATACGATACGACATGCCTCGATCGACTCTATGAAAAATATAAAATTGAGGTAAATTATGCGTTTGGTATGTATTGATCGTATCGGTGAGTATCGATATGTATCGATTATCGATTCGATATATATCGACGTATCGGTGAGTATCGATATATATATATATATATCGATCGTATCGGTGAGTATCGTCGTATCGGCGCTTCTGATCATATAATGGCCAATATGGGTAATTTTTCGAAAACGATTTTTGAAAGGTTTTTGTTCCAAAGTTGATGTCAGCCATATTTCTCTCTAACTAAAGTGGAAATCTAGGTTGGGAACAAGGATTTTACATTTATGGGACAACTACAGACCTTGAATTCTTAGTACGATACCCTCAATTTAGTGTTTATGCATAATACATGTTATCAATAGCTTTTTTTAACAAATTCTTTATGCAAAAGTGTTTAAAAAAATGTTTCCTATCCATTTATATGTGCATTTTTAGCGTATCTTAGTGTATCTCCGATACGATACGATACCCTTCGATACGTATCTTAATTTTGGCCGACCGATACGACGACCGATACTGATACTTTAATCCTTGATAACCACCCACTCGTCGAGATGCTGATGGGATATGTTCAGGTTGGATCAGATCTTGGTAGGGTCATTGTCTGGCCCTAGCCCAACCAAAATTAAATTGGGTCTTAACAATGTTAAATCAGGTAGGTATATCCTTTGTTAATAGAAAGAATCGACAAGAGGGTTGCTGTAGCATGGTGCTCCACAGTGGACTGATCCATGTCGGGGTGAAAAATACTCAACCTCAACCAGGATGGGATTGCAACCCAACCAGAGAAGAGGGTTGGTTGAATGACCAGATCAGGAATTACCACCTCTAACCTCTTGTGGAAAGCTAATCCATATCCTCAAGCTTCCCAATTTTTTAAACATTAAAAATTCTAGTAGGTACAAGTAATGGTCCAAATTGTTGAAAAGTTAATGCATTTATCACATAAAATTTCAGCAGTATTTTCAAATTTTAACAAGTAGCACACAGATACACCTCAAAACTTACAGGAGATTTTAACCCACGCCATTCCAACCACCAAGAGAAAAAAAAAAAAAAGAGACGGGGGGCTGGATATCCAAAATAATGGATCATATTAATCTCTACTAATCAGGAAACAGTCTCTCCGGAAAGTGGGGGTAAGGTTGTATAGATTATGACCTCTCCAAACACCACAGTGGCAGGAACCTCGTGCACTGGGTACTACCTTTTTTAATCTCTTCTAACATCTCTGAAAATTCATTTAGGAAATATAGTGGATGAAGGCATCCTACAACAGCACAATATGAATGTCCATACTCATCCATAAAGCACATTCTATTAATTTTCCACCCTTGAATGTTGCATAGCACAGAACTTGGACCAAAGGTTGATGGAGATATTTTCTTGCTTTGACACTCTTCAATAGAAAATTTTCTAACAAAAGGGGTAAGTAACTCTGTAAAGAATTTTCTGTTTTGAGTTCTACCCATAAAGAGAAAAGAACAATATTTGGAAGAGAACTTGTGCTGTCTTATCTTTTGTACATATCTCTCACATCTATCCCACCTCCATCCTTTACTTTCATATTTTCTGCTCTATTCTACTGCTGTGAGAGAGAGTGTGAGAGTCCATTGCAGCCTAATAGAAGACCTGAAGTACATCTAAAAGACCAGATTGAAGACCAGCCAAGGAGACCAGAATCGATCTCAACTGTCAGGGTTTGGTTAGTCTGATCGATCTTCATTGGAACTTTCCAACCACAGGCCAGATTCAAGGCCCTTTTAGGGTTTTGTTCCTGGTCCTAGGAGGACCCTTTAACCAGCAGTCCAAGGCCTTTGGAGGCCTGTCGTGAAAGCCATAGGTTTTCTCCTTTAACCTGCCCGAATCCCCTAGTCTGGACAGATCTGTTACTGGTTAACTCCTTTGTCACTCTATTTCCAGTCATCTTTTGGTTTTATTTTGAAATACTAGTAGCAATACTAGAGCCTGGTTTAAAGCCCAATAGGGCCTGTTTGTGTGAGTTCTCGATTTTCCTCAAGTTCAGCCATATTTTCAGATTGTGTGATTTATCTCTTGGTGCTGTGATCTGTAATTCAGACCTAAGTTTTGGAATGGAGTATATTATTTATTGGGGTTGTTTGCCTAGGTGAACCACTAAATATTCTAGTTTCGTGGGGAAAACCATTTCAGAAGGGTGGTAACGTTGATTGTATCAACCTTTTTCTGCCCCTCGGCGGCAGCGGTGAGGTTGCTCCTTTGTGACCTAGTGGTCGAGGTTTCGAGTTGGGAAACAGCCTCTCTACGAAGTGGGGTAAGGCTGCACACATAGACCCTCCCCAGAACTTGCAGTAGCGGGAGCCTTGTGCACTGGGTATGTCATTTTTTTACCGTATTGCACGGCAAGTGAATTTTCAATTGTGGTAACAAACACAATTACTGCTCCTCCTTACAACTGTGAAGAAAGGAAAATTCGTTATGATGACAGTCTCAGTGTAACTTCCCATCCCCTCCACCTTATGGTATCTCTTCCATGACCGGAAGGCTAATTTCTTTGCCCCTCTGAAATCATCCCTGTTGGTAGAAGGAAAACGAGGTCTGAAATCGGTTCTGTAACTTACAAATCCAACAAGCTTTTGAAGCCATATTGCACAGGTAGGTCTGCCCCTAGGATAGGTACCAGCATACCAAATAAAGAAGTGAAAGAAGAGTGATCAGGGAGATTGATCGAATCCCTCTCGCCCAACTAGTTCAGCAGTAGCAGGAAAAAAGAAGAATGAAATGGGAAGGATAAGGAGGAAATGGTGATAGAAATAAAGAATGAGAGGAGGAAGGACTGATGGGCAGATTTAGATCATCTCCAATTCTTAATTGTGCAATACTGCAATTCTCTTTGTGCATGCGACACCTGTATATTTTCAAAATCAAACAATTGTAGAAGTTTAAGGCATTTGTGAGGTTAAAATGAATTTGAATTCCAAAAAACTTCTACAACTATTGGATTTTGAAAATGTAAAGGTATCACGTGTACAAAGAGAATTGCACGATTAAGAATTGATGAGGATCAGGATCCCCAATGGGAAGGGAAGAGAGAAGGAAGAAAGGAGATAAGAGAAAAGGGTAATGATTGGCCAGCAGGCCCTCGCCTTAGCACCCCACGACAAACAACTTCTTAATTCATTCAATTCAAAATTTCATTTATTCTCTATCAATTCTAATCTTCCATTGTATTGCATATCTAATATAAAGAAAAAAACTCTTTGGCCTAAAAAAACAATATAAAGAAAATAACTATCTTGCTTAATAATAGAATCCAACTAAAATGGAAACCAAGCAATCTAGGCAACATCTCAAATATAGAAACTACCAAAAACAATTCCAACATAATCTACCAACCCATATGAAATATAATAAACTAAAGAGTACATCCTATGTAGTCTACCAGCCCCCTTGGACCAAAAAAACTAGGTTGGGCCGATTGCATCTTGGCTTAGGCCTCCAAAGAAGATCATTCCGATCCAGCCAGGGCATGTTGGTCCAGCCACAATAGTTCCATTTACAACAGGCCATGCAGATCCAGGCACAATAGTGCCATCATATCAACCTCTTTAAATTTTTGGTGGAAAAATATGATATAAGGCAATAAACCCAAAGGTGATCCAACACTAATGATCATTAAAGCCATAACCAACTTGCCATGAACTTCCAAATAATGATGAAAGTTCAACGAGGAATCAGTATCCACAAAGAAGACTTCTGATCCAAAGCTTAATTAAACTACAGCACTACTGACCAAAACTACCAGACCTCTTCAAACTGTAGTGGACAGAATACTACAATAACACCACTAACCTAAACGTGATCCTATACTTCTCGTCCTTAATTTCAATATGCTTTTATTCTTAATTTGCTTTAGCCAATCATGAAGTTTCTAATATAGTCATTGCCATTGGATTTACTACAAGTGGTACCTAAAAAGTATAATGCCACTTCACACTTGTGGTGGCACACATGAAGCAGATGATACTTCTGTATCACAGGTGCATCAAGTATGGGCATATCGACACCCTTTTTGATTCTCTACAAGAAGGAAATACAAAAGGGAAAGTAAAGAAAAGGTACCACTGCCTCATCAACTCTAGAGGAGTATATTGAAGCTTTTGGGGGTTACACAACCATAATTTCTGCGGTGAAAATTAAGGTGTAATTAAGGGTCTGAATCAAACAAAAATCATGATATACTTATGGATGAATAGTGCCCACATGATTAGAAGTCCTCTACCCACTGTGTTTTTCATTGGACTGAAGTAACATGAATGTGCAATTAATACCTATTGTCAAGGTCAGGACATGCTAGTTTGAATGGAAGTTCTAAATTTTCTTATCAGCAATGGAACAGGATATCACATAATTATCACTTGGTGCCTTCTGATTTCAACAATATGCACCAAAAGGAGGAAACAGTTGTACCTGAAAAGGAGCCACAGAGCTGCCAAAGCCTGAATCTGTTTTGTGTATAGAAGAGAGATCAGCCAATGAAGAGTTAAAATATGCAATGTTGCAAGCACAATAGCGTCTAGAAATAGCGCAGCAGGTATAGTGGCCCCAAAAATGATTCCAGATATAGCAAGTACTCTGATGAATAGCTCAAGAAGAAACCCAAAAAAGAACCCATAGGGTAGACCAAATTTGAATTGTATCAAGTTAAGTCATGCCAAGAACACCTGCTAGGACACCTATCAGCCACACATGACCTGAACACACAAATTTTTCGTGATGTCAAGTGTAAGGTTTGAATTCCATATGCATGTAGCCTCAGCATGGACTAACATAAAGCCATCCAAATTTCCCAAAAGAATATCAACAGCTACACTTGACCACATTGAGTACTTATGTATAGAAGTCCTCTCTGCATATTCCACACTTGCTTGAGGCCTACAAATAAGATAAAATTGGAAGCACAAGGTAAGTCATAAAGCGACCGCCTCACAAAATTAAGACAGCAATGTGCTTAGATCGTGACTAACCTCCTGCACCACAAAAGAAGGATCAATCATGATGCATCATTTAATGCATCACATCAAGAGTACCTCCTAGGCCAAAATTCAACCCATTCAGATGATTATAATCACCTGAATTATAAATCCTCTATCCACAAAGTATTTCAAATCATCTGGCTATCTGAGACATTAATTGGTCATGAACATTTGACTATCCAATCAAATTTTGGCCCAGGAAATCCCATTAACAATGGGAAATATATCATGGTAAGAGATGACTCTGTACAATGCAAGTCATGGTTCTGGTGCATCTATATTCTAAGAAAAGTTGTGAGATTACCTGAAGCACCAGATTGACCAACTAATACAGAAGCTGATAGCTGCGGATATGGACATTCTTCCACGTATGTCTGCATGCCCATGAATCTGATCTGTAACTCAGAAGGCCATGACAGAACCGAAGAACTATATAAAATAAAGTGCAGAAAGCAGCTACAAACATGGGTCTAATGTGCCACACAATAGAAGCCAGCTTGAACAAGGAAAGGATAGAGTATCATCAATACATAAAGATAGAAGAAAGAAAAGATAAAAATAAGAAAAAAAGAAAGAAGAATGTGATAAAGTACCAGTGGGTTGAAATTTTGTGTCCCATGCATCTCTCAAATAATGTTTTTGCAGCATATGCTCTATTAATTGGCGAGACAACTGTATCCTGTACTTGAGATTTTTTTAAACTATATAAATAAGCAAATAGTCGAAGAAAGATCAAAAGAATCAGAAATAATTCATGCAATGGAATTTGCGATCAGAGTTGTGTGTCTATATAATAATCTTACCGAGTCAGGGAGTGGCTGCTTTTGATTTAGTTTGCTGAGCCACTCAAGTCTCTCAAGGGGCAATTTTACTTCCTCCAGTGAACCCCCAGAAGTCAGAGAGAAATGATGCATGCCAAATGTGGGTGGATCATAAAATATTACCTGGAATGATGAAAAGAAAAGAGAATAGTTTTAAATAGAATAAATAATGAAAATAGAAATGGAGAAGCAAAAGGGAAACTTTGACTTACATATGTGAAGCTCGGTTGTAGATCCTATTTTTCCCCATCCAGTGTATGTGAAGCAACTTAGGAATCCAGCAGATATTTTTAGAATATAATCCATGGGAGTCAAGAGATAATTGGATCCAATTACCATGCCTATTAGAATTCTGCCTAATTTGTGGCATTCACAGTACCAGTTTCCAAACTTTTCTCCGCATAAATATTGATTCTCCTATGTATATCCTTTTCCATAATTGGTGGTTTTGTGTATCTGCATCTGTTTGAACACTTCGCAGCGGCACATTTAAGCAACAAATGGCAGCAGTGATTTGTCCTGTAGAAATAGAGGCATTTTTGTATTTAACAGATGGAAAATCCCCTATTTTAGAAAAACAAATGTGCAAAAAAAGTTAGCAATTGCAATCAATTTTTTACAAGTTAAAGTTCCTTCCAATAGCAGGAGCACACACACACCTTACCAATAGTCATATTCAGAAGTTGAAGTTCACAAAAGAAGGAAATAAAAAAATTTTCAAATGCAGTGAGAGATATGTTAAGAATGTGATAAAATCAGATTTGAAACCATTATGGAACTCAATATAAGGAGATTCTATGATAGTAAAACTCTGACAGCTCTCTGAGCATGCCCTCTTCATTCCATGAAACAGTTCAGAAATGAGCAGGATGCCATCATAGAATAATGAGAAGGATCCCCATAAAATGAAGGATGCTTAGGGTGGCCTGAGAGGGGGAACAATGGCTTGGCGGCCATTTGTTAGGTTGTCCACGGTTCCATGCTTAAATTTTTTTGGGGGCAGTGGATCGTAAATACACTAACAAAGCTCAGACAGTGATCCGAACTTTTGGTGACAGTAAGCTAGCTAAACCTTCATTGTTTTAACGTCTGGAGTTTATTTGTTCTCTGTGGCTCGCCATTTTGATCAGCATATATTAACAGTCAATGTGCACTACAATGGATTACATCTCCAGCAAGGGGGGACCATTGCCTGAATTTATCTGATAAGAAGAGGGGGTAGGCAACTTGCAAACACATTGAAGATCTCTTTCAGAGGCAACCAAGGTCCTGAAACACTCTTAAGCAAAGGAAATAACCGAGCACGAAGCAAATTACTTAAGGCCTTTCTCAGTAATGTCATAATGCCTCTATTCTGTACCTTGTCTTTTATATGTTTGTAACCTTATGTCAATGATTTGTAACAATTTTGGGGAAGGCAAATTACTTGAAAAGCCAAACAAAACCCCAAAAAGAAATTTCCAAGTAAACAAGGATGAACATGAAATAAGGAAGTTATGATGTGTCACATACTTGGGATCAAGATGTAGAAGTATAGATGTCTACTCTTTACAAAGAACATGCTTCTAACAACTAGTATTTGAAAGCTACCAGCACTAGGCCATCGCACACGAGTAAATCCAGAGAAATTATTACATTCATCACATTAACTAACCGCAATATAGGACAACATGTTCCTTATTCTGAGTCTTCATTCTTAATATTCAAGGCATCAACATTAAAACTTTACTAAAAATTAAATACTTTGAGCTAACTATATTTCATTAACCATTATGTCTTGATGTATATTATTTTCTCCCATCAACTGCGGCCATTTGTATCCAACTTCCTCAGATTCTTTTACCATGTGAAGAACATAAGCACTCATACACATGAAGATACCAAATTGATACTTTACCAAAGAAATAACAGAAAAGCATTGGGGAAAGGTGGAATTGAACTCAATCTAAACATCAAAACAACCGAGACTATAAAATAAGCAGAAAATAAGCAGATAAATCCGAATACGGGTTTTGCACCTGAAGACCAGATTGAGGGAAAGAGACTGAAATCACATCTGGGGAAGCTGCAACGGCTACAACAATGTCGGGAGAATAGTGCGAAGAATGGACGAACCACCCGAACAAGATGGCGGGTTCTGGGTAAGAAGATGAGAGCTTCTTTGGCCACCAAATTCTACATTGCCTTCTCATCTTCATCTCGCAACCATTGTTGGTGGCTTCTTCCACATTCTGAGTGTTTTCTTCTTCTTTTTTTTTTTTTTTTTAGTACAATAAATAAGCATAAATTATTAAAAATCAGAAAATATTATAGGGAATCATAACCTTCAAACCAGCAAGGCGGTTCCTTCATTTAAGCTATGTTCAGTTGGCGCTTGATCAATAGAAATAAATGATAGAAACAATCAAAGCCATATGGAATTCCTCTGTTGATACTTCAAACTTCCTCTGTTTTGGATGGAAAAAGGACAAGGCATCATAAGTAATGGACTTGTGTTTCAATAATTATGGCTCTTTGCACATTTCTTTTCTACAAATTAGAAGCAAAAAAGCAAAAAGACAAGAACCAACTATTTCTCTATACAAGAAATTTAAGGAAGAAAAAGGGGGAGGAGAGAGAGAGAGAGAGAGAGAGAGAGAGGGCCAACCTGAAGATGATGAGAAGTGTTATTTTCTTTCCACATTCGTTATCGTCTTCAAATAGAGAGGCTTGAATCCATTGAGTAACTCAGCTGTCTTGAATACTTAATATTTCCTTTTTTCCTTTTTTCGTGAAGAATTCTTAATATTTCACGACACCTCCAACCCTAAGAAAGGGACAGATTAGGACAATTTGAAATATATAGTACACCACGCGATGCGAGGTTTTCAAGCCCACCGGGTAATGATCTCAAACATGGACAATTATCAATTGCCAGCTGATAAAGTGCAGGGAGGTGCTGAATCCCTTCTGGGAGAGACAATAAATTGGAGCAACTCTCAATATCAAGATAACCAAGCCGTGGGAGACTTCCCAAGCCATCCGGTAATGCCTTCAGACCCGGGCATGTACGCAATTTCAGCGTTTTTAAAGAAGAAAGAAGCCGAATCCCTTCCGGCAAAGACGATAAATTGGAGAAATCTTCAATCTCAAACTTTTCAAGTGATGAGAGACCTCCCAAGCCCTCTGGTAATATCTTTAGACCCGGACATGTAGAAACATCCAGATCTATCAATGCGGTGAGTTGTTGAATCCCTTGTGGTAGAGATGACAAATTGGAGCATTTGCCAATTTTTAGTCGTTTCAGTGCAATGAGATGTCGAATCCCTTCTGGTAGAAATGTCAACTCACTACATCTCAAAATTTTAAACTCGGAAAGTAACTTGAGATTGTTAAAAAAGCAGTCTGGTAATCTCACTAGACTAGGACATTCTATGATGTGTAGCATTTCCAGTGTTGCAGGAGCAGGGTAATCAGGGAGATACACCAATTTGTCAAGGCATTCCAATTTCACTGTTCGGAGGGAGGTGAGATGTTGTATTTGTTGGATTTATGGGCTAAATTAATTATTCGGGTTGATTAAATGGGTGAGAGTCAAATTGCATGAACCGGTTCGGTCCACTCTCAAGCTTAGGGATATCTTGGCTCAACCCATTATGGTTTAGGGTTTTGAGTGCAGAAGGTATTATAAATACTAGGTTTTGGGTCCCTACCATTATTCACTCTTCCCACTTTACCACTAAAGTGAGAGAACCAAGGAGGTTTAAGGGGTCGTAGAAGATCCATAGCAAGCCAAGAGAGCGAAATGGGAGTGACCAACATCAATCATCTTGACATACTAGGTGAAAGGTACAAAAGATCCTCCATAATTTTATTAGATTCGTGTTCTTGTTTTTCCTGTGTGGTTTCCTCAATAGGGTTTCAAACTCAAACCCTTAGGAGTTCTAACAAGTGGTATCGAGCGACACATGGGACAAGAATCGATTGAATTTTTCTTATACATGAGGATTTTGATTGTTACTTAAAACTTGATTTGATTAAAATCATGAAAATCATAAAAATCGTAATTTTACCATCACTTAAAGATCTCGATGGGAAAACTTTCTTCACGAAAGTTGTAGATCACGAAGAGGCAGTCGCGAGATGCCGAAAGTCATGGAAACCTCCGGACGCCTGGCACGTCTGCCGGAAACCGGCTACGGAGGAGAGAAAAAATTAAAAAAACGGCGAGTCATCGCCGGTTCAACTGAAACCCTACCGATTGAACCGATGACACAGTGGGTCAACTCATATGTACTATTTGACTTCGGTCAAAGGTTGACCGTCGTTGACCAATTGACCAATTTGACCTTAACTCATATAGCCAAACCGGTTGGTTTTGATTGATTAAAAAAAAAAAAACTCTCAAAGGCTTGTTTGGTTTTTGTTCATTTGGGTTTTATTTAAACTACTTTAAATTTCATTTAAAGGTTGTTTTAAGGCCAAATTGAAATCTGTTTTTGCGTTGGATTCCTTGTTTGGGCCACATTTAATGATCTAATTTTAATATGACATATTTGTTTGAAATTTTATGTTGTATTTGGTTTCAATTTGTTCCTTTTGGGTTTTTTTTTTTATTTAAACTACTTTAAATTTCATTTAAAGGTTCGTTTTAAGGCCAAATTGAAATCTTTTTTCGTTGGATTTCTTGTTTGGCCACATTTAATGATCTAATTTTAATATGACATGTTTATTTGAAATTTTATGTTGTATTTAGTTTCAATCATTGAAACAAAATAGCATAAATCAATACTTTGAAAAATATATATGTTATTGGTTACCATGAAATTGAGAAATTTTTTTTAAATTGAGATATGTTAATATGGAAAAGGGTGTAAGCTTCCGCTCATTCTTAGTTGCAAAGTAATTTTGCTTTAGGAAACCATGAAATGATGAGGTGGAATCCACCAAAGTGGTACATCTTATTATTTTATGATTTTCCACAGGGAAGCAATGTAGGTGACATTTGCCCAAAGGTGATGTCACCAAAGTTAAAAATGACAGTAACCTAGAGGTTCCCGAGCCCAAAGGTGAGGGATTTCAAAAGTTATTGTTCTTTTCACAATAAATATAAATTTACAAGAGGACCAAAGGCATTCTTAGCCCAAAGGATAGGAATGTAGTTGCAGTTGTGACTCTTATATGGTTATTGTTGTCCTAGTGACATTTATATGTATGTTTTGAACATAAAGATATACATCTCCAATGGGAAATATATGATAGAACGAGTGAAACCCACCAAAGTGGTACATTCGATTCGATTGTATCTTCTCCAACAGTAAAGGTGATACTTTCCCAAAGGTTATGTCATCAAAGTTTGAGGATAATCATCCACATTTCAGAAAGGGACATTGAATTTGGAGTTCTTTTGCCCAAAGGTGATTGAATTCCAAAGTTAGTGTTGTTTTCACAGATTAAAGAAGAATATAAGACATCATTAATTCTCTCCCAAAGGATAGGATACATTTTAGTTGTAACTCTTATTTAAAATATATTGATGGTATTACATGCTTTTATATTATGGTTTATATTTTGATATTTGGCATGTATTGTGTTGTTGTTCTTCTGAAATAAGATGGCCATTCCTCAAGTTATGTATCTTCCATCCCAATACTCACTGGTAACAACTATCAAAAGTGGGTGGAGGAATTAGAATTGCATTTAGGTCTTCTTGACTTAGACTTGGCACTTAGGGAGCCTAAACCTGAGCCTCTCACAGACTCGAGCTGAAGTGTTGAAAGGACCAAGTTTAAGAAATGGACTAAAGCAACAGAAGTGCATCTTGGTTTTAAAAAAGGCAGTTCCTGAAATTATACGTGGGAACATAGAGATCAAAGACACTGCAAAAGAATTCCTGGATGCTATTAAAGCTAGATTTCAACACAACAAGAAAGCTGAGAAAACCACATTGATGACCAGGCTAATGAATACAAGGTATGATGGATGTGGGAGTGTTAGAGAATACATTTTGGGTGTAGCTACTGATGCTGGTAAACTTAAGGATCTTGGAATACAGATCGATGAAGAATATATTGTACACATTGCACTGAATACCCTCCCTAGTCAGTATAAGGTTATCCAATCTACCTACATTGCACTGAAGGACGATTGGAGCCTAAATGAGCTCATTTTCATTTGCACTCAAGAGGAAGAAAAATTGAAACAAACTAGGTTTGAGAGTGCACATGCATGCAACTTTTCACAAGGGATCTTCTGGTGGACCAAGCAGAAGGAACAAAAATTTTTCCAACAGAGGAAGCGTCAAGCCATATGACAGGACTAATAGCTCTCAAGAACTTGACACATCTCAAAAGGCTCAGGATGAAGAGAATACCAACAACGTAGAGTATTTCTGGTGCCATAAGAAAGGACATGTGAAGAAGGACTGTTTTATTTTTCAAGAAATGGTTAGAGAAAAAGAAGAATTCTAGGGTTGATAAGCAGAATGATACTAAGAAAGGATGAGGTAGACTGATCATCAGCAATTGAGAGCAAGTAAAATTTAGTCACATCAAGTAGTTAGGATTTCTTTACATACAATTATTTGAAATGCTTGATTAGTGGGAGTTCTGGTTTTGTTTAGTATTTGTTTATGTTTTGAACCTTAGCCCATATGTTTTGGGGCACAGTTTGATGAATTATGGTTAAGTTTTAGCATTTACATTATGCATGATTATTTCTTGAAATATTTGGTTTATGATTTCATTTGAAAATGTTTTTATAGGCGTAATTGTCTTAGTTATAGGCAATATTTTGCCACAATTCAAAAGGTAATGTTTGCCACATTTTAAGACAGATTTGTCACATTCATAGGCAATATTTGCCACGGTTTATAGGCGGAAGGCCACGCTTAGATATTAACCACGATCAAAGGCGATTTGCCACAGTGAAGGTTAATATCTCGATTAAGACCTACATAGAATGACAACAGGTAATTTGAGGATATGTCAATATTTCTATGATGGTATCCCACATAGATTCGTGTTAAGAAACTTACTTATGTTTGTAATAACGAGAAGTTGTATGCAGTATATTGAGGTGTATCTTCTCTTGTTATTCGATGTGAGTGGTTTTTCAACCGAATCACGAAGAGTGGTTAATGTAATAAGATTCTATGGCCACACCAATTTAAAGACATCCTTATAATTAATGTAGCCCAAGTGGAGATTGTTGGATTTATGGGCTAAATTAATTATTCGGTTGATTAAATGGGTGAGAGTCAAATTGCATGAACCGTTCGGTCCACTCTCAAGCTTAGGGATATGCTTGGCTCAACCCATTATGGTTTAGGGTTTTGAGTGCGGGACGATTATAAATACTAGGTTTTGGGTCCTTACACCATTATTCACTCTTCCCCACTTTACCACTAAAGTGAGAGAACCAAGGAGGTTTAAGGGCATAGAAGATCCATAGCCAAGCCAAGAGAGCAAAAGTGGGAGTGACCAACATCAATCATCTTCAGCATATTAGGTGAAAGGTACAAAAAGATCCTCAATAATTTTATTAGATTCATGTTCTTGTTTTTCCTGTGTGATTTTCTCAATAGGGTTTCAAACTCAAACCCTTAGGGAGTTCTAACAGTATTCCCTCCACCGAAAACATTGGCACTGTCGTCAAATTTTTGCAATATCGAAACTCCAAGTCAATGAGGCGTGGAAACATGGAAGACAGAAAAGCTTCTTCTTGTTCTTCTACTGAGATTGTCCACTTCTCCAGATTTGGCATCCGCGAGAGTAAAAGTTGTTGTAGCATTGGAAATAGTACCATTAATAATGGTTTTCTTTCATCTCTTCCTCTTCCTTCATTATTATTATTGTTATCAATTCCCCTCTCAGTCATCACCACTTTATTGCATATGGACTCTAGGGCTTCTAAATTAGATAGACGGAGAAGCCTAAGGCATGGGAATTCACCAACTAATGGCAAACATTTGAGATTATGACATTCATGTATCGTAAGTTCCACCAGATTTGGGAGTCCGTGGAGGGAATAAGAAGAGTGTAACATCCAACGTGGCATCTTGACGCCTTCATAACGTTTAATTATCAATTCCTTAAGATTTTGGTGCGGCTGGAGATTCTCCAACACATGTTCTTCTAATGATGATACCCTCCTCCTCCTCCTCCTCCTCCTCCTCATCCGATATTCTCCTGGATAACCCCAATCCAATATCAAAAATTGAAGCTCTGACTTGTCCTTCAAATTTGCTTCCTCGGCATCTCTGGCATCTCTCACATTTCTAAGGTCCCTGATGACTAACTCTGTCGAAGCTGGTTTAGGCCATGCAATTCCGCAATCCCACCACTTCTCCTTCTTCTTATTTGGTCGCCCACAACGAAATAGAACAAAGTCTGAAGAGAAGACAACTGCCCCAACCCACGTGGCATGTATTTTATAAAGGGACACTGAAGATGTCTAAGGCTAACCATTTTTGTGATATCTCTGGGCCACTCTTTAAATTCGCTACAACCCTCAAGTCTTAATGTTTGCAGATTATACAACCTACATATAGAATTAGGGAGTGCTTTGAAATGATTGTGGGATAGGTCAAGGTACCTTAATTGTTCCAGGTAACCTACGGAAATCGGCACGTCTGTGATTTGCAAAACCTTAATTTTAATACGCGCAAGCCTCGCAAAGGTGAGAAAAAGTCATTGTGAAATTTCAAGCTTCGCATGTAAAGTGTCCGCAACTTTTGGGCCTTGTGGCCTGTGGCCTGTGCTCCTACCTCATAAGACACCACCATGTGTCTCACTCCCTCAGGTTTAGATATTATTCCTGAGGGGGAGTACTCTTTTGTTACCTCCAACCATTCCATCCCTGCGACCCATCGTGCAAGGCTATGCACTAGGTCATGCATTTTGCAATACACAATTTTGCCAAGCTTATCATCTTCTGTTACCTCTTGAAAGAATGATCTCCATAGCAAGTCCCTGAAATACCCATACCCAATGTCTTCTAACGACATTGTACTGTGACTTCCACCTCCCCTAGTTGGTGGTGGTGGTTGGAGGATGAACCCGTGTGCCATCCATTGATGGATCAAATCATCAACTTCTATTCCATGATCTTCTGGGAACATAGTACAATATGCAAAGCATTGCTTCAAATGGGATGGCAGGTGGTTGTAGCTTATCCTTAAAGCAGGTAGTTTTTCTTGTTCCTCTAAGTTCCAAATTTCTGTATCTAGGACATTCAACCAATCCTTTTTGTTTCTTTTGAGACGCAACAAACTCCCTAATGCTTTTGCAGCCAAAGGCACCCCTCCACACTTTTTCACTATACCCTTCCCAATTTCCACTAGCTCAGGATGGTTTGCTTCTTCTCCTTTCCGGCCAAACGCCCGTTGATTGAATAGGGATTGACAATCATTTTCATTTAACCCTTCCAATTTGTACATATATTTGATTGGTTGCATGATTGATGCAACCACTTCACTACGGGTGGTTACCAAGATCACACTTCCACTTGCCCCACCTATTAAAAGTTTTCTCAAATCCTCCCATTTACCTGGATTTTTTTCATTCCAGACATCATCTAGGACAAGAAGGTATCTCTTTCCAGATAGTTTTTCCACCAGTTTTGATTTTGCCTCAATTTCCCCCAAACCACCACAGTTATCATTGGTTACGGATTCAAGAATTTTCTTTGCAAGGTGCACAATATCAAAATCAAAGGAGACACATACCCACATTCGCAACTCAAAATGCTTCTTGATGACACTTTCATCATTATGCACAAGCTGAGCAAGTGTTGTCTTCCCTAACCCACCAATCCCAATTATGGGAATGACCATAACATTCTCTTCATTATTTCCACCACCTGAAGTTAACAATTCTACTAGTTTTTCTTTATCTTTTTCTCTACCCAAGACCTCAGATTCAATCACAATAGGATCGGTATGCCTTCTATCATCATTGATGTTCATGTCTACAGATTGATGAATTATTAATTGAGATTGAGCTACAATATTACCGTCCTTTTGAATTTGTTCTAACCTCTCTATGATATCCTTTATTTTATGAGCCATTTTCAAACGAAATACAAGTGGATTTGAACACGAGAAGCTTCTGCATACCTCTTTTAGAACTATGTTGTTTGGAAGCTCCACTTTCTGTCGCAAGGCTTCCGTTGCAACTGCATCCAACACATCTTCAGCATCGTAAGCTACATCCTTGAGCTTTCTCAACCAATTTTTCACCACTTCGTTGGTTGCACCTTTCTTCTCCGCATCCAATAATATGGCATTGATTGTGGATAAAGAGGCCTTGAGTTTACTCAATTCCTTTTTAATCCCCATGTTGCTCCAATCTCTTGGATGAGGAGAGAGCCCAAGCTCTCTATGATTTTTCTTGCAAGACCAGAAAGTATTGCTTCTGCCATCTTTTCTTGAAGTTAGGAATGCCAAAGAGCTAGCTCCTGGACTAGACTGCAGGAAGACACTTGTAAGAGATTAAGGGCTAGAAGATATGAAATAGAAAATTGTATGAATTAGATAGATGGAAAGATAGAGGTCATTGCTATTGGGTTCCTTTCGTGATGAGGAGGGGACCCACACGAAGCTGGTTCACGCGTACGCGTCTTTCTTGATCATAGGACTCTCACAAAGCTCCTAAACTTTTATCTTCTTCTTTTTCTAAAGTATTCTTTCTAATGCTTTAACTTCTATCATATGTATTACCAAACATTCAATGTCTTTCATATTATCACTAAGAATAAGAACATGAAGAATAACTAGGGATTGAAACAATTGAAACAATTAAAGACATAATGAGAAGGGACACTTCTGTGTAACACAGGTGGTGAAATGATCATCCCGTAGAAATGCAACTCTAACACAATCAATGCACACAAATTTAAGAGGTTCGGCAAGGTTGCCCACATCATTGGCGAGATGAGATCCTGCTTCACTATCAATGAAGAATAGGGTTACAGTATTGCTTGTTTTACAGAGAAAAAAAACCCTCACTATAAATATATAGCGAAAAATCTTAATCCGGAAAGTACAAATTCTTTATCCTACATGTCGAGGTGCCTGCATCAGTACTCCCTGGATTAAACTGTGAGAATCAAAGACGTCGTACAGCAACACATCCTATCCCTTTTTTTTTCTTGAATATTTGGCACGTCTTCCCAATTTCCCATTGATCCTATACTAGTGCAGGGACTACACAATCAAGCAGGAAGCAGTTTAATTTAGTGCAAATGCCAACGAAAGTCTTTCTCTGGCTTTGATGATACCATCACTTAAAAAAGAAGAAAACGAAAACCAGAAAATAATTAGAGCAAAAGTAAAGTTAGTCGGTGCCTCTCACTATGAATATGGGCTTTAATTTCTCTAGTGTGGTCCCTTTGTACAAGATGGTGACATTGGAAATCTGACCCCTTGTCGCTACTGTCCATCAAGTAAATAATTGTTATTTCTCATCAATTTAAGGCTTTGCATTATTACTACTTACCACATCATTTAATTAATCCAGACCATATAAATTAGACATGGGCACCTTTATCTCTGATCTCAAAGTCAGGGTCAAGTTAATCTGTCCATAATCTCGCTTTAAATTGATTAATTGAATAAATGAGTTATAAATAGTATAAAAAGATCAAAGTGAGTTGATCATGCTATAAACGGGTTGAAAATGGTCAGTTCTATTATATTCTTCCCATGCGCAGAAGGGGACCCACACAAACGGTGAATCACGCAGAGGCGTCTTTCTTGGGTATGGAATGCGAAAGAGCTCCTAACCAAGAAAAGAAATTTGTGTGAATTAAATCAATGGTTTTGTATTCTTATTTAAGAGAAAAAAATTGCTTTTCTCCCCGTCTTATTCTTTTTTTTTTTTTTTTCTTTTTTTTATTTATTAAAATTTTCTTTTTCTTTTTCCTCTTTTCGTTATTATATTAAATCTAATCTTTTAAAGAAACAAAGAAAAGTAAAGAAATAATGGTTTTGGCTCCCAGTATAGGCTTTATCCATGGTTTACTCCAAAAAAAAAAAAAAAATTCAAAAGTGGGAGCTGTGTATCCTTATAATTTGGTTTTTACACTTTCTAGGACAAGGTGTAGGTGCTGGGTTGAAAAGAAGGCTTAACTTTTCAAGGACGAAACAGCAAGGCAAAATCTGACGTATAGTAGAAAAGAATTTTGTGGTTATTTCCTTTATTCCATTCATCAAAGTGAAAGAAATGAAGCAATGATTACACTTAGGCTCTGTTTGTTTAGCTGATTTTGATGGGTAGGATATAGGATGGGAGAGTGGTACCAACCATAGTTAGCAATAATGGAAATAGTAAAAAAACAGAAATAGATCGTATGGGTTTTAAACATTAATTTTTTTCCTAAATGATACGGTCAAATAAACTGTCAAAAAGACAAAAAATGGTAAAAATCGGAAGACGGATAGTATGGGTTTTAAACGTGTAGATTTCAAACAATTGGGACTAAAAAATTGGTAGTATACTCGTATAAATTGAGGAATTACTATATGAATATCTACATCTAGTGTTCAAAAGAACTACAATATCTAAAATTAATGTCTATACATTTCATGTGTCATTATAAGTTTTAAGACATATCATTGAATATCATTTAATTCCAATTCTAAATTCACACACCACACATGCCCAAAGTCGTGCCCAAAGTCTTATTAAACAATGTGACTAGATTATGTTGTTTTTCATTGTTGTCAACATAGTCAACACACTCTCGAAGTAATTGATCGTTATCGTGAGCGAATCAAAATAAACCCTAACTAAAACTATGAGATATTGGTAAGAAAGGGGTCGAACCCACAGAGAACTAGAAGGCTAAATCTGTTAAAATTGAGTTGAACGTTGTTTTGAAAATCAATTTTGTAAAATTCTGAATTTAGATTAAAACTAAATAAACCAATTAACAAGAACAAGAATTAATGAGAAGAAACTATCCTTAGGTCTCGAATCCGTTTTGGTATTATTACCAATTTCTGGTTCATACTTCGGTTTCACCTAAACTACAAATTCCAATGCAACCACAAAAACACAAGCTTTGCATAACCTATCCTGTCAAGCACTATCGTATATTGTTTTCGCTTAGCACGCTTAGTTTGATTGGTTAAAGGCTATCATTAGTGTATACAAAAAATCACATGAAATACTATTGCTTGAATAGAATAATTGAATCACAGAAACAAATATTATAAACTAATTTAACTATTAAAATCATCCACAATGGGATGAGTCTTTAACATTAAACAATCAAGTATGAACTTAAATTAGAAATTAAATAATAATAACTCAAAACTTCATCTAGACCTAAAGATAAAAAGGAACTTAGCCACTCATGGTACTAATAACTGAAGTGCAGTAATGATGATGGTGATGATGAACCCTCGGCGCAATAGCAATCCTCTCTGTGTAATGTTGTCCCTGCAAATCCGTCTACAAAAAGATGCAATCCCAAAAGAAAAGAGAACTATGAGAACCAAGAAAGAAAAACTAGTCAGCTCTCTCCTCAATGAAGGGTGTGATATGGCAGCCTCTCCTCTAAGAATAGATGTGTCGCCTCCCAAAAGAGAAGGACTAAAAGATATATATGTAGACAAAGGGTGGTGCGTGTGATGGGAGTTAGAATTGAATTAGGAAAGAAAAAGGAGAGAGAGCCGTGGGAAGTGAGAACCGTGGGTAGGGTGAATGTGGGAGAGAAAAGAGGAATTGTGGAAGAGATGGGCTAAATTAGGACATAAGAGAGATGGATCGTAGGAGATTAGGGAGAGGTAAAGATGTCTGAGAGATGTGAGGGAAAATAGGAGAGAAGAGAGAGAGAGATCGGCTAAACTAAAGGCAGTTCGGTGGGAGAGGGAAACCGTGGCAGGGGAGAAAAAGTAAGGAAGAGAGAGAGATCCAAGTAAGAAATGAAGAAAAAAGGAGAATCCTAGCGAGAGAGATATGGAGTGGAGAGATAAAATAGGTGAGGATTTTAAGGGATATTAGGAAAGAGAGAGATGGGTTCGGTGGAGGGAAAGAATCATGTATGGGAGAAAAGAGGAAGAGATTAGAGAAAATAGGGGAGATGTTTTAGGTAAAGTGGGAGAGAAACTCCTATTTTAATTTGGATAGGAGAGAGAAAATATAAGAGTAAGTAGGAGAGGGAATAGGACCTAGACGTGGAAGAGGTCTCTTCTCAATTGCCCTTTTTCGATTTTTTTTATTTCTTTTTCTCTTTGGAAATTTCAATCCTACCCTCAATCCTTGCCCTTGCTTCTAAATCATACCATCTCCATCGATTCAGCATCAAACTTGTGCACATCTCTTGAAAACCCTACAAGCATACAAATCCTAATATGTAGCCAAATTAATCATGAACATCCGATTAAAATTAACAATTAAATATTCATTTCATGAATAATTATATATATATATATATGTTCAGTTAGAGTTAGGAATCATCACTTTTGAAATATTTTTCAACAAGTACATCAATTTATAGCTCAATTTGGGGTCCATGAATTGAGTTGGAGGTAATATCATGAGAAATATAGTCCATTGCGTTAGCTTCAAGTTGGTGAACGAATCATGTCGATCGAAGTTCGGGAGAGAGGTATATGGTCAATTAAGTAGACATTATGTTAAAAAATCAAGTTTTAAAAAACGCCATAAACGGGAACGTGTTTTAAACGTGTTTAGAATAGGAATGCTTGAAGTTTGCTATTTTTTCCTGTATCTTTGGGAAGCATAGCTTAAAACGTGTTTTAAATGATAAAAAAGTGAAATGTGTTTATTACAGCAATACCAACTATTCCACTCATAGCTTTTGAAGTCATTTGGTCATCATAATGGGGTTTTAGATAGACAACATAAACATTTATGCAATCACCTATCGGCCAACATGACTAGAATTTTCCCATCCCACTCTCTCAGAAAGTCCTGCTGAATCGGTGGGACTTTGCCAAAAATCCCAAGGAAAGAGATGGCGCTAGAGAACATTGTACATCAACCAGACTTGTCCAAGGCTTCAGGCTCCGCCACGGCCATCTGTTTGCCATTTGTCCAGCCATCGCATCCCTGCTAAGATGAAAGAAGAGAGCAAGATGGTGAAAAAAAGTCCAACAACGAAAGAACAAAAAAAAAAAGGTCTGTGAAAGAAAAGAACATGACGGTGAAGCTCTTCACTATGAAATATGATCGTCCCCTATGGCCTTGGCACAGGGTATTGAAGAAGAAGGGTAATTGGCCCCATCATTCTTCTACCTAGGCTGCAAGCATAGAAAAAGGGATGGGGGGGTTGGAGATCTAAGAAGAAGATGTGCATGTCTGTAAGATTAAACAAAACAAAAAATCACCATCGCCGTTTTCCATTTGGAGCTTGGCGCTTGCAGGAAAATGAAAACCCTCTTTTCTCTCCCTACTTTTCAACCAAATGGATGTGGAACGGAAATGTTATTGGAATTTCACGTTTAAACAACAAGATTTTAGAGCTACCTCCATTGTTCTAAATGCTGTCTCCTTCTCTCAAGATTTTTGCCCCTACACAAGGTCAAGCACTCGTCAATCATGTACATGGTTGGTCAAGTGGCATTCTCCCCTTCCCCTCTTTGTTAATTTATTGTTGATGGCGCTAGTCAGGGTAACCCTGGGAGAGTTGGCCTTGGTGGTGTTGGTAGATCTTCCTCGTCTCAATTCCTGTTCGGATCTTTCAAAGGGATCAGGTAGAACTTTGCTCTTGTTGCTGAAGCACTAGCTATAAGAACAACCACGATTGTCGCACACCAGCATTGAATTCGAAACCTTGTCATTGAGAGCGATAACCTTCTAGTGGTGAATATCCTTAACACAAATACCTCTTCTATCCCTTGGCGGATCCAATCAATTATTCAGGATTGTTTTTCTTTTCGTTGTAACTTCAGTTGTATTGAGTTCTCATTGTCTCAGAGAAGCAAATAGTGTCGCTAATGCTTTTGCTTCTACTGGTGCTAGGACTCAAACTCTCTTGTTTCTGGACTTATCACCCCTCACCCTCTATCATCCACAACTTATATGCAAACTCGACTATTCCTTAAATAATAAATTTCTTTTATTGAAAAAAAAAAAATATGGAATGGGAAAGTTAAGGGAAACTTTTTCATTCCTATTGGTTAACAACTCCCATCTCATCCATAAGTGGATCCCACCCCGACCAAAATCCCACCCCAAACATCCCACTAAACAATTGGGGCCTTAGTGAGCAAAGAAAGGTAGAGAAAGTAATGGTTTTGGCTCCCATTTTTCTGTGCTAAAAGTTCATACAAAATATATTAAGAGAAAAAAAATAGAAAATTAACATCTAAAGTATATCCAGAAAAATGCAAAAAATGGGAGAAAAGCAACCCACCTTTAGCAATGTCATTAGCAGGAGAAGCCTAACTCCCAACAAATTCTCTTCTAAAGAAAGACGGTCTCCTCCTGAACATATGATGGAACTGAAAAATTCATAGGAGAGAGACCCGACTAGGCTGCTTTTTTAGTAAAAAAAAATCTGCTATAGGATTCACTTCCTTAAAGCAATGGGGAAATTTTCTTCTATTGGAAGACAAAAAAGAACATAGAAGCATCCAATTTTGTACAGCAAACCATGTTATGTTTCCTATTTGAACACATACAACTAAAGCAACTGAATCTGATTCAACCCAAAGATGTTGCTTCCTCTTATCTGCTGCCAAATATAAACCTCGGATAAGAGCTGCAAATTCAGATTGGAAGTTTGTTGGCTGAGGAATTGTTTAATAAAGAGAATAACTTGATCCAAATCATCCTTGAAAATACTAGCAACTCATGCCATGCCTGGATTACTCAAGGTGTAACAATTGATATTTAGTCATCCATCCTGACTCAGGCTTGCACCATAGGATTTCAGTTTGATCCATTAGCTCCCATTATTGATCGAATAAATTTTAAAAGTGAAAGCTGTGTATTCTTATCAAATGGGGCCTAACCATATATATATATATATATATATATATATATATATATTTTTCATTTAAAGAAAGTGGAGAAAGCCTCCACCAAGGCAACTATCCATAATAGTTTGTCTACTCTATTCTTGTATACTTTCTAGTAGGGGTGTCAATTCCAAGCCCCTATCGGTAGGCCGATCGAGCCTGACATGTTTATGGCTTGACCTAGACCAGCCCGATTAATAAACATGTCGGGCTTTATAAATAAGTAGTACATTTACAACCCCGATTTGAACCGACTCCTTTAAGCTCGACCTAGCCCGACCCCTTTAATACAACTTGTATTTTTTTTTTTTTTAATATTATTTGTATTTAGTCCTAAGGGTATGTGATTTCTACAATTGAGATGGTGGTAATTGTCATATGAACATTCATCTTTTTTATACATAGTTTAATTGATTTGAAATTACTAAACTTGAGTTATGTAGGCATAGTTTAATTGATTTGAGTTTCGTGGGTTAAAGATCGAGTACTTTAGTAATTTAGTTACTTTGCGCATCTTTGGCTTAATTCATTTTAACTATGGGATATTTTTCTATGCTATACTCATCTTTGCCTCATTTTATTGGTATTCCTCTTCAAGCATATTTAAAAGACCAATTTTAAAGAGGATCCGTTTAAATCCCGTTTAAAGTTAAATAGGTTTATAGTCCGGTTAAGGCCCGTTTATGATAGACCGATTAAAACCCGAGATGGACCGCTTGATTATTAACCGTACCATGTCCACGCTAGCTAAGCCCGTTTAGCTAAATGGGTGTTCCTGGTGCAGCCCTAGAAATTAGCCGAGCCCAATTAAGTCCGACTGAGACCAGCCCGGCCCAACCGTTTGACACCCCTACTTTCTAGGACAATGTGTTGAGCTAACTGGATTTAGACAAAGGCCATATTTTCCTAGCCTATTACTTGGCTAATGATAACGCAAAATCTTTGGAGGACATCCCAGAAATTAGGTGGCATACATTGTGGGATTGTGGGATACATATGTCTATGACAGTCACAATGATTTAATAATTAAAGAGTCTGAAATCCTTTTCTCGATCCAAATCTGACTATATGATTCCAATCAATATTAGATCACCATTAAACATTTTGCTTCAACTATTTTTTTTTTAAGTGTGAGAGTCCAATCCAATGGTCACCCGACAAGGAATGACCACCTAAGAGCACAACTCAGCCGGACCCCTAAGAGCCCATTTAGAGATAAACAACTCAATAACCTGGTTAAAGCCTATTTGTCCCCATAAAAGATCGATACCAATAGACCGTTTATAAATGGGACCATGCCTAGTTTATAAGTTTGGATCTACTCCCTTATGATCCACCACATCTCACAACATCCCCACACTTTATGGATGGTGTGAGATGGGTTGGATGGTAACCTGTTGGGGAGAGGAACCTAATTTATAAGGACTTGGTGAGCAAGATTTATTATTTATTATTTTTATTTTTATTATTTTTTTTAAAGGTAATATGTATGTATTAGAAATAGAAAGAAAAAAAAAAAAGGACTTGCTACACTCAAACCAACAACTCTACGATGGTGGCTCCAAGGATTCTCAGTTTACCACCTATAGTAGCAGCTCCTCCATTTTCTTAACTGATTTAGCAAATGCGATGCCAAAGATGGGAAACCTCAGTCCACTCTTGGGAACTAGTAGGTAGATCAGAATTGATTGCAGGAAGACCAACTAGTACTGAGCCCTTGTTGTCAAACAAAATTTAGTTGTTGCCCGAGTAGTTGCAACCCCTATGGCAGCCAAAGAAATGAATTCTTAAAGGGTATTTGGAAAATACTAAAACCTAGAAGGTTATTTGTGAACCTTAGGGTAAGTGAATTTTTCCATTTCTTTGGCTACTAGTGGGAGTTGCAACTACTTCGTTGCAGGCTTGCAGCCAAATTTTCCCTTGTCCACCTTTTCTTTGAATTTTTTTTCTTATTTTTTTGGGTAATTTACAGCACCAGACCCTAGAGAATACCATTATTATAGGAACACCCCATTTTTAATACCAAATTGCATTTAGACCCCCTGCCGTCAGTCTCTATTATAGAATATACCTCAAATGCTGACATCAACAACTCTTTTTTTTTTTAAAATACCATTTTACCCTTAAAAATTGTGAAGGACCGAAATTACCTTTGTTAGTTACAGTCCTCATATCGACCCATCCCTAACTCACTCTTAGTTCTAACGGGTCGCGACTCATGCTCAATGAGTTGGAGAAGAAGAACTTACCTTAGTATAGACCAACGGCGACTGCGAACCCCCTCCGGCAACGTGCAACTACAAATCAGTGGCGAGCTGCAACGAGAGGATGACGAGAGAAGCTTTAGGGCTTCGTGCAACTACAGGTATGTTCTGAAGGTGCAGAAACGATTTGGATCGTCCCACTGGTAGGGTTAGACATTCATACATTGATTAATGGAGGGCTGTAGATCATTACCTGAAACTCCACAAGTGCAGAGCCTCCACATGATCTTAGCCCTTTCACAGTGAGTCCTTCCCACACGTACAGTTTTGCGTTTCCTTTGAGTCCAAGCTCCTCCTCAATTGTTAGGGTTTTCACAAAACCCTAATTACAACTCAATTACTAGTATAGAGATTAAGCCATTATTGAGAGGGAGAGGAGCATGACTATAAATAAGAGGAGAGAATTAGAATCCTATATCACTTTGGTTTTTAGAGTCCATGTCTATCTCCAATCAAAATCCCTATTAGTTTAGAGTCGTAGATAAACCCAACTTTATCATAGAGATTTCCTACTTGGAGTCAAACACTCATAAAACCAATCTTATCATTATTAATAAGATATTAAACAATAAGTAATATAATAATTCATTTTTCCTAACAATCTCCTCCATCCTACTATGAGATCATATCTCATAAGAGGATCGAAAATCTTATATCATGAAAAGGAATTCATGACCATATGATGCTGTACATATGAGTTGAACTTATAGGAAAGGGGTAGGATCCCATTGGGATTCCACCTAGCATATTATGTATCTTAACAATATTGTATTCAGAATACATGGTCAACCAATACATATGCTGTCAAGTAGATATAATAATCATTACCAAAAATAAATAGTTATTCATGCATCTATCCCCCACTGAGCAATATCACATAGTTCATTATAGGGCATGCGTTAAACACTGTTAAATCTCCAATGAACTGATAAGCCATTTTAGAGATTTTGTGTACTTGATTGGACCAAGAAAACATTTCCAAAATGTTTTTGAACATAAATAATAATTTATATTAACTTTTCAAATATTAAAAATATTTTATTGAAATACCCCCGGATTTGGATTTTATCCAATCAAATACAAACTTTCTCTCTCCTTGATATTCTCCCAAAAGGGCAGTGGGTTCCTTGTTGGGAATCTCTTTCAAATATGACCTAACACTACGAATTCAGTGTACTGATATATAGTCAAAGAGACATCAACCGTTGGCACACCAAAACGCGCAGTGCGTGTCAGCATCGATAAGGACCCCTCAGGTTAAAGGATTGATCATAAACTATTTAAGAGAATTTTATTTTCCTATAAACCGATAGTATATCGCATGTGAAAATCTCAAGTGATCCAGTTCAATGTACCCACAGTATGTACACTCACATTTGTGCTCTGAAATCAATATCTCTAGATACACACAATGTAGACAAGGTGTCCAATTTCGCCCCTAGTGGTGAACATTTTTAGGTTAACAAACCTATGGACAAACTGAGCTCAATAAATAATCATGCTAATTAAAACTAAATTAAACAATTTAATTTAAATAAACAAGTTTGTACATCAGAGCCAATTTCCCACAAACCTAATACCCATGTTCTCAACATGTTTCTCAAATACATTAGGCGACAAACCCTTAGTCATGGGATCAGACAGATTCTGAGTAGAGTTAACCTTAGCTATGGCTATATCACCACGCTGTATAATCTCATGAATTAAGTGATATTTACATTTCACTTGCTTGCTCTTCTGATGAGCTCTTGGTTCCTTTGCTTATGCTATGGCTCCCCAGTTATCACAATACAACATGATGGGATGCTCGACGAGCTCAGGGACCACCCCTAGGTCGGTTAAGAATTTTTTTGAGCCAAACCCCTTCCTTAGCTGCTTCACTAGCTGCCAGGTATTCAGCCTTAGTAGTGGAGTCGGTCGTTGACTTCTGTTTGACACTCTTCCAAATTACAACACTGTCTCCCATAACAAATACCATTCATGATGTAGACTTTCTGTCATCTTTGTCAGTTTGAAAATCTGAGTCTGTATAACCCATAACTGACAATTGGTCAATACCATAGACTAGAAAATAATCCTTGGTCCTCCTCAGATACATGAGGATGCTTTTGACAGCAGTCCAATGCTCATGTCCTGGATTAGATTGATAACGGCCCACAATCCCTACTGCATGACAAATGTCTGGTCTAGTATATAACATTGCATACATGAGACTCCCTACAACAAAAGAGTAAGGGATTCTCTTCATTGCCTCAATATCCTCAACAGTTTGAGGACATTGTGATTTAGACAGAGTGATTCCATGCCTGAATGGAACATTTCCTTTCTTGGAATCCTACATGTTAAATTTGTTCAGTATTTTGTCAATATAAGTTGATTGTGACAAGCCTAACATCCTATTTTTACGATCTTTTACAAGCTTTATTCCTAGGATGTAACTGGCTTCACCAAGGTCCTTCATTGAGAATGTCTTGGATAGCCACACCTTAACAGATGAAAGCAATCCCACATCATTCCCAATGAGCAAGATATCATCTACATAGAGGACAAGAAAATAGATGCAATTCCCACTGAAAATTTTGTAAGCTCATGGTTCATCAATGTTTTGTTCAAACCCAAAATTTTTGATAGTTTGATCAAAACATATGTTCCAACTTCTAAAAGCTTGTTTAAGACCATAAATAGATCCCAAAATCCTGCCACTTTGTTTTCTTCCCCTGGGGAAGCAAACTCTTCTGGCTGATGCATGTATATGACCTCATCTAAATGTCCATTAAGAAAAGTGGTCTGTACATCCATCTGTCATATTTTATAGTCATAGTGTGCATCAATCTATAATAGAATCATAATGGATTTAATCATCGTCATTGGTGAGAAGGTTTCATCATAATCCACCCCTTCCTTTTTTGTGTAATCTTTAGTCACTAGTCTTGCTTTGAAACGCTCCACATTCCAATCGACACCTCTCTTCCTCTTGAAGATCCATTTACATCCTATAGGCTTAACACCTTGAGGTAGATCTTCTAGAGTCCAGACATGGTTGGAATGCATGGAATCAATCTCAGAGCACATGGCTTCCTTCCATTGAACAGAATCAGTATCCTTCAAAGTCTCTTTGTAGGAAAATGGGACTGACTCAGAAGTGTCAAAAACCATATGGAACTATTCCACCTTTTGATCATCTTCATTGAAAAGTGTCAAACTAGTTGGAGGCCTGATAGACCTCTCACTCCGTCGAGGCTCTTGGGGTTGATTACTTTAGTGGGCATGTCAGTGGGTACGTCAATAGGAGGTATAATAGGAGTAGAAGGTTCTTGGTCATTAAACATTTCTTTTATGACCACTGGATCCGATCTACAAGTGACCAGTTCCTCTTCAAGGAATGTCGCATGTTTACTAACTAAGACTTTTTTATAAACAGGGTCATAGATGTAATAGCCAATAGTTGCTTTAGGGCATCCTAGGAAGTAGCATCTATTTGTTCTGGATTCCAACTTATCTGTTTGTTGCTTCCTTACATGTGCAATACAACCCCAAACCCTAATATGTTGTAGGCTAGGCTTTCGCCCATACCACAACTCAAAGGGTGTTTTAGGGACAGATTTTATTGGAACCCTATTCAAAATATAGATGGCAGTCTCCAAGGCAAAACCCCAAAATGACAGGTAATTCTAAATAACTGAACATAGACCGAACCATATTTAATAGGGTATGGTTTCGTCTCTCTACTACACCATTCTATTGAGGTGTCCCTGGGGATGCCAACTGAGAAAGAATCCCAGTTTGCTTTAAATAGTCCCTGAACTCATCTGATAAATACTCTTTTCCTCGATCTGATTGAATGGTCTTGATGCACTTACCCAATTGCTTTTCTACCTCAGCTCTGAACTCTTTGAACTTTTCAAATGTTTCTGATTTTCGGTGCATTAGGTAAATGTATCCATATCGAGAATAGTATTAGTGAAAGTTACAAAATATTCATAATCATACCTCACTTGAACATTTATGAGACCACATACATTAGAGTGTATTAATTCCAACAAGTCTTCAGCCCTCTTACCCTTAGATGAAAAGGGTTTCTTGGTCATTTTTTCTTGTAGACAGGATTCACAAGTTCGGTAAAGTTCTACCTTTAGATTTCCAAAGAGCCATCCTTGACCAACCTGTAAATTCTATCTACTCCAACATGACCTAACTTAAGGTGCCAAAGATAGGTGGAATTATCTGGAGCTGATTTTCAACCATGTATTAGATGGTTCTTCTAACAAATTAGACTCAAAAAGGACATAGGTTTCAGATATACCTTAATCTGGCTTCTTCTTTAGAGTCGCCAGGTATGCATGACAATTTTTCTTCCAATGTCCGTCTTTTTTACAGTAAAAACAAGATCCCTTCTCAGGTTTTTTGCTCTTCTCCACTCTCTTACTAGCCACCTTAAGGGTCTTACCCTTATTGGTCTTTTTCTTCTTCTTACCTTTGGGTTTAGAGGAAGAAGGCTTTTGTTCAATAGACAAGACCTTAAGCTTTTGCAACTTATGTGCCGCCTCTACTTCTTGCAACATATTGCCTACCTCTGGAAGCTCTACGAAAATTTTATTCATATTATAATTACAAATAAAAGATCCATAGATTTCCTGAGGCAGTGAGTAGAGTATGCATCAGTTTTATAGTTCAACTCAAAGGATGTCCCCAGGGCTTCTAGTTCTTAGAATAAACTCCGTAATTTCATCACATGGTCAATAACTGAAATCCCTGAAGTCATCTTAGTACTGTGGAGGAGAGTGACAAGCTGATGATGTGCATGTCTATTTTGTTTTCCATACAGCTTCTTCAACTCCTCCAACATTTCTTTTGCAAAACTCAGATCCTTTATAGGATCCTTAATGGTCTTATCTATTGAATTCAACACAAGGAGCTTGGCCTTAGAATTATTTTGTCGAAACAAATCATAAGCAACTTTCTCCTCGCCCTCCATAGTTTCAGGGAATGAAGGTTCTTCATCTTCTATGACAGAAAATAGACCTTCTGCAGTTAGGAGCAATTTAATGTTCCTCCTCCAATTAACATAGTTTGGTCCAGTCAGAATATGGTCTTTAATGAGGGTAGCATAGTTGATTTGGCTTGACATATTGAATATCTACATGATGTACAAAAAATAATTAGCATGATTAATATCATTGAAAAAAAGGGGCAAGTCTAAATACAATGATTACCCACACCTTAAGCTTCCCTTTAGCTATGAAGTGTGATTGAAACATCTCAAACCTTATGCACATGCCTTAGTCTATCAGAGTTCATCATATACACGTTAGTTGAGTGGACTATTCTGTCTGTCTCAAAGACTTCCAATACTTTTTAGCCACTTAAGTGTCATATCCATTCCTATCGGCTAACATACACTCAAGTCAAGTACATATCCTTTGTTTCGGAGTGAATCATAGCATCATGGGCTAGTGTCTACTATCGCAGTACACCTCCCATTGACCATGTCCTCTACCTATCACATATGAGATAAATGAAGACGGTCTCAGAGAACTACTCAAGCATTATCCTATCGGCATCTGTAAAAGTAGATCAATGTGATCTCTATATTTACCAACTAAGGGAGGCCATGAAAATCCCACCAGTTAGGGTTTTCAATATCACACTTGCTTTTAAGTTTAGGGAAATGGAAACAGTCGTCTCTTCTAATATCATCATACATCACATGTAACTAGGAATCATAAAACAAAGCCTTAGTGGTTATAGGATAGCATCTGGAATCAAATTAACTTTGTCATCACATGCAAGTCACTTTGATTCCAAGATGGGTGAGAGTAACATAGCCTCTTTAATTTCTCCCACTCAATTTAATTATGTGACAATGCAATGCAAATAATTATAGCCATAATAATTTTTACATTGAAATAAAACAAAAATGAAACTTGCTTTTCCGACTCTCGTCGCTTCCTCTAAGCAATCTCCTTCTCCATTATTTTCACGATCAAATAAAAAATAAAATGTCTAATTCTATTACATTCCTTTAAAATAAAGAACCCTTGGGAAACCAACCCGCCATTTGGACTGCCCAAGGAGAGTACATATTTTTATAAAAAAGAAAAGGGGAGAGAGAGAGAGAGAGGGAGAGAGAAAAAAATACAATCCACCCCATAAATGCATGCCATGCTATCCATATATCCATCCATCATGGTCTGCTTTAATCCCATAACCACTAATAAAATTATAACTTTTGCGCATATTATGTATTTGATCCATTCAATTTCATTCCAAGAATGTAAAAAAATAACAATTATAAAACCACACAAAGAATTACTAACACTTAGTAAAAAGTGATGTCATCATATGACATGTCAACATATCATGTACAAAAATATCATTAAAATATTAAAACTAATTTTAATAATTTGAAGCCCTCACAAGGGTTTTCACAAAAACCCATGATCAAATATGTTCATTAGCACAAATGGGCTACTGGTTTCTAAAATCAGTACCCAACACTTAAGCTAATATGGATAGAAAACTTAAAAAAAAATTAGCATGCCAAGCCCATCTGAAATTTTAAAAGAAAAATAATCTTTTATAAATAATTATGCTTTAAGTCAAAACGTTTTTTTTTTTTTTAATATCTGATATTATTCACTGTTACAAACAGTGGACACTGTTCCGTGAACAGTGCACAATGTTCCAACAGTGTTCACTGGTACGTGAACAGTGTTCATTGGTACGTGAACAGTGTACACTGTTCCGTGAATAGTGTACATGGAAAAAAAGTTTTTTTTAATTGATACTGTTCATTATTCGTAATAGTAACAGTGTTCACTGTTCTATTCGTACATGATAAAAAAAAAAATTTAACTGAAAATAAAATTAATGGATCAAATACACAATCTTTAATGAAGTTAATAAAATGTCTGCCCACTAATAGGGAGGCTCTGATACCACTGAAGGTGTGGAAACGATTTGGATTGTCCCACTGGTAGCGTCAGACATTCATACATTCATTAATGGAGGGGTGTAGATCATTACCTGAAACTCCACAAATGCATAGCCTCCACACTTAGTCCTTTCACAATAAGTCCTTCCCACACGTACAACTTTGCGTTTCCTTTGAGTCCAAGCTCTTCTTCAATCGTTAGGGTTTTCACAAAACCTTAATTACCACTCAATTATTAGTATGGAGATTAAGCCGTTATTGAGAGAGAGAGGAGCATGACTATATGTAAGAGGAGAGAATTAGAATCCTATATCACTTTGGTTTTTAGAATCCATGTCTATCTCCAACCAAAATCCCTATTAGTTTAGAGTTGTAGATAAACCTAACTTTGTCATAGATATTTCCAACTTGGAGTCAAACACTCATAAAACCAATCGTATCATTATTAATAAGATATTAAATAATGAGCAATATAATAATTCATTTTTCCTAACATGTTCTGGTTCTCTTTTCCGTCGAACCCTACCTCCTTTCTTCTTCTCTTCTCTGTCGAACTAGATGCATCATTCATGGCTTCTTCCGATCTCCTTCCACTAGAACTCTTGGAATCTGGCTCCTTCCGTCTTAAACTCCCTGACAAATCATTAAATGGAGCACTTTTTTTCGAAGGCGCAGCAATCAAGACGAACACATCATCATTACTTACATCAGCAGAAGAGCCCTTCATCCATGGAAACCCTTGAAATATATTGACGTCATCATCATCATACTTAGGCTTATCAAAAATAGGCAAAGATGAAATCTTTGCGCTTGACTCCTTCGATCCCTAAAATATGGAATCATAATCAAAAGAAGAAGCTGACGAGGCACCACCACCATGAGTCTCCGTTCGATTATCATACTTAGGGGGTGCACCAAATACATTATCGTAGCCACCATCTCCATAGGCCTAGGTTTTTCGAGTCACAGATGAACCAAAGAGCCCATCGTGATCGTCAAGGAAAGACCCACCAATAGAATTAGAATTCCAGGCCGATTTCAAACGGTTAGACGAGAATGAAGAGGATCTAGAGTCTCCCCCTGGTCTGATCCTGACATTAAGGTTTCCAGCACTATTAAGGCTACCGGTACCCTTTGATGCCACCATGGCAGCCGATTTTCAGCTTACGGCGACGTGAATGATGCATCTGATTTTGATAAGGAAAGAAGGAGAGAAGGGGAGAATGAAATGGGAGAGTACGGTGAGAAATAGGGGTATTTTGGGATAATGAAAATGGGTTACATATTAGTCTTTTACTCATAAGGGCTAAAGATTCATTTCATAGCATCACTTAACAGACACTGACGCCAGGGGGTCTGAATGCAATTTGGTAGTAAACAAGGGGTGTTTCTATAATACTGACATTCTCTAAGGGGTGGCGCTGTGAATTATCAATTTTTTTCCTTAAATTCTCTTTGCTCAATCAGTCAATCTATATGATTTCCCTAGAGAGTGGACTCTATATTCATGGATTTAAAAATTGGTTCAAAATAAGAAAAATCAACCTATTCGACTTGATTAACCCGATTCTATGTGTATTGAGTCAGATAGTTTTGATGAGTCAAGGCAAGTCTGACTGATTCTGGTCTAATCGTATTAGAATCAATGGATATATATCATAAGAATTTTACAGAAAATAATCAAATTGGTTGAATACTTCAATGAATCGAAGTTCAAGAACAAGACAGATTATTGTAATGATCCCTTACATAGAAAATGGGATGGGATTTGGTTGCAAGTATGGTGGGCTGGGCTTTTGAATCTAGGCCCATCTTGAGTTTTCAAATGCCTGACCCAAGCCTGGCCAGGACTCTGAAATTAGTGCATCAATATGAGCTAGTGTTCTGCTTGACTTTAGGAGTTGTCAATCAAGGGCAACTTCCCCATGGAATTATTTTGCTGTAATTGGCAAACCTTTGTCTTGACCTTAAACAACGTAGGGAGAAGCGGTAGTGATAAGGTTTAGTTAGGCACTATTTGATAACATTTCTGTTGTTTCTGTATCTAAAAACAACAGAAACGACTTTTGAAGTTTCTGAAAACAAAAATGGATTTTTTGGTGTTTGATAAACCTGTTTCTCAAAACGTTTTTTTAGAGACATAATGCCACTAAAAAACTCAATAGTATCATCGAATGCCCAAAAGGGAGAGAGGGTTCGGTTGCCTCGTTTTATGTTTAAATTGTTGAGAGATTTATCGGGCACAACAACCTTTTTTTTCCTCTCAAATCGTTTCTAGAAACGACGAAACAAGTCAGACTTGTTTTGTCAAAGTCGTTTATGGAATTGTAAATAAGCATAAATTTTGATTTATATTTCTAGAAATGGGTGAAAACATAACAACTTTATCAAACGCTTTTTAGGATGTTTCTCCGTTTATGGGAACAAGAAAATGTAGAAATGGAAGAAACAACAGAAACAGAACGTTGTCAAACGGTGCCTTAATTTCCTAAAACCCCTAATCATGGATTCATGGGCCAACCTGTTTCAGTCTTGTAAAACTCTGACATAGATTTTGAATAGATGTTGACCCCAAATTGGTCTGTTTCCCAATTTGAATTGGCAAATCCATGCCAATCAATCCCAGTCCAAAGCCAACACTTGAAACAATGGTTCAACCTGAAGCATTTGAACTCAAGGCACATTTCTTAGCCCCATGGATTCTAGATGAGTGGCTTTCACCCATGTGGGAAGAGAATCCATACCCCTTGATCATGCAAACAGATCTCTATGTAATAGGGCTCTGGATTATCTCGGTATTATTTATTTATTTATTAATTAATGACCAATAAAGATTAAATTAAAATAAATGAGGATGTACAACTTAAACGTCTAGACATATCCGAATGGATAACAAAAAAAATATAGGATGCCTAATAGTTCCACCTTCGGCATAGCCATCAGAAGAAACTAAAAGACAAACCAAAAACTGAAATACCCAAGAAACCACCTTTGGCATGACCATCAGCAGCTCCATGAGCCAACCAACATATTAAGAAAAAAATAAATAAATAAACAGATTCCCAAACAACCTAGGAAAAAAAACCAAAGAGGGGCACTTTTTTTAGCCAATGTATCTGTCACTGAATTCATTTCCTTGTAAGAGTGCGACATCCTCCAAGAGATTGAATGTTGGACAATATATCATGGTAAGAGATGACTCTGTATAATGCAGGCTATATTTGGTTGCAAGGGGAATTAAAAGGAAGGGAAGTGAAATTTTCATACTTAAAAAAGAAATATATGTAATAATTACTCCATGTGACTATATCATTACTTCAAATCAATCTATATTTGGTTATAAAATTTCACTTTACTTTACATCCAAAACCCTTTGCTATAATATGTAAAATAAAAATTACATGTAAAATGTATCATTACCAAATATGATTAAAAAAAATCAAGTAGTTTATATAATCACATTGAATCACATGGTGTGTAATGATTATAAACATTCATTTTTTAGGTATGAAAATTTCACTTCCCTTCCCTTTAAATTCCCCTTGCAAGCAAACGGAGCCGCAAGTCATGGTTCTCATTCAACTATATTCTGAGAAAAGTTGTGAGATTACTTGAAGCACCAGATTGATGAACGGTTGACTAATACAGAAGCTGATAGCTGCAGATATGGACATTCTTCCATGTATGTCTACATACCCTTGCTAAGATCTTGTAACCCAATGAATCTGATCCGTAGCTCAGAAGGCCATGACAGAACTGAAGAACTATATAAAATAAAGTGCAGAAAGAAGCTACAAACATGGCTCCATGCCACACAATAGAAACCAGCCAGAACAAGCAAATGACTCTCAAATAATGTTTTTGCATCATATGCACTATTAATTGCCAAGACAACTGTATTCTGTATTTGAGATTTTTTTTTTTAACTATTTAAATAAGAAAATAGTTGAAGAAAGATCAAAAGAATCAGAAACAATTCATGAAATGGACTTTGCGATCAGAGACTATATAATAATCTTACCATGTCAGGGAGTGGCTGCTTTTGATTTAGTTTGCTGACCCACTCAGGTCTCTTAAGGGGCAATTTTACTTCCTCCAGTGAACACCTAGAAGTCGGAGAGAAATGATGCATGCCAAATGTGGGTGGATCATAAAATATTACCTGGAATGATTGAAACAAAAGAGAATAGTTTTAAACAGAATAAATAATGAAAATAGATATGGAGAAGCAAAAGTGAAACTTTGACTTACATATGTGAAGATCAGTTGTAGACACTATTTCCCCCATCCAGTGTATGTGATGCAACTTAGGAATCCAGCAGATATTTCTAGAATATAATCCATGGGAGTCAAGAGATAATTGGATCCAAATACCATGCCTATTAGAATTCTTCCTAATTTGTGGCATTCACAGTACCAGTTTCCAAACTTTTCTCCGCATAAATCTTGATTCTTCTGTGTATATCATTTTCCGTAATTGGTGGGCTTCGTGTTACCCTCTGCATCAATTTTAACACTTCGCAGCAGCAAATTTAAGCAACAAATGGCAGCAGAGAGCCCAAAAATAGTAAATGTTGATTTGTCCTGTAGAAATAGAGGCATTTTTGTATTTATCAGATGGAAAATCCCCTATTTTAGGAAAAGAAAATAAGCAAAAAAAAGTCAGCAATTGCAATCAATTTTTTAAAAGTCGAAATTCCTTCCAATAGCAGGAGCACATAGACCTTACCAATATTCATATTCAGAAGTTGAAGTTCACAAAAGAAGGAAATAAACAAATTTTCAAATGCAGTGAGAGATATGTTAAGAATGTCATGAAATCTGATTTGAAACCATTGTGGAACTCAATATAAGGAGATTCTATGATAGTAAAACTCTGACAGCACTCTGATCATGCCTTCTTCATTCCACGAAACAATTCAGATATGAGTAGGATGCCATCATAGAATAATGAGAAGGATCCCCCATAAAATGAAGGATGTTTAGGGTGGCATGAGAGGGGGAACAATGACTTGGCGGCTATTTTTTAGGTTGTCCATGGTTCCATGGTTAAATTTTTTTTGGGGGGCCCATTAGATTGTAAATACACTAACAAAGCTCAGACAGTGATCTGAACTTTTGGTGACAATAATCTAGCTTAACCGTCATTGTTTTAACGGCCGGAGTTTATTTGTTCTCTGTGGCACGCCATTTTGATCAGCATATATCAATAATCAATATGCATTACAATGGATTACATCTCCAGTGAGGGGGGACCATTGCCTGAATTGATCTGATAAGAAGAGGGGGTGGGCAACTTGCGAACACATTGAAGATCTCTTTCAGAGGCAACCAAGGTCTTGAAACACTCTTGCAGATAACTAAGCAAAGGAAATAACCAAGCACGAAGCAAAGTACTAAGGGCCTTTCTCAGTAATGTCACAGTGCCCCTATTCTGTACCTTGTCATTTATATGTTTGTAACCCTATGTCAATGGCTTGGCCTTTTTTCTATCTAAGAAATTTAGTTGTTGGAAAGGAAACAAGGGAACTTTGCCTCTATTTTAGATTTAATTGTTATCCCCTCCTTAATGCCCAAAAGAAGGCAATAGAAGAGCCACCATCAGGCCCAAAAATGTTGTCCTTAACTCCATATAGATAGGATAGAGAAAAACTTTAGACTAAAGCAAGCTGAAAACATTGTGGTTACTAGGAAGAACTGCTCAGTGAAGACATCAGCTGAGTGGCTGACTGCAAGTAATTGAGATAAAACTATATACTGTTGATTTGGGCTTTTTATGAAGGCATTGGACCGAAACCTTAATACCTCTGATTTTTATGTCACGGTGACATGTACTTCCACATTCCAAAGCAGACTTACTGCAGAACTCACAACCGCTGCTGATGCAAATTATGTCCAGCTAGGTCCTTGGCTTTTGATTTATCAAAATGCTCAATTTTAGTGTGGTTTTATGTAATGGATTATAGCATTATGGTATGAATCAAGAGGGTATTTTCTTTAAAATTCAAAGAGGACTACACTCTACTGCACTCTACTTATATAGGATAGAAGTAGCTCTGTTTGTCCTTTGAATAAGATAGGTTAAGTTTCATGTCTTCCTTAAATTTTAGTTTTCTTTAGTATGAGTATCTTAATAGGACACAGATTGGTGTTTATGAGTCAATGAGCTTCTTCAGTTCAAGAAGTGAATATATGTAGGTAAACAATCAATTAGCAAAAGATAAGCTCTAATTTTGGGGAATGCAAATTACTTGAAAATCCAAACAAAACCCAAAAAGAAATTTCCAATTGTAAACAAGGATGAACTTGAAATAGGGAAGTTATGATGTATCACAAACTTGGGATCAAGTTATGATGTCTACTCTTAACAATAAAACTTTACCAAAAAAAAAGAAGCTGGAATTAAATATATTGAACCGACTATATTTCAGCAACCATCATCTCTTGACATACATTGGTATCCAATTTCCTCAGATTCATTATCTCTTGATACTTTACCAAAGCAATAACAGAAAAGTATTGGGGAAAGCTGGAATTGAACTCAATTCACACATGAAAACAACCAAGAGTATTAATATAAGTAGATAAGTTCGTACCTGAAGACCAAATTGAAGGAAAGAGACTGAAATCTCATCTGGGGAAGCTGCAACGGTTACAACATGTCGAGAGAGAAATGCGAAAAATGGACGAACCACCCGAACAATATGGCGGGATCTGGGTTAGAAGATGAGAGCTTCATTGGACACCAAATCCTACATTTCCTTCTCATCTTCATCTCAGAACCATTGGTGGTGGCTTCTTCCACATTCTAGTGTTGAATTGGGGGAATTTCAAAACAAAAATTTCTTTGCTGAGCTTTGTGGTGTTCAGAGTGATTGCCTAGTTCTTCGTCCATGCAGATCCCATGCCTGAATAGTAGATCATCTTCTTCTTCAGAATGATGTGGGCAGAAGTGCAGAATTTTGGGCATCGAATATGACTATATGAAGCCACTTTTCTTGCCTTTCTCAAAACCTGGTGACTCTGATGATTCAAACTTAGACCAGGATAAGCATGAATTATTAAAAATCAGAAAATATTATAGGGAATCATAACCTTCAAACCAGCATGGCATTTCCTTCATTTAAGCTATGTTCAGTTAGCGCTTGATCAATAGAAATAAATGAAAGAAACGATCAAAGCCATATGAAATCGGATAATGGATCATATCAGTCTTCCAATTCCTCTGTTCATACTTCAAAGTTCCTCTGTATTGGATGGAAAAAGGACAAGGCATCATCAGTAATGGACTTGTGTTTCAATAATTATGGCTCTTCGCACACTTCTTTTCTACAAATTAGATGCAAAAAGCAAAAAGACAAGAACCAATTATTTCTCTACACAAGAAATTTAAGGAAGAAAAAGGAGAGAGAGAGAGAGGGGGCCAACCTGAAGGAGATGAGAAGTGTTATTTCCTTTCCACATTCGTTATCATCTTCAAATAGAGAGGCTTGAATCCAGGGAGTAGCTCAGCTGTCTTGAAGGGTCAGTAGTAGCTGCTACGAGAGATTTCTTAATATTTCACGACACCTCCAACCCAAGAAAGGGACAGATTAGGACAATTTGAAATATCTAGTGCACCACGCGATGCGAGCCCACCGGGTAATGATCTCAAACATGGACAATTATTAATTGACAGCCGATGAAGTGCAGGGAGGTGCTGAATCCCTTCTGGCAGTGACAATAAATTGGAGCAATGGTAAATGTAAAGACTTTCAAGAGATAAGAGACTTCCAAAGCCATTCGGTAATGTCTTTAGACCCGGACATTTCGAAATTCCCAGATATTTTAGTGCAATGAGGTGCGGAATCCCTTCTGGTAGAGACAATAAATTGGAGCAATCATGAATCTCAAGCCGTTGAAGTGATGAGAGATTTCCCATACCCTCCGGTAATGTCTTTAGACCTGGACATTCTGAAATTCTCAGTTCTTTTAGTGCAGTGAGATGCCGAATCCCTTCTGATAGAGACGATAAATTAGAGGAACCATGAATCTGAAGCACTTGAAGTGATGAGAGACTTCCCAAGCCATCTGATAATGTATTCAGAATTGGACATTTCCAAATGTTCAATGTTTTTAGTGAAGTTAGGTTCCAATTCCCTTCTGGTAGAGACGATAAATTGGAGCAATCTTGTATCTTGAGCTCTTGAAGTGATGAGAGACTTCCCAAGCCATACGGTAAAGCCTTAAGACCCGGACATGTACACAATTTCAGCGTTTTTAGTGAAGTAAGATGCCGAATACCTTCTGGAATAGACGATAAATTGGAGCAATTTGCAATCTCAAGCCTTTGAAGTGATGAGAGACTTCCCAAGCCCTCTGGTAATATCTTTAGACTCGAACATGTAGAAATATCCAGATCTATCAATGCGGTGAGTTTTTGAATCCCTTGTGGTAGAGATGACAAATTGGAGCATTGGCCAATTTTCAGTTGTTTCAGTGCAATGAGATGTTGAATCCCTTCTGGTAGAGATGTCAACTCACTACAACTTGAAATTTCAAACTCAGAAAGCAACTTGAGATTGTCAAAGAGGCAGTCTGGTAATCTCACCAGACTAGGACAGTTTATGATGTGTAGAAATTCTAGTGTTGCAGGAGCAGGGAAATCAGGTAGAGACACCAATTTGTCAAGGCATTCCAATTTCAATGTTCGGAGGGAGGTGAGCTGTTGCATTCCCTCCACCGAAAGCATTGGCACTGTCGTCAACTTTTGCAATATTGTAACTCCAAGTGAATGAGACGTCGAAACATTGAAGGCACAAAATGCAAATGATTATTTTGTTGTGCTTCTTCTTCTTCTCCTACTGAGATTGTCCACCTCTCCAGATTTGGCATCAACGAGAGTTCAAGTTGTTGTAGCATTGGAAATAGTACCATTAATAATGGTTTTCCTTCTTCTCTCCTCCTCCTCTTCCTCTTCCTTCATTATTATTATTATTGTTATTTTTCCTCTCAGTCATCACCACTTTATTGCTTATGGACTCCAAGGCTTCTAAATTTAATAGATGGAGACGCCTAAGGCAAGGGAATTCACCAACTAATGGCAAACATTTGAGATTATGACATTCATTTATCTTAAGTTCCACCAGATTTGGGAGTCCGTGGAGGGAATAAGAGATGTAACATCCAACGTGGCATCTTGATGCCTTCGTAATATTCAATACTCAATGCCTTGAGATTTTGGTGCGGCTGGAGATTCTCCAACACTTGTTCTTCTACTGATGACCTCCTTCCTATTATCTCCTGGATAACCCCAATACAATCTCAAAGATTGAAGCTCTGACTTGTCCTTCAAATTTGCTTCCTTGGCATCTCTGGCATCTTTCACATTTCCAAGCTCCCCGATAAATAACTCCCCTCGAAGCTGATTTAGGCCATGCAACTCCCCAAGCCCACCACTTCTCCTCCTTTCGTCGCCCACAATGAAATATAACAAAGTCTGAAGAGAAGACAACTGCCCCAACCCACGTGGCATGTATTTATAAAGGGACACTGAAGATGTCTAAGGCTAACCATTTTTGTGATATCTCTGGGCCACTCTTTAAATTTGCTACAACCCTCAAGTCTTAATGTTTGCAGATTATACAACCTACATATGGAATTAGGGAGTGCTTCGAAAACATTGTAGGATAGGTCAAGGTACCTTAATTGTTCCAGGTAACCTATGGAAATCGGCACGTGTGTGATTCTCATATTCATTAATTTTAACACGCGCAAGCCTCGCAAATGTGAGAAAAATTCATTGTGAAATTTCAATTCATAAGGTTTCCCTTGCATGTAAAGTGTCCGCAACTTTTGGGCCTTGTGGCCTGTGGCCTGTGCTCCTACCTCATAAGACACCACCATGTGTCTCACTCCCTCAGGTTTAGATATTATTCCTGAGGGGGAGTACTCTTTTGTTACCTCCAACCATTCCATCCCTGCGACCCATCGTGCAAGGCTATGCACTAGGTCATGCATTTTGCAATACACAATTTTGCCAAGCTTATCATCTTCTGTTACCTCTTGAAAGAATGATCTCCATAACAAGTCCCTGAAATACCCATACCCAATGTCTTCTAACGACATTGTACTGTGACTTCCACCTCCCCTGGTTGGTGGTGGTGGTTGGAGGATGAACCCATGTGCCATCCATTGATGGATCAAATCATCAACTTCTATTTCATGATCTTCTGGGAACATAGTACAATATGCAAAGCATTGCTTCAAATGGGATGGCAGGTGGTTGTAGCTTATCCTTAAAGCAGGTAGTATTTCTTGTTCCTCTAGGTTCCAAATTTCCGTATCTAGGATATTCAACCAATCCTTTTTGTTTCTTTTGAGACGCAACAAACTCCCTAATGCTTTTCCAGCCAAAGGCACCCCTCCACACTTTTTCACTATACCCTTCCCAATTTCCACTAGCTCAGGATGGTTTGCTTCTTCTCCTTTCCGGCCAAACGCCCGTTGATTGAATAGAGATTGACAATCATTTTCATTTAACCCTTCCAATTTGTACATATATTTGATTGGTTGCATGATTGATGCAACCACTTCACTACGGGTGGTTACCAAGATCACACTTCCACTTGCCCCACCTATTAAAAGTTTTCTCAAATCCTCCCATTTACCTGGATTTTTTTCATTCCAGACATCATCTAGGACAAGAAGGTATCTCTTTCCAGATAGTTTTTCCACCAGTTTTGATTTTGCCTCAATTTCCCCCAAACCACCACAGTTATCATTGGTTACGGATTCAAGAATTTTCTTTGCAAGGTGCACAATATCAAAATCAAAGGAGACACATACCCACATTCGCAACTCAAAATGCTTCTTGATGACACTTTCATCATTATGCACAAGCTGAGCAAGTGTTGTCTTCCCTAACCCACCAATCCCAATTATGGGAATGACCATAACATTCTCTTCATTATTTCCACCACCTAAAGTTAACAATTCTACTAGTTTTTCTTTATCTTTTTCTCTACCCAAGACCTCAGATTCAATCACAATAGGATCGGTATGCCTTCTATCATCATTGATGTTCATGTCTACAGATTGATGAATTATTAATTGAGATTGAGCTACAATATTACCGTCCTTTTGAATTTGTTCTAACCTGTCTATGATATCCTTTATTTTATGAGCCATTTTCAAACGAAATACAAGTGGATTTGAACAGGAGAAGCTTCTGCATACCTCTTTTAGAACTATGTTGTTTGGAAGCTCCACTTTCTGTCGCAAGGCTTCCGTTGCAACTGCATCCAACACATCTTCAGCATCGTAAGCTACATCCTTGAGCTTTCTCAACCAATTTTTCACCACTTCGTTGGTTGCACCTTTCTTCTCCGCATCCAATAATATGGCATTGATTGTGGATAAAGAGGCCTTGAGTTTACTCAATTCCTTTTTTAATCCCCATGTTGCTCCAATCTCTTGGATGAGGAGAGAGCCCAAGCTCTCTATGATTTTTCTTGCAAGACCAGAAAGTATTGCTTCTGCCATCTTTTCTTGAAGTTAGGAATGCCAAAGAGCTAGCTTCTGGACTAGACTGCAGGAAGACACTTGTAAGAGATTAAGGACTAGAAGATATGAAATAGAAAATTGTATGAAGAGATGGATGGAAAGATAGAGGTCATTGCTATTGGGCTCCTTTCGTGATGAGGAGGGGACCCACACGAGTTGGTTCACGCGCACGCGTCTTTCTTGATCACTGACTCCCACAAAGCTCCTAAACTTTTATCTTCTTCTTTTTCTAAAGTATTCTTTTAATGCTTTAACTTCTATCATATGTATTACCAAACATACAATGTCTTTCATATTATCATTAAGAATAAGAACATGAAGAATAACTCGGGATTGAAACAATTGAAACAATTAAAGACATAATGAGAAGGGACATTTCTGTGTAACACAGGTGGTGAAATGATCATCCTGTAGAAATACAACTCTAACACAATCAATGTACACAGATTTAAGAGGTTCGACAAGGCTGCCCATGTCCTTGGCGAGATGAGATTCTGCTTTACTATCAATGAAGAATAGGGTTACAGTATTGCTTGCTTTACAGAGAAAAAAAACCCTCGCTATAAATATATAGCAAAAAATTCTAATCCGGAAAGTACAAAATCGTTATCCTACATGTCGAGGTGCTCGATCAATCTCCAGATTAAACGTGACATGAATCAAAGCGTCAGACAGAACACATCCTATCCCTTTCTTTTTCTTGAATATTTGGTACATTTTCCCAATTTCTCATTGATCCTATACTAGTGCAGGGACTATACAATCAAGTAAGAAGCAGTTTAATTTAGTGCTAATGCCAACGAAAGTCTTTCTCTGGCTTTGATGATACCATCACTTTAAGAAAACGAAGAAAAGCGAAAACCAGAAAATAATTAAAGCTAAAGGAGAAAAGTTTTGGGACAAAGAGCAAAAGTAAAGTTAGTGGGTGCCTCTCACTATGAATATGGGCTTTAATTTCTCTAGTGTGGTCCCTTTGTACAAGATGGTGACATTGGAAATCCAACCCCTTGTCGCTACTGTCCATCAAGTAAATAATTGTTTTTTCTCATCAATTTAAGGCTTTGCATTATTATTACTTACCACATCATTTAATTAATCCAGACCATATAAATTAGACATGGGCACCTTTATCTCTGATCTCAAAAGCAGGGTCAAGTTAATCTGTCTATAATCTCGCTTTAAATTGATTAATTGAATAAATGAGTTATAAATAGTATAAAAAGATCAAAGTGAGTTGATCATGCTATAAATGGGCTGAAAATGGTCAGTTTTATTATATTCTTCCCATGCGCAGAAGGGGACCCACACAAACGGTGAATCACGCATAGGCGTCTTTCTTGGGTATGGAATGCGAAAAAACTCCTAACCAAGAAAAGAAATTTGTGTGAATTTTCTCCAATTAAATAGAAGTGAAGAACTGAAAAAAAAAAAAGCTTGTTCCTAATAAAACCAAAAAAAAGAAAAGCCCAGAAAAAGAAGAGAAAGCAATGGTTTTGTATTCTTATTTAAGAGAAAAAAATTGCTTTTCTCCCCGTCTTATTCTTTTTTTTTTTTTTTCTATTTATTAAAATTTTCTTTTTCTTTTTCCTCTTTTCGTTATTATATTAAATATAATCTTTTAAAGAAACAAAGAAAAGTAAAGAAATAATGGTTTTGGCTCCCAGTATAGGCTTTATCCATGGTTTACTCCAAAAAAAAAAAATTCAAAAGTGGAAGCTGTGTATCCTTATAATTTGGTTTTTACACTTTCTAGGACAAGGTGTAGGTGCTGGGTTGAAAAGAAGGCTTAACTTTTCAAGGACGAAACAGCAAGGCAAGATCTGACGTATAGTAGAAAAGAATTTTGTGGTTATTTCCTTTATTCCATTCATCAAAGTGAAAGAAATGAAGCAATGATTACACTTAGGCTCTGTTTGTTTAGCTGATTTTGATGGGTAGGACATAGGATGGGAGAGTGGTACCAACCATAGTTAGCAATAATGGAAATAGTAAAAAAGCAGAAATAGATGGTATGGGTTTTAAACATCAATTTTTTCCTAAATGATACGGTCAAATAAACTGTCAAAAAGACAAAAAATGGTAAAAATCGGAAGACGGATAGTATGGGTTTTAAACGTATAGATTTCAAACAAATGGGACTAAAAAATTGGTAGTATACTCGTATAAATTGAGGAATTATTATATGAATATCTACATCTAGTGTTCAAAAGAACTACAATATCTAAAATTAATGTCTATACATTTCATGTCTCATTATAAGTTTTAAGACATATCATTGAATATCATTTAATACCAATTCTAAATTCACACACCACACATGCCCAAAGTCGTGCCCAAAGTCTTATTAAACAATGTGACTAGATTATGTTGTTGTTCATTGTTGTCAACATAGTCAACACACTCTCGAAGTAATTGATCGTTATCGTGAGCGAATCAAAATAAACCCTAACTAAAACTATGAGATAGTGGTAAGAAAGGGGTCGAACCCACAGAGAACTAGACGGCTAAATCTGTTAAAATTGAGTTGAACGTTGTTTTGAAAATCAATTTTGTAAATTTCTGAATTTAGATTAAAACTAAATAAACCAATTAACAAGAACAAGAATTAATGAGAAGAAACTATCCTTAGGTCTCGAATCCGTTTTGGTATTATTACCAATTTCTGGTTCATACTTCGGTTTCACCTAAACTACAAATTCCAATGCAACCACAAAAACACAAGCTTTGCATAACCTATCCTGTCAAGCACTATCGTATATTGCTTTCGCTTAGCAAGCTTAGTTTGATTGGTTAAATGCTATCATTAGTGTATACAAAAAATCACATGAAATACTATTGCTTGAATACAATAATTGAATCACATAAACAAATATCCTAAACTAATTTAACTATTAAAATCATCCACAATGGGATGAGTCTTTAACATCAAACAATCAAGTATGAACTTAAATTAGAAATTAAATAATAATAACTCAAAACTTCATCTAGACCTAAAGATAAAAAGGAACTTAGCCACTCATGGTACTAATAACTGAAGGGCAGTAATGATGATGGTGATGATGAACCCTCGGCGCAATAGCAATCCTCTCTGTGTATTGTTGTCCCTGCAAATCAGTCTACAAAAAGATGCAATCCCAAAAGAAAAGAGAACTATGAGAATTAAGAAAGAAAAACTAGTCAACTCTCTCCTCAATGAAGGGTGTGATATGGCAGCCTCTCCTCTTAAGAATAGATGTGTCGCCTCCCAAAAGAGAAGGACTAAAAGATATATATGTAGACAAAGGGTGGTGCGTGTGATGGGAGTTAGAATTGAATTAGGAAAGAAAAAGGAGAGAGAGCCGTGGGAAGTGAGAACCGTGGGTAGGGTGAATGTGGGAGAGAAAAGAGGAATTGTGGAAGAGATGGGCTAAATTAGGACATAAGAGAGATGGATCGTAGGAGATTAGGGAGAGGTAAAGATGTCTGAGAGATGTGAGGGAAAATAGGAGAGAGAGAGAGAGATCGGCTAAACTAAAGGCAGTTCGGTGGGAGAGGGAAACCGTGGCAGGGGAGAAAAAGTAAGGAAGAGAGAGAGATCCAAGTAAGAAAAGAAAAAAGAGGAGAATCCTAGCGAGAGAGATATGGAGTGGAGAGATAAAATAGGTGAGGATTTTAAGGGATATTAGGAAAGAGAGAGATGGGTTCGGTGGAGGGGAAAGAATCGTGTATGGGAGAAAAGAGGAAGAGATTAGAAAATATAGGGGAGATGTTTTAAGTAAAGTGGGAGAGAAACTCCTATTCTAATTTGGATAGGGAGAGAGAAAATATGAGAGTAAGTAGGAGAGGGAATAGGACCTAGACGTGGAAGAGGTCTCTTCTCAATTGCTCTTTTTCGATTTTTTTTATTTCTTTTTCTCTTTGGAAATTTCAATCCTACCCTCAATCCTTGCCCTTGCTTCTAAATCATACCATCTACATCGATTCAACATCAAACTTGTGCACATCTCTTGAAAACCTACAAGCATACAAATCCTAATATGTAGCCAAATTAATCATGAACATCCGATTAAAATTAACAATTAAATATTCATTTCATGAATAATTATATATATATATATATATATATATATATGTTCAGTTAGAGTTAGGAATCATCACTTTTGAAATATTTTTCAACAAGTACATCAATTTATAGCTCAATTTCGGGGTCCATGAATTGAGTTGGAGGTAATATCATGAGAAATGTAGTCCATTGCGTTAGCTTCAAGTTGGTGAACGAATCATGTTGATCGAAGTTCGGGAGAGAGATATATGGTCAATTAAGTAGACATTATGTTAAAAAATCAAGTTTTAAAAAACGCCATAAACAGGAACGTGTTTTAAACGTGTTTAGAATAGGAATGCTTGAAGTTTGCTATTTTTTCCTATATCTTTGGGAAGCATACGTTAAAACGTGTTTTAAATGGTAAAAAACGGAAATGTGTTTATAATAGCGATACCAACTATTCCACTCATAGCTTTTGAAGTCATTTGGTCATCATAATGGGGTTTTAGATGGACAACATAAACATTTATGCAATCACCTATCGGCCAACATGACTAGAATTTTCCCATCCCACTCTCTCAGAAAGTCCTGCTGAATCGGTGGGACTTTGCCAAAAATCCCAAGGAAAGAGATGGCGCTAGAGAACATTGTACATCAACCAGACTTGTCCAAGGCTTCAGGCTCCGCCACGGCCATCTGTTTGCCATTTGTCCAGCCATCGCATCCTTGCTAAGATGAAAGAAGAGAGCAAGATGGTGAAAAAAAGTCCAACAACGAAAGAACACAAAAAAAAAAAAGGTCTGTGAAAGAAGAGAACATGACGGTGAAGCTCTTCACTATGAAATATGATCGTCCCCTATGGCCTTGGCACAGGGTATTGAAGAAGAAGGGTAATTGGCCCCATCATTCTTCTACCTAGGCTGCAAGCATAGAAAAAGGGATTGGGGGGGGATCTAGAAGAAGAAGATGTGCATGTCTGTAAGATTAAACAAAACAAAAATCACCATCACCATTTTCCATTTGGAGCTTGGAGCTTGCAGGAAAATGAAAACCCTCTTTTCTCACTCTACTTTTCAACCAAATGGATGTGGAATGGGAATGTTATTGGAATTTCACGTTTAGACAACAAGATTTTAGAGCTACCTCCATTGTTCTAAATGCTGTCTCCTTCTCTCAAGATTTTTGCCCCTACACAAGGTCAAGCACTCGTCAATCATGTACATGGTTGGTCAAGTGGCATTCTCCCCTTCCCCTCTCTCTTTGTTAATTTATTGTTGATGGCGCTAGTCAGGGTAACCCTGGGCGAGTTGGCCTTGGTGGTGTTGGTAGATCTTCCTCGTCTCAATTCCTGTTCGGATCTTTCAAAGGGATCAGGTAGAACTTTGCTCTTGTTGCTGAAGCACTAGCTATAAGAACAACCACGATTGTCGCACACCAGCATGGAATTCGAAACCTTGTCATTGAGAGCGATAACCTTCTAGTGGTGAATATCCTTAACACAAATACCTCTTCTATCCCTTGGAGGATCCAATCAATTATTCAGGATTGTTTTTCTTTTCGTTGTAACTTCAGTTGTATTGAGTTCTCATTGTCTGAGAGAAGCAAATAGTGTCGCTAATGCTTTTGCTTCTACTGGTGCTAGGACTCAAAACTCTCTTGTTTCTGGACTTATCACCCCTCACCCTCTATCACCCACAACTTATATGCAAACTCGACTATTCCTTATAATAAATTTCTTTTATTGAAAAAAAAAAATATATGGAATGGGAAAGTTAAGGGAAACTTTTTCATTCCTATTGGTTAACAACTGCCATCTCATCCATAAGTGGATCCCACCCCGACCAAAATCCCACCCCAAACATCCCACTAAACAATTGGGGCCTTAGTGAGCAAAGAAAGGTAGAGAAAGTAATGGTTTTGGCTCCCATTTTTCTGTGCTAAAAGTTCATACAAAATATATTAAGGAAAAAAAAAAATAGAAAAATGCAAAAAATGGGAGAAAAGCAACCCACCTTTAGCAATGTCATTAGCAGGAGAAGCCTAACTCCCAACAAATTCTCTTCTAAAGAAAGACGATCTCCTCCTGAACATATGATGGAACTGAAAAATTCATAGGAGAGAGACCCGACTAGGCTGCTTTTTTAGTAAAAAAAAATCTGCTATATGATTCACTTCCTTAAAACAATGGGGAAGTTTTCTTCTATTGAAAGACGAAAAAGAACATAGAAGCAACCAATTTTGTACAGCAAACCATGTTATGTTTCCTATTTGAACACATACAACTAAAGGAACTGAATCTGATTCAACCCAAAGATGTTGCTTCCTCTTATCTGCTGCCAAATATAAACCTCGGATAAGAGCTGCAAATTCAGATTGGAAGTTTGTTGGCTGAGGAATTGTTTAATAAAGAGAATAACAAGATCCAAATCATCCTTGAAAATACTAGCAACTCATG